>JACTAT010000153.1:0-188454 GCA_014526335.1 Chrysaora quinquecirrha
ACGATGTTCTACGACGCTCAAGAATTTTGCTGCATGCAGCAAAATCTTGAGCATGTTTGCCGATGTTCAAGATATTGTCCAATCAAATTCGTTTAATAAGCGCATGTGAACAATGGCTGGTCTTGTCGTTGCCTTCTTGACGGTCTTTTGGAAAATGTTTGACAGGATGATAAGAGCAACTATTATCAGCAAATCTTTCAAATGTCAGCCACTTCTCGTTAATTTCTAATAACTAGAGAAATCTGCCTGCTAGAGCTATGAAAGGCACCACGATCTGCTCTTCCTCCAATCCAGTTCTTCACCCTCAGCTTCCTCCGGTCTCTTTTTCCCTGAATATTTCTTGTTTTTCAATATTATGCCAAAAGTAGATACCGAAATTGCTATGCCCATGCTATGATCAGTGCGTTATTATCGTCGTCGTCCATGTTTATTGATTTTCAGCGTATTTTCTTTTGTTTTCAGGTGTTGGGGCGAATAATCATCAAACATCTTCAGACCCCATTTACACGATATTACACCGTTTACACCGGTACGATTTGACACCATGCCGGTGTGGGTTTTTTATCATCCCGTTTACACGATACCGGTGTGATTTCATGTCGCTTTGGTTAAACAATGGCTGTGACATCATAGAGCTTAATTTTGTGATTTTGTGCTATGGCCTCAGCTCTAACAAAGAACAAAACCGAAAAATAAACCAAGAGAGCAAATTGCAAACAGTCCCGCTCGCGAAACAAATTTTAGCAACCAGCCATTATTTCATCGATGTAAATAACAAATACACGAAAATGCTTTGTCAAAAGTCAAATAAAGCCAATTTTAAGACGAAAGAGAAGCAACTAAACCTACTTCAATTGACAAGGAAGATCATGATATCACATCAGAAAATCAATTAATAAAGAAAATATTTCGGTATAATTCCTATCCTAAAAGCATGCTAAAAGCAATCGAAGTGAACACGACATGAAATCATATCGGTACCATGCCGGTATGGGTGTTTACACGATGTCGCTATCACACCAGCATGAAATCGTACCGGTGTGGTACCGATATCGTATAAACGGCTCGTCTAAAAACACCGGTGTCATATCAAACCGGTGTGGTACCGAAATCGTGTAAAGATATACAGTCGAACCTCGCTATCTCGAACTCGGTTATCTCGAACAACTCGCTATCTCGAACAGATTCCCATTTCCCCTCGTTTTCCTATAAGGCTAAGTATGGAGATAAATCCCGTTATTTCGAACTCGGTTATCTCGAACTATTCGCTATCTCGAACGAAATGTTTTTCCCGTGAAAGAAAAAACCCGGTTATCTCGAACAAAACGTCACAAAACTTCAGTTGCTAATTATTATAACAATGATAATTCAATTTTTTAAGATTAAAGTGAACTTAGATTGTCCGATTATCTTGCAAGGGACTTTCAATCCTCTGCCATCTCCAAAGTTTACAGAAGAGAAAAAAGAAGATTGTCTTTGCAAATCTGCCTCTTTCCTTTTGGTAGATATCTTAAAATGTTGTCGTTTTTCTGTACACAGACTGCATATTGGTCGGCTATGTTGTCACGCTACCGGATCTATACGCACTCCTGTGTTGGATACGCACTACAATGGTGGTATATTTTGCGCACTGTGGTTGCGTTTTTTGCGTACTGCTGTTGATACGCACTACTTTGGTGGGTTATAATGCTTGATGTGGTGGTGTTTTTTCCGTACTGTGGTGGATAAGCACTGTAATGTGGTGGGTTAGTAAGCTTGATGCTGTCGTTGCTAATAGATGAAGAAGTCCTCCAAAATACTTTTACACACAGATGACCGCTTTTTGATCGAAAAAATTCAGAGTACGGATATCTCGAAGTCCCGCTATGTCGAACAAATTTTCATTTCCCGTGCGAGTTCGAGATAGCGGGACTCGACTGTACTTTATTTGTAAAGTATATCTTTAATCGTGTAAAGATGTACTTTATTTGTTAGTTAAGTACGTTTAAATTGTAAAATACCAGACCCCCTGAGGGTGATGTATTAATGAAATTGAAATTGAAAATTGAAATTGAAAATTGTAAACGGGATCTCAGACAACTGATGAAGATGTTTAATGATGTTGTATGTTCTGTGAACATCGTCAAACACGCGTGCGACCATGTCTGTATGACGATGTTTTGTCTGACGATGTTTTGTCGTGTAGATGGGCCTTAAAGCTGGGTATCATTTCGGAAGGGAAAGCCTAGAGCTGGTTCAAACAATATCTCCGAGTGCACCCCGCCATCTGATTTTAAGCCAAGTACCCGCCCCGGGATTATGTTCAAACACATCATCAAAGCCAATCAAAGGCCGATCTTCGAATTCTGGAGTGGTACAAGATGGTTGGAAATTAGGAGTAATCAGCCCTATTTATAAACGAGGGGCAAATCACTCCTTAAAAAGTGTACGTGATTTTTAATCAGGGGATATTTTTGTGTGATTAATGTGATTAATTTGTGATTAATCCGATTTTTTTAAATTAATATGATTTTTTTATGATTAATCTTGAAAGTGCATGTGATTTTATTTTGATTATTTTATGATTTATTTGGTTATTTTTTATTTATTTGATTAATTTGTGATTATTTGATTTTTGTGATTAATTCAATTATTTCTGATTAATTTGATTATTTTGTGAATAATGTGATTGTTTTATGATTAATTTGATTATTTGTGATTACTTAAATTTTTTTGCTATTAACCTTGAAGAGTGCGTGATTTTGACTTGATTACTTTGTGATTAATTTGATTACTTTGTGATTTATTTGATTATTTTGTGATTAATTTGATTGATTTGTGATTATTTTGATTATTTTGGGATTAATTTGATTATTTTGTGCCTAATTTGATTAATTTGTGATTAATCTTGAAAGTGTACGTGATTTTAATCAGTGATTTGCTCACTCCTCGTTTATAAAAACAAATGATAAGGAAAGTCAGTTGGCAACAACAGACTGTCACTTGTCCCCGGTTTGTTAAGACATTGGGGTATTAAGTTTAAATTTAGGAAAATGTGATAATTCGTCTTCGCGAAAATCTCGTAAAAGCTTTCTAGGCGGCTTGTCTTGTCAACAATTTAGATCTGACTGTGGTGAGCTGGCAGTGTGGCTGTGGCAAGCTGAACCCAGGCACATGTGTATACCGAGTCCCCTTCTCGCTATTACCCTCAAAAACCACAAACCGCTCGAACTCATGTTCAAGTTCAACCCCCAGTATCAGAAATATCAAAGTTCCCGCACCAGCACTCATCACCCCACCCCACATTGCAAATGTTGCAAATACAATAAATGAAATACCGAACCGAAACGAGGTTGTTGTTGGGCAGCAGTTTGCTTGGCTTTTCTTGAAACAAGTTCGCCGAGGGAAAGAAAATCAAACAGAATTTCCCGCTTTTTAACCACAGAGCAACATATCAGAACCTTCAACAGTTCAAGCAAGATAAAGCGCTTCAGAATTTATCTGTATTTTCTATCATAAAGTGAATGTTTACAGAAGAAAGCCAGCTAAAGAGATGAATCAGTAGAACTTAGGCCAACCGCACGAAATTGCACGAAGTCACACCAACGTAATGTAATCATTCTGGCTATGAAGGCCTAAATTTCATTGAAAGTTGACAAATAGGTAATTTTAAGGAACCATGGCTGCCCAAGGGAAAAGAGCTTGGAAACTCCGTGAGTACTTTTTTTCAGGAATTTCATTATCATTTTTCAGATTGATTTGACCCAACCCTCTTCAAACAAATGCTATTGGTTGTTTTCATTCACAAATCATATAAAGCTGAAATGGCAAACTTAATCAAATTGTTATTAATTAATTCATTTCAGAAAAAACTTACACACAGTTTTTTCTATAAGCAACTTCGCTCTGGCCTAGTTAAAAAAGTTGCTTATTTTTGGACCTCTTTTGGCCACTTTTTAGTAGCAAAAGTTTTGCTTAGTAGTTGCTTACTTTTAACTCTATATTTTTTGCCCTAAGAATAATAGTAGGTACATATAGAAGATAGAAAAATTTGGAGTTATTTATAGCTTTTATGCAACTCAACGCTAAAAACACCTAGTACATAGCGCAAAAAAATGAATACTATAAATAACATCAGTCAAGAAGTACCATGTGTATATGATATCTTCTGACAGTGTAATCAATGAGTAACACTCTGACGATATGCAAGTTTTGATGGCAAATGGACGGAAAAAGCTTCTATTTTGATCAATCCTCGATTGCTAGCAGTGATGTAAACTATTTAAAATTTAAAATGTTGGTTAGGTTATTTTCCTGTGGTACTATACGTTGCTTAAAGTTTTAGGCCTTCTATAAGTATTAGTATAAAGAAGTAGTTGAAATATTGGAAGTTTAACCTTAGGAGGTCCGCGTGTTGTTGTTGGTGTACTAGTTAAGTTTTAAGAAAAATTTTCATAATCCCCACTGTTCATCGTAAAAATCTATTCACCTTAGATCTATTCTGCTTCCTTAATACCATAGCCCTTACATTTTCTCTGACTCTGATCTTTAACCCTAATTCCTAACCCTCAAGATGTTAACCCTTGTACTTCTCTAGCCTAAACATGCTTTTCATTAATGATAGCAATAAATAGTATTTTTCTCTAATTCAACTGCTTTTTTTTAGAGGAAAATGTTGCGCACAGCTCACAAGTGACATGCCTTGCTCTTGGTCCTGCTTCTGGCAGGGTCATGGTCACTGGTGGAGAAGACAGAAAAGTTAATATGTGGGCTATTGGAAAACCAAATGTTATAATGGTGGGTTGTTATTTTGTGTAATTTGCTACTTGAATCTGTCTGTTTCTTGCACTAAACAAATCATTAAGAATATCTGTTAACACTATCCAAAATGAATTGACAAGTGCAACAGTAGACAGGGATACGATAATTGTTTCTGAAGTCTGGGTTATTTTGTGCTTTCAAGTCTATGTCTAAGAGTCACTATATTTTGCAGCAATTTGGTATTATTTTTGTAGTTGTTTGGATATTTAAGGTGTGTTGAAGTGGGCTAGTCTACTTAAGCAGCTAGCTCTTTTTAGCCAACTTGATTTATGTTTGATTCAGAATCAAGCCAGTGGAAACCCAGCTACATGCTTGAATGGAGAAAATTAACTTTTCTGTGGCTGACCAAGATTTAAGGGTCCTTGCCCTGCTGGCTTATTGCCTGCATTTGCATAGAGTAATGCAACAGCCCATCTCAAAGAAGACTGTTCTCTGCTTTTGTTCAAGTTTGTATTGATTAGTACAGGTGGATAAGGTTTTGTTAACTCCAACCCTCAAAATAAGTTCAAATTTAAAGCGTATAAAACGGAGACTCAACTTTTTAACGTTTTTTCCTATGCATAAAAATGTTTCATGTTTGTTAACTATAGCCTTTGTTAGTCAATTGCAGTTTTTGTTATTTGAGGTGTGGGAAAGCATATGCACCCCCTCCACATATGCCCACATTGTCCGAGGTTGCCAAAAGTTATAGATGCAAAGCAAAGGATTTTTGGGGTTTCAAAGGCAAAATTCTTTTAATCAAAAAGTTGGGTAGGTTAGATACAATTGAGAATATCCTAAATTACGCCGAAATCGCAAGCAAGATACACTTATTAATTATATTTTATTAGCTGAGTAAGTGTACATATTATTCAAGACAAGAGTAAAACCCCAGGGGAGGGGGCACACAAGCATTTCTTTGACAGGGATGATTGTCCAAGAACAGATTTCAACTACCAAAAAAATAGAATGACCCAGAAATTCCAACCCAAAAAATAGAATGACCCGAAATTCAAACCCAAAGAATAGAATTACTCGAGGTGCAAACTGGTAAAAAATTGGTTCTAAACATTTTCAGTTATCATACTTTATTTATACTCCATCATATATATTTTACACTTGTATGGCAAACTCTCAGTCTATCAGCTGCTTCATTGCTTGACTTGGGATCCTAATTTTCACCTAAGTTCATTATTGGAGGATTTTAGGAGCTCCTTCACGCCTAAGGAGGACCCAAAAAATAGAAGGAGAATTTGTCATACCAGTCTTATTTATGTCAGTTAAGATCATACTGATGAAAATATCAGCACTTCTTCTCGGCAAATACATTGCACATCATTATACGCACAGACTGAGGCATGCAAAATGCTGGATGTGGCTTTTTTATATTAGAAAGGTTGCTATAGCTTTTGTGGATGTGATAGAGGATACCTAAGTCCAAAAGTGTTTCATAGTAGAAATGAAAATTGCCCTTCACATATGAAATATTGACAATTAAGACATTAAACTGTTTGATGTCAAATTCTTATTTCCCTTGTAGAGTCTATCTGGACATACAAGTCCTGTTGAAAGTGTTCAGTTTAATAGCAGTGAAGAGCTTGTTTTGGCTGGATCACAGTCTGGCACATTGAAAATTTGGGATCTTGAGGCTGCAAAAAGTAAGTTAAAATATATATTAAAAAGAACAAGGCAAAACGGCACAGAAAAGACAACAAGAAAATCAATTTTTATGCCAATATTTCATGCAGGACATACAGAACTTCCTCAAGGCTAATAGAGTAAAATCTAACAGATATTACAGATCAATCAAATATATACAGATTTTTGATTTATTTTTGGTTAAATATGATTGGTTAACGTGAAGGGGAGCTAAAAACTATTAATGGAAATGGATTTGTGGTATGGATGAACAGGGTTGGAAGAGGAGGGAGATGTTGCAGACAGATAAGAACATGAGAATAGGCAGCTGTAGTATAGGAATATAGGAGTAACATAAAGAAGTAACAGGATAAGATTTGTGATATGGAGATGATAGCTAGAAGAAAGAGGAAAGTAGTAGTCAGATTACAAGAGTTAGTGAGGGGTTAGCGATCAGTTTTCCTATTCATGCCGTTAACTGAGAGTGTGTTTGCTAAGCCAATGAAATAGCGTTGATTGGTTCGCCTTACACTTTCCTGTTTGTGTAAGACAAGCCAAAGAAGTTGTGTAAAGAAGAAGCTTGCTTGTGTAAAAAGTAAGTTGTCTGCAGTGAAAGATTAGTGGAAGATTTTTATGAAGATATCATTGATAACGAGAGGTGGAAAGGAACTGCATGTCATACTTTCCTGAAGCTCACTGTGTTCTGCATTAAGCTTAATTTTTTAATGTAAAATACCTTTATAATCATCCCATTCAAGTTTTTCCGGCCAGCAATTTTTATATTTGCATGAAAGCACTGATATCTATTTTATCTATCTGAATTGTATTTTTCAGTTGTCAGAACACTTACTGGTCATAAATCAAGTATAAAAGCTCTGGATTTTCACCCATATGGAGAATTTGTTGCTTCAGGATCATCTGATACAAATGTCAAGGTAACAATTATCTTAATTTTCAGTGGTCAGAAATACAAGGTTAGTGTAACTTTAACACAGCACCTTTTAGGTTATAATGGATCAAATAAGGAACAGAAGAATTTTATAGAACATAAGTCAATTACCTAAATTGCATTATGCTTTTAATTGCCTATAATAACTGATTCTGAGTGTGATACCAGAAAATATTTCTCATTTTCATTAAAGCTTACATCAACACTCTGATGATAGTTATATATACTTATGTCTGAAAGACTGTTATAACCAAACAAGTTATAGCTTGATTATATTGTAATTTGTGGTGCACCATAATAATAGTTAATAATTCTTGAGTTGTGCAAAACTTCAAAATTGCGATGAGCAGTGGAAACAGTGAGGTAACCGAGCAGTTCAGGGCCCTTAGGAATATTTTGCTCAGGAGCCCTATAACAATGAATTTTTTTGAAATCAAGACAAAAATGTGCATTTGATTAAATTAGGGTTGAAAAGGAACAAAATATAATAGGTAGAATAAAGCTATCATTTTTCATATAAAATAATGCAAAAAACTATACCTAGAGAACCTTGCAGGCATCCTTGGGGCCCCAAAAGCTTGGGGGGCCCTTAGGAGATGCTCCAACCTTTGTCGGTTAAGAATAGTGGTGGCTACATTTTTGGGCATACTAGCTTTCAGTATGCCCAAAAATGTTTCCACTGTTCATCGCAATAATAAAGGTTGTTATTTGTCTCTTTTTAGTTATGGGATGTTAAGAGAAAAGGTTGCATTTTCACTTATAAGGTATTTATTTCATCCTATACTTCATCAGTTACAATCATGCTCTATTCGTTGCTTCACATTCATTACTGTATCGTCCAGGTTACCATGAGGCTCAGTATTATCACACAGGGCTCTTTTAACCTCTTTTCTAGGGTAAAATTGCCCCCAAGTCAACATTCTGCTTTTTTGTTTTGAACAATATCCTTTGTCCCTTTTCTTAAAGCAACAATAGAATATCCACTCATTCGACTTTTTCGAAAAGACTTGAAACATTTGAAAGCTCATGAAATTTGTAATCAAGGGTAACCTTCGAAGGGCCATTATAATGCACAATGCCATTACAATACTTTTATTTGGTAATGAAATCTGGTTGCTTTTGAAGAATTGCATAGTGATTCTTTTTTATTGCTAACTGTTATTTTACCTACTTTTAAATGCGGACAGGGGAATTTATGTCATGAGAGAAAATTAATGTTAAGATTGTCTTCTTCTTTTTAAGTTTGTTAGTCCTTTCTGTTTTGGGTTTTAATCTCCCTGACAAGACTGCTGTCTCTCCAAGATCCGCAAATATACATTGGTCAGTTTCAAACGGCACAACATAATGTGATATGGTTAAAATTTTTTTGGGACATTACTTCTTGTTAAATGTAGTATATTTTGTATTTCACCAAAACATGCCTCATCAGAGCAAATAAAAACATCCACAACTTCTCTCCTTCGCAAGATCGGACGCTGTAGCGATGAACAAGTGATCTCAAAAGCATGCAGATTCGATTTTAAGGTCAAGTTCGGCAAAATTGTGAAAAGTAAAGCATGCAATCCTTTTTTCTGGGGGTACTAAAAACTTCCCAAAATTGCCGAAATCAAGCTGTGGAGCATGTTTGTTCACAGTTTACAGGGCTTTAATTGGTTATATTGGTAGGGAGAAAATAGATGTGATCAGAGCTTTTAGCGAAACAAAGACTTGAATGCTATGTTAACAGTTTGTGGGGAACCCACCCTATACTACTGAAATACATTTGTTATCCATTTGTTTGTTTGATCCGATTTAAATTTGTACAAGGCTTGATTTCTCCGTGTCAATTGATAATATAAAGTGTGAATTACCATGTGAATTTCAGTTTTAAAGGGAGTATGAAAACTTCCCTTCCCTATCAAAAAGTCCCATAGACGACTGCCATTTAGATCATTCAGAATCATTCTTCGACATTTACATGAAAAGATGCCTATCGGAAGATACCTACGATTCTTACAGAGTCAATATTCATTTATCAACATCTGGAGTTCATTGTCACTGATCTGCATGAAGATGATGCTTTATTACAGCCTATTTGTCTTGCAACTCAGAAGACAATTACAAGAGTTAGCCTGCGTAAAGACTCACATCTTTCTCATCAAAAGTGTAGAGTCTGGACAACAATGTAGGAAAACATAACAAGATTCAATTGTTTATCCTTTGTTTGCATGCCTTTCTCAAGTCAGCTCCAACTGGAAAGGTTGAGATCAAATTAACCAAACTTGAATCTTGTTTCGTAATTGATATTGGTTGTGTTTTGATATTTTTAGGGGCATACAAACACAGTTAATCATTTGCGCTTTAGTCCTGATGGTAGATGGATAATATCTGCAGGAGAAGATGGCGTGGCAAAGGTTCGTTCAGTTCTCAAATAATTTGTACTGCTAGTTAATCTTTTAAAAATTCTCCTTCTTTAACTAAATCAAAAAATCCCGGAGTATCCTGCATTGGATTAAGCAATCTTTATTGAAGGCATCAGCTCCTAGCCATAGTGACATTCTCTCACCTTTGAGCTTTAAGATTCCTGTCTTTTACGGTTCAATTTCCTGGATCTGCTGTCTTGATAAGACAAATTTTACCTATAAAAACCCTAATCTGTTTCCTTCTTTGCAAAAGGAAAAGAAAATGTGATTTTGAGTATATTAGTTGTATTTGGATTGTAAAAGAGGCCTATATCTATTTCTGATCATTGCAATTTTTTAGGAAAGGCTTGTAAACTATCATCCACAACAACGGAGTATGTGTTTTTCTACTCGGTGTTTTCATAGAGTGCATAGACGTTAGAGCACAGGCGTAAATGCAAGAAAGAATTACAACAACTTGTCTTTTCGTAATTATATTTAATTTGCTTTAATCATACGGAAATGTTTTGAATATAGATAATTGTCTATTTTTATTCTAGTTGTGGGATTTGACAGCTGGTAAAATATTAAATGATTTTAAACATCATACTGCTGCAGTAAATAGAATTGAATTTCATCCGAAGGAATTTCTATTGGCTACTTGTAGTTCAGACAGGTGAAGCAGTAAATACTTTTATGAAATTTCTCTAGAACTGAAGGAGCTCCTGTATTAGCGCTTTAGGTAGATTTTACCTGAAAGTTTGATCTATATTTAACTGTCTTCAGCGAATTTTCAACAATTGTTTTTTAAATTGCGATAAAGAGCGGGAACATTATCGGGCATACTTGTATACGCTGTTTATAGCAATTTTGAAATTTTGTACTGCTCAAAAACTATTAGATTTTTTTATACTTTCATAATAGCTAGCTTTTTGTTGAAATAAGGTTTTTTGCAAAACAGGAATATTCACCAGAAGAGAATTTATTGGCTGCTCGTAATCGCGAGTTGCGAAGTTATTTTCCTATATTCTGTTTGTATAAGAGTTTTGTAGAAGGACCTCAGTTTAAACAAGATCAAATTTCAAATGTTGTCAAATCTTTAAAAAGTTAAAACACGAAGAGAGCCTTAGGCTGTATGAATCAGAGAGTTACACGGCGATTTTATTGAACCCTGTCGCTCAGTGGAAACGTCGTTGGCTCTCTGGTCATGCAGTCCAGGTTCGAATCCCATCTATTGTGGTATGCCACCGCTGGAAAAGTCTTATAGTTTATGATTTATTTCACAACAGAACGGTTAAGTTTTGGGATTTGGAGACGTTCGATTTAGTGACATCTACAGATGCTGAGCAATCTGCAGTCAGGTAAACCTATTCATGTTTTCTCTGTCGATATATCTGTTTCGCCTTAGTGTGGTTGATCAATTAGAAGCAAACAGTAAATATGAGTTTTCAACTAACAGAAGCTTTTTGGCATACACAATTTGTCGATGGTGCTCAATTTTCACTGTCGATGCTCTGCTTTATAACATGATGGTTTTGCTGCATTATGTTGTCACATATTTATGGGGCCAACGCTTATCAGAATTCTTGTAGTGATGTCGTAAGTACATGTCGAGACTGACACCAGAGGTGAAACAAAGGTGTCTTAAAAATCCTTTTCCTGAGCCTTTGCTATAGTTTAGGAACAAACAGGACACTGAAAATCTTTGCAAGAGATTTATAACTGTGAAATCCCTATAACCCATATTTCGTATAGATTTCATTCAAATAGCTCGATAGACATTGAGTTAAACTTATGGAGAGACTGTGTTATCCAAAGAAGACATTATATTCTCAATAGATTGCAATTATTTGTTATCAACTAGCGACTGGTTTATTTCAACGGATAAACTCAGAGTTCAAGATTTTTACTTATAGACCCAAACCAGAATATAGGACGTTGACAGCGATCTATCTATATTTGAACATTTTTTAACCGAGTACAATTTTTCTTGCATATTCAAGGAGATTTTTAATTTCTTGATTTGCAAAGCCTTTGATATTTGCCTGTTATAATAATTGAGGTGATTTTTCGATATGTGAAAAGCTGTCAATGCAACAGTATCATGAGCAGAATAGAATCTACTGTGTGTTTAAAAACATGAGAACTGCAATCCCTGCCAGTGTAGTCTTTGACTCTTTCAACCAAACGTCTACCTGTTTCTCCCATATAAGATTCATTCATTGCAATTAGCGATTGGACATTGTAATTTGAAAACAAGATTATTCTGATGCTGTGAGATAGTTTTATCTTTGATTTAAGATTAGAACTTAATTTTGTCCCTTTGAATACAACTTTAACATTTTCATCTTTCATTCTCATTTGTTTATTTTGACTGCACGTCATTGAAGTTTCAGTTAGCAATAAACATCGTAAGCAGAGAGTGGCGGTATTTTAAAAGAGGAAGCTATATAAAAGTTTATTTCAAGTCAAATTGTCTTTCCAGAGAAGGTTTTTTTGATAATAACCAAAATATATTTCGTCTTAGGACAATTGCGTTCCATCCCGATGGACAGTGTCTATTTAGTGGCTCTCAAGACTCTTTTAGGGTGAGTTTTAAAGTGCATTGGTAAGGTGGAGAGGACATGTCACACGCAACGAGATGTCTTGTTACAATGTTGAAAAATATCTGGACAGCCGTATCATTTCACATGTTATCTCTACAATGTCAAAGGCAACTCATATGTGCTCTGTCACGCTAAAACGAATTTAACTTTCTGTATGGTTCCACTATTATTTCACAATGTAGCAAAAGGGGCTGCAGCGTATTGCAATGTGGCATTTCGCTCGCATACAGTTTATGATATCTACAAGATACTCTGCAAAGAATAGTTGCGGCATGCGACTGCTGTAACGTGATTGACTTGTTTAACATTTCCCCTCTATATGACCGTTTTGTTCTCTTCTCTTAGGTTTATGGCTGGGAACCTAGTCGTTGCTATGAGTCACAGACAGTTAATTGGGGAAAAGTATCTGATTTAGCATATTCATCGAATCAGTTGGTATGTATAATTGTTTGGTAATTATATGGAGGCATTTAAGTTTTATGTCCTATATCAATATTATATGTTCAATATCATTTAAGTTTTATGTCCTATATCAATATTATATGTTCAATATCATTTAAGTTTGATGTTCAGAATCAAGGAATAAAGCAATAAAAATAGGTAACATACAGATAAAAAGAGAAAAATTTTGGAATATACTCGGAGTTCTTTTTTATATATCTATACTAAGTTTTGAAATACTTTTCAAGAATTGATACAAAGTGTCAAAACCCTAGCTCTTTCCTATGCTCAAATGCGGAAAGGGTATTTAACTGATTCTTTTCAAGGTAATAGAAAATAGTTACTAGTAAAAAAATGTAAAGACATTTCTGGATTTCTATTGATATTAAGGAAGGTCAGTTTTTAACTGACATTGATAGCATGTTTTGATCATGATGCCACAATGACGTCATAATAGAGGTGAGAGACGCCCAATTTACCAACATTACTCCCACTATATTGGCCAATGTCTGTGCCAAGTTTCATTGCTCTAACTCTACAGGAAAGCAATTTCTGGAGGAGGGGAGGGCTGTTAAACAAGCCACAGCTATTTAAAAAAGCCCGGTAGGATCAGGGTTAAGATAGATGTCCTAATTTCTAGGTCAACATTTGTTTTTGTTCTGTGTTTTTAAATTTTGATATTGTCATGTACCATCCATTGTTTGCTATTGTTCAGACTGTTTTATTGTTTCTCCAGATTGGCGCTTCTTACTCACAAACCAATGTTTCTGTCTGGGTTGTCGATCTTGCAGTAAGTTCAGCTTTCCAATTTTTACTTCTGAAAAGAAGCTGCACGTTCCTGGACAGCGATTTTCATTTCAACTAATTTGAATTTGACGCCTGGCCTGAGTTACTCAAAAGCATCCTAGGCTCATATCAAATGAACAAAGATTTGTCTGAATATATTTATTTTGTCATTATTTTGAGTCATGGAAGTTTTATGTTTAGGACAAAGTGCTTCAAGAACAACCCGGGGGGAAATACATGGCTTGTGGACGGCCAGTGATGTGCCGCCAAGATTTGACAAACCCACCCACTTTTGATATGGACACAGACCCTATATTATGAGTAATAAGCAGCGGAATATGAGAGATTTCTAGGCCTTATTATTACTTGAAATTGTACCGCATACATCTTCGACGCGATTTTTACACTTTTTTGAAATAAGGTGAACTTTTTTAGTGTTCTTTAATTCCCCACCCTCTAATATGGGGTTTTGCTTAAAATCATACCCATGTTTAGAAAATTTCAGGGCCCAAAACCCACCAATATATCCCGACCCAAAACTGTAAGTACGCACTCACTGTTTCTATAAATCAACAACGAGGGAAGTAGTGAGACTTAGAGAGTCTACCAAAAAATTTCACATAGGGGCTCATATGACATTCGTACACATAAATATGCGACTTTATGTCAATAGATGATCCAGCAGGTCAATGCCAGACCAGAGGATCGATCAGGTGGATAGTGCATTTGAATTTTATTGAAATTTGCAGTGAGGGATACCAGAAAGCACTCTAAATTCGCTCATATCGCCTGGCCTCAGATTCGTTGCTATTGACTAATTCTCCCTATCTGAAATGTCAGATGCTTGTTCATCTTGATTGAGCATACAGTGACATGTTTGAGAATGGGACGTTCGTTTGGCTGGTATTATGTGCCCAATATCTGTGAAGATGCATTTGGTGTATTTTATCTATGTTCAGTGCTTTATGTTTTCGCAGTTGCTTGCTTTAGCCTATTTATGACGTTTTTTATCCCACTCTTTTAGCATCTGGATAATCTATTATCAAAAGCTGCTGAAGATGATCAAACATTGAGAAAAGCTTTGGTAAATCATTATGCATTTAGCATTCTTCGTTCTACCGCTCACACAAGTCAAAATTAGGCATCGCTTTTAGTAATAGCTTCAGGTTCATTGTCCGAGTTAGCTTTTCTCTAATTAGAGCTATCATAGATGAGAAAAAAAATTGAACGTTAATGTTAAACAAAAGCTTTGAAAATATTAACCAACTAACAAAGTTTTGGGCTAGCTGAGATAGAAAAGAGATTTCTTAATTATCGTTTATGAAATATTAGCGGAAAATCTGAAATGAATAGAATCTAAAATAGATATATGTCTCAAGACAACAGCAAACAAGGTTAGTCCCAATCAAACGCGCCTTTTGCGAGCCGGTAGATTCATGACTGTACAATTCTGGTACTGAGCCTGATGAGTTATATTTATGTGTAGTATTCCTTTTTTCAATGGTTTTTTAGGATGAAAAACAAGACAAAGAAATCGGAGGGAATTTCCAAAACATTCAAGATGACAAATTGCAAAGAAAGCCAAGGTACTGTCCATCTATAATAATTTTTGCTCAGTTTGTCACCGCAAATATTCCTATCATTGCTTATAGTTGCACAAATGTTCGTGTCCTACAATGTTTTTTAAAACATTACATTATAAATTATACATTTTAAAGTTTTGTTTTTGAGTTTGACAAAACTTTAGAATTGCGATAAACAGCGGAAACATTTTTGGGCATTACTTAAAAGCTTTTTTTCGTCTTACACTCCTCAGAGTAAGGACGGCAGAAACAGATCGAAACAATAAACTAAGGCGGAATTTATACCCTAATGCGGAGTCAATGTCGAGAAAAGCTGAATTGCATTGTATTTTAAACATCAATCAGCAGCTTTCGGCAATGAAACATGAACAATGAAAATTAATGGAAGAGTCCAACTGAGAAAACGAGCTGTTTCTGTCTACACAGAACCGGCTTTGTGTTTGATGTGGACAGATTTCAAAACGCCGAGATGAAACGAGGATCTAGCCCTGAGTCGAAAGCAACCCTAGTTGTAATTTTCCGCACACTTTTGGTGATCTAGTAAATGTTGTCGGCAGCATAATTTTTAGGCGAAAATGGATTTTAGAGTTTATATGCTTTAACACTTTTCTTGGTGCGAATCCTATTTGCACATGTCATTGAATATATTACCGTTCTTTGAAGCGAGTAAGATTCATGCCTGATGAGGGGATTTTAGAAGTTTAAGAAAATCATAAACATGTCATACAATTTTTTATGATATTTAATGGAATTTTTAGCCCTCAAAGAAAATCATTCAACACACGACCACGTACAACATCCTCTAAACCAAGGTAAGGTCTGACAAAATTTTTGGATTAATGCTTACTAAAGATGATTTTTGGTCTATTTTCTGTGAATCCTAGAAGACGAAGGAAACATAATGTGTCTTTGAGAAAGCAGAATGTTGACTTTCTGCCATAATCAATACCGTATTTTCTCTAATTAGCGCCTCCCTCTTCTAAGCGCCGCCCACTAATAAGCGCCGCACCTAAATGCAGCGCTTATTAAAAGCAATGGAAGAAAGTGGATTTTGAAAAGACAGTATGAGTTCACAGGCACTCTATTTTCCTATTTCCTAAAATGGAAGTACATTGGAATAATAATCGACTTACAAATAAGCGCCGCCCTCTAATAAGCGCCGCCCTCCAATAATCGCCGCACCTAAAAATGGTTGAGCAAAATAATCGCGGCGGTCCTTATAAGTGGAAATACGGTAACTATATTAACCATTAACCAGAGAAAATATTGATCAAGTCAGATTCGATGACTTATAGCTGGTAAGAGGAAGGAAGAGCGTTGTGAAAAGTTCTTCACATTATTGAGAGAGCTATGGAAAGGATTGGTATCCCAGAATTTCTGGTGTTTTCCAGTCAAGCAGGCAAGATGCTACTGATCTCCCTACAGTAGAGCCTTAAGTAGGAATACCTAACCTGAGAAATGATAGGTATGGCACATTCTGGTAATGAAAGAACGATTATATTGATTTGGTCAGGATCTTAGTCTAGTTATAAGTAAGAAAAACAGCCCTAGGCTGGCTATAACCAGAAACAATCAGAATAGAGCGCAGAGGCTCACGAATGTTGATTTCTGTTTTTCTGACTACTTCATGATTCTATGGTTCTTACTCCTCAGAGCAAAAATACGGTTACGAAGGGCAACGATTACGAAGGGCGTGTAATGGAATTTGGTTGGGACTTTTCGAAAAATTTAATAGGTGGATAAGCTGAAATTATCCAAAAATCCAGTAAACGGTGAACACCAAAAAGGGCTTTTTTGACTAGAGCTCGGCCGGTTAGGGTTTTTTGCGCTACTGTGAACTGAGTTGTTCAAAACCTTCGAGACCAAAATATAGTTTCAATTAATTCAAATTTATTTGTTAAAAAGCGTCTTTACAGTTAATATAGAAAGCATAAACTGCTTTACGCAAGAAAATTTGAACTTAACTAGCTTAGACCGCTAGAGCATGAGTAACCAAGGTCATTGTGTAGAAACAAAGTCATGACTGGGATTTTCTCAAAAAAGGAAAAATATGGCCGGGTCGTATATTAATCTCCGGGGTTGGAAAACTTTTAAGAAAGCCGTATTTATTTGCCACTATAGAGCAGCTTGCTGTCGTGCCTTTTATATACTTGTTATTATACTTTTATATATACTTTATACTTTATACTTTATACTTTATACTTTATACTTTATACTTTATACTTTATACTTTATACTTTATACTTTATACTTTATACTTTATACTTTATACTTTATACTTTATACTTTATACTTTATACTTTATACTTTATACTTATACTTTATACTTTATACTTTATACTTTTATATATACTTTTATTATACTTTTATACTTTTATTATACTTTTATACTTTAATATACTTGTTATTATACTTTTATATACTTGTTTTATATACTTGTTATTTACTTGTTTTCTATGCCTTTTATATACTTGTTTTTTCTATTAGAAGTGTTAAAGACGAGCCAGTAACAGGAGATGATGGAGGAGCCACAGAATATGGACAAAATGTAGACAAGCCAGAAAATTACGAAAGTGTTTTTAAACCATCATCAGCTTTAAGTAAGGATGTTTATCGTGATTATTTTTTTCATATAAGTGACTTACTGAACTCGAAATAAATAGCTGATTAAATTCCATATTTATTCCAGGAAGATCGCCAACATCCGAAAGAAAGAACCCTGAGCCCTTCAAAGCTCCAGCAGAAGAAACAAAACCTGATGGTAGGAAGAACTGTCTCAATCCCAACCATAACATGTTAAATCTCCTCTTTCTCGGAAATGCAATTTGTTTCCGTTTCCGACTGCCTGGCTAACTGACCGACCGACCAACCCAACGACCGACAGACCAACCGACCCACCAACTGGCTGACAGACCAACCAACTGACCGACAGACCGACTGACTGACTGACTGACTGACTGACTGACTGACTGACTGACTGACTGACTGACTGACTGACTGACTGACTGACTGACTGACTGACTGACTGACTGACTGACTGACTGACTGACTGACTGACTGACTGACTGACTGACTGACTGACTGACTGACTGACTGACTGACTGACTGACTGACTGACTGACTGACTGACTGACTGACTGACTGACTGACTGACTGACTGACTGACTGACTGACTGACTGACTGACTGACTGACTGACTGACTGACTGACTGACCGACTCGACCGACCGACCGACCGACCGACCGACCGACCAACTCAATTGACGATTTGTTTATCAGAGAAAATATAGATATTCATGCAATGAAAATCATATCTTGTATTTTCAGATTCAAAATCATCTGAAGCAGTCAAGGTGGGTACCTTTATTTTAGCTTACCACCTCGTAGACTAAAGTAATAAATTATTACTTGGAACTAGGCTAGCAAGTTATAGTTGTCTCACTTCTTCTCACGTTTTCTTTAATCGATTATTCACAACAGTCTTAAGATCATGTGCTGTAATTATTTTTTCATAGATAGACCTCTGGTGGTTTTTGCAGGTTTTTTGAAATATGAATTTTGGTCAGCCTTAGAAATGTTTTTCCTGGTGGGATGCAGTGCCTTTAAGCCAGGGTATTTCATCCTTTGACTGCAGAGAGATCAACCTTGGGCAATCTGTTATCGCCAATTTGTTTCTCTCTACCCAGCTGTGTAAATTGACACCTGGCCAGTAGTTCTAATTGCCGTGTGACTGAATCTGATAAATAGGCCCATGCTTGACTTTGAAACGTAATGTTACTCTGCTTCACTTAGAATGTATTCATTCATATCAAATTGTTGAGTGCTTAATTCTCTCTTGTTTAAGGGCTTAGATGCCCCTTTCTAGTATAAAAATATATTGATAAATTTTGATTCCAGCCGTTACCCACTAATATTGCTGCAAGCGTAATCAGTGACGATCGTTCTCGATTGCAAGACATGCCTGAGAAGCCCGTTAACCCTGCTCAGCCAATAGAACCAGAGCCCAAGCCTCAAAGAGTCGCACCTCATCAACCTGTTGCCGTACAAGCTCCATATGCTGTCCATACAAAACAGCCAGAGCCATCGGTGCAAAGAGCAGCATCTGTCCAACAACCTGCAAATGCGAAAGAAGCTGTGCCAAAAAATCTTCCTGCAGTATCCCAGTCTCGACCTCCTCCGCAACAGCCCAGCGATAAGACTTTAAATGTTGTAAAAAGTGAGAAAGGCGGCATAAGTGTTGACGATTTCATGCCGGTAAGGAATGTTTATCAAATACCGTTTATCAAATGCTTTGATTAAGTCAAATATCTTATCTTTTAAAATTGAAGTTGGTCCACTACTTCATAATTTCATATATCAAGATATTGAAGATTTATCTACTGGTTTGAATGCGCACCTTTAGTTACATATCTTTAGGATATAGAAAAAAGTGCTGAAACATCTTTGGACAAAGTTAAATGTTTGTTTCTTCTGATACTACTTATAGAAACAACGTAAGAAACAGTCCGTAACAATTGACATTGGGAGAATATATACCAAAGTGGGTCGAAACGTGCCAAACAGAGAAGTGATGCTGGGTTGATATTGTGTTTTGAACACCAATCTGCTATGCTACAAAGTGGGTTGGCCAATAAAATTAGTTGCAGTGTCAAAGTGGGAACTCTTTCTGTTTAAACAACCGGCTTTTTACGTTTTGAGTTGGCAGATCCTAAAGATCCTGCTTTACCAATTTTTAGGAACTACTTCCTGATGTAATTGTGGTATATAAGAGTCTGCTATTTCCTTCTGTCCCTGTAGTTTGTAATATGCAGCGTGTCAGAAGAGAAAAGCAAATCAAACGTCCTTTTTTTCGTATTTAATCGCATCCTGAAGTTCTGTACAACTCAAAGAGTTTTGTCCAAGAGGCACAGAAACACTTCAAGCACCTCAACCATTTGCAAGGATTCAAATGGTACAGGCCCACACTCGTTATTTCAGCTATTATGTGTTCTCTTGTATTAGAAAAGGAACAATGTTGCAACAAATCTCCCAGTGCGATAAAGATATGCTCCGCTGTCAAACAACGCGGTTTATATTAAAGGATGAGGCTTTGAGCTTTGTTAGTCTCAAACTCTGCGAGGGCCATTGTTTAGTAGAGAAAGAGGTAATTCACCTGACACTTTTAAACACAGGGAATGCTATTGAATGGTAAGTTTTGAGCCGAGGGAGATGTAGCAGAGCAATGCTATTTGTTTTGGTTGTCTGCAAAGAATAGTAATGCGGATTTGTTCATTAATCTTCCCTTTTCTTTCTAACTCGGCTTAACTGTATACAGTAGCTGTCTGAAGCTAAAAACATGGCATTATAATGCTAGTCTGTACCACCTCTCTATTTAGTTAAAATGTTGGTTTTTGTTCACGTTGCAAGCTTTTGGAGCCTTTTTGTAACCAGAAATTTTTGAAAACCAATGCTTTTTAATGGAATGAGAGGTGTTTCTCTTGCCTGGAGGGCGGCAGGGAGTGTGGTCATCCCCAAATTAGAATAAAACAATGGCTTTTTTTGATTGAAAACAATGTTTTTACTGAGACAGTTGCTTTGCCCCCCCACGCCCTAGTTATCTGTGAAGTTTCTGCTACTGTTCCGTTGGTGGGTATGGATAAGCTCTGGACATTGCCATATCTGGGTTTACGCATTAGTATCAAGAGCTTTTAGGTGGTAGCAGAGTCAGTTTTTGTCTCTCAATGTATTTGTTATTGGATTAAATCAAAGAATTGTGGTTTGATTTGGCGAGAAGTACGCTAAGGTCTTTTTTTATGTGTGGAACATTAAAATATAGGTCATTGATATTGGAATATCATTGATATTGGAGCCTTTGTCTGAACAATAAACAATCGAAAATGATATCAGTTGCAGCTTCTTTGTTTGCTTTCTTATAATGTTGAAAGTCACAAAGGCTGTTGATAGTTGAAAGCTAAAACGTTGCATAGCTGCCAAAACTGTTAATCCCTCTCCCCGCCTGGGTACATTCATGGCTTGTGTTTATGTTGCTGGAAGCTTTTCGAGCCTCTTTACATATTTGTGGCCAGCGTTGTCTAGGGGGAGGGTGGAGGGAGAAAGTCGCTATGCTGAAACTATTGACTAACGTTGATATAATTTGCGACAGGACAGTATGCTCCTGGCTTCATGTATGTATGATATAGTGCAATGCAGTATTGGCTTTTGTTTATGTTCCTGGAAGCTTTTGAATCCTCTCTGCATTTCTGTGGTGAACGTTTTTCAAGGTGACCTGGAGGGAGGCAGAGTCTTTGTGCTGAAACTATCGACAAATTGATTTTTTAATTCATTTTCGACAGGACTATATGCGCCACACTTCGTACTTGTATGAATAGTGTAGTGATGGTCCTACTATTGTCGTAAGTATATAAATTTTATTTGACATATCATACTCAGTTGAATGTGTAACTATTGTTCTTTCTACAGGCTGTTGCAGAGATTGAGAAGAAAACTACTTCAGAGAAAGACAGTTACCAAAATGTTGATGATAATGCTGCTTTGGACACCCTTCGCAAAAGTAAGCCATTCGTGTTTTGTCTTTCTTATCAACAATACCATCCACAGAATGACTAGGTCATACATCATTCTGGTACCTGTATATTGCACTTTGCATCTACAGTATAATGTTTGATTATGGATGGAACACGTCATGAAATTACTCAACTGCAAGGCACATTGAAGTAGATTTTTTCCATTTTCGCATATCTTTCTTTACATTTGGTATCTCGAAACTTAGTTTCGGAAAGTAGGGTTTGTAGTATTAAACTATTTATTACAAATGCCCAGCTAACCTGAGATGAGAAACATTTCATTTCAAACCTGAAAATCCTTTTGCCGAGAATGAGACCTATTTCTGATATAAGGAGTTCCAGATTTGTGTACGAACATGACTTCCTTGCTCATCTCGTTATTTACTTGCGTCTTCATTAAGTTTTCATCCAGATGGCCATTCAGCAAATTTTAATGCGTCTCCTATGGCTTGCTTCAGTTTGTTCTTAGCTTGTTCTTAAATTTTGTAAAAATCCAGGCAGTGTTGCATTCCTAGCTTGTTAGATAAACAGCTAGAAAACGTACGTCAATCTTATTTTTATTCATAGCCCAACTGCTTATGTTCATAGAAATTCATGCCTATGCAAATTTTGTCAAATACAACAGCCCTGTCCATAATCTGCCACTTCTATGGAAATCTTTCTTGATTAGCGTTTCGAGCAATCGAGAATATGTAACAATTCTAAGCATCCCAAGAAGGCCATTAGGCCTTAAAATTTGGCCCTGAAAACGCCTTTGTTAAACCATGACGTCATTGATGACATCACTGTTGGAAGCCTTGCAAAAAACAGACATTTTATTATTTACTAATAAATTGTTTTCATTTGTGTATTTGTGTATTAACTGCCAATAACTTTAGAAATTAATTTGTATAAATATCTTTTAATTTTGATTTTAATTTCAATATATTTCAAGCAACTGAAACAATTACATCATACAGGCTAATGTCCAAATACAATACTTAGAGAGAAGAACGCTTAAACTTTAATTAATTATCGAAATTAAGTATCAATACTTGTTGCTTGGGACACTCTAATAGAACTCTGAGTAGAGCTTTCAAGTAGAGTTCACTGGCTTAAAACAACTTTTCTATAAATGATGATTAAATTTAACAGTAACAGTAACAACATTAGGAATAAGGAAACAGCAGAATATAAAACAAGTCTAGCAAATCAAAGTAAATAAAACGAAAAACGAAAAATAAAATACGAGATGTGAATTTTTGGCGCTTTTGTTATTTCTTATGAAAATCTTTTTTGAGTTGCACGAGTCTAGTCATTTGGCTGAAAGTATTTTGGACTATAAAATATGACGAGATAATACCAAAAACATTTATCCCGCAATTATTCGCTGACCCATTAAAAACTCCCATTTGAGACCTTATGTGCAATTGTGGCGTCCATATCACTCAAGTTCACTAGACTTCTGCCTGTGGCTCTTGATGACGTCATTGTGACCTTTAATGCGACCTTCCAAACCTGGTATGATGCGGATGTGCAAAGGTTCATAGCTCTGTCTTACCCGTAAGAGACGATTTTCGGAATGGTGATGGGGAACACCCCATAGGTCTATCGATTAGGGTTAACGTGTTTTTGTTGGTGTTCGGGACCTGTGTACGTTGTTGCTATTGTAAAAACTCTGTGTCTGATCAACGACTGATAAAGCTTATTTTCTCCTTGTGCTTGATCGAATGTTAAGCAGGATACAGCTACTATGAATCTTTTAACCCGTTTATAGTGTTCAACAAAGTAAAGAAATTATCGTGGTTCTATTTTGTTAAACACTAGTTGCTGACAAATAATGATATGAATGCACTTTAATGCACATCTACCCATTCAATGCTGGTACAGTAAAACCCTACTGCATTATTCTTGATAATGCATGTTATCTTCTTGACTTCATTAGATAGGAGAATATCTTTATCTGTCCACGACATGTTTTTTCCATACCAAAATGTTTCATCACCACTTATGTGTTATATCAGCCTTAAATAAAAAGGCTGAAAACTAGTTTTCTTAAAATCTATTGCAATTAGCGGATGTCTTTAGCGGTAAAATCCGATTTTCGCGAATAAGTTTCAACGGGTTAATATGAAGCGGGCTGGGACTGACAAATTTGTCCAACCATTGACTGTAGCTTCCAACAGTTGTAAAAATGCTAGCAGTGATGTTGCTGTAATGATTACAAAAATGCTCCTAACCAAATTCTTAGTAAATTTGCCTCAATTTCGGCCCGATGTTAGATTACGTACTGTCTAGCGTAGGAATGTTCGTTAACATATATTGATGTATGCTAACGTTAGCTTATTTTTATAGGTCATTCATCTATCTGTACGATAATGAACGCCCGTTTGAAAAATCTTTCCATTGTCGGACAGATGTGGACAGATGGCGAAATTAAAGTAAGTAACGAAAGCTATTTTTGTTCTTTTTGTGCTAAAAGCTTTGATCATTCATAAAACAAACGCAAAATGCAAAACAATAATCTGTCCCTCAGAGCTGTCTTGCCCGTCGTCTAATCTAATACACCTTTTCAACTAGGAGTCTTGTTTTCAAAATTTACGAAAATTCGTTTGTACGAAAATTTTGACCCCAGATTCAGATTGAGCACCTTTATTTTAGTGTTGATGGAAATTTTTACGCTCCTAGTCCTAACGTTGATTTTATAGTGATGAAAAGTTTAAAATTTTATAAATAATTTGACCGTGAAAAATCGCTCTGGGTGAAAGTTTACACCCTCAGTCATTTTTCACGGTCAAATCCCTTATAAATTTTCAAACTTTTTATCGCTATATAATCATCATTGTAAGGACTAGAGGCGCTAAAATTTGCCTCAACACCAAAGCGAAGGTGCTGAATTCGAATCCAAAGTTTAAATGTTTTTGTGAGGCAATTTTCAAATTTTTTGAAGACGAGACCCTTAGTTGAAAAGGTGTATAAGTCAGAGTGGTGGTCATTCTAGTTTTCGCTCCGTAGGCCAATCTGTTTTCGATAGGTCGTTCAGAACTTCCAGTCTGAGCATTAGGCTATCCAATTCAATTTTTTTAAGTTAATAGTTGTTGCTGTTGCTAAAGACTGCCGTCGCTGTTTGCGAAGAGTAGGACTTATGTAATGAGTCTATGTTTCGCCATCGTACGTGCAAGTTGGGCAACGGTTCACAGATCGAATTGCTGGAAAGCCACGATTTTATGAAGAAACAACGATTTCTTTTGTGAAGAAAAATCGATTTTTCCCCCTGGGCTTGTGTAATAGCATACCAGGAAATCGTTGCCAGTAACTATCCAGCTTACAGGAATAGGATTCAAACGTTAACCAGAACGATCCCAACAAATTTACACTTTTATAGCCACATGATGGCTTTGGATTTGTAAAGAGACACTGCAGAAAGGATAACCAAGATAGAGAGACCAAAACACTAATGCCCTTCTCAACTGGAATTAAAATTTCTATTCATACTGTTACTAGGGGCAGATAATGGTCGTCGGGGTTCATACGGTAAAACATCTTCGGGCTGCCTGGGTGAAACTTTAATTTAATGTTCCTAATGCGTAATGGCCGAAGAAAATTGGAAATAAGTACAAAAATATTATCCCATAGAATACGTTTTGATACTCGTTCACAATGTCATATGCCTTCATCACAGCAAAAATTAATTTTGTGGTGAAGATTTTGTTAAATTTCGCGAAAATTCCAAATTACATGTGGCGGCAAAATTGTGTAAATAGAACACATTAGTTTCCCTGTTATTTACTCGCAGTTTTTGGCCCATGCTGAGCAGGTTTCGGCCTGTTTTTAACAGTCACCTATCTACCTTCGGTTATTAAGTTTTACAATCAGAATTATGAATGAGATAGCGAATCGTTGGCTTCGATGGAATATTATCGTTATCGGTTTTGCATAAGAAGATAACGTAATAATTTCAACTGAACATCGCTCTTAAATTATCATTCTTAAATCTCTAAATTTGTAAATTTCGCCTGGATATTTCACGGTCAAGCTGAAATTTTTCAAATAAGAGATTAAATTATAATTATGTGTAGCTATTATTGTAACCACTGCTCAGTTTTCAATAACAGTATCGTATCGTTCTGAAATCATATGGATATTTTAGATTCACCTTTCGTAATCCTTCTTGGGTATATACCCAGATGCAGACCTCAATGCACCAATCAGAAGCGATAAGCTTTATGTTGTTTAGTCAATTTTGTTTATTGTGCAGTTAATGGTTTCTAATGCTCCTATTCCCCCTCGTCAAGAATATGGATGTATTCACAGTCTTCACGTTATAATATGCATTCGATAAACTTCATGAAGACACAATTGACCACTTCACACATGAAAATTATGGCTTTACGCTCATAATATACACGCAGTTTTTTTATAAGCAACCCCTCTATTTCCATTCATTTGCCATCAAAACCTCGCATATCAACAGAGTGTTACTCGTTACGTGAAGCATTTCATTGAGGGGTTTCCGTTTAACTTTCAATAAAAAGTCTCTATATATGGTATCAATTACATGGTACTTCTTGATTGATGTTATTCATAGTATTTCTTTGCTGTATACTAGGTGTTCTAGCGTTATGTTGCATAAAAAGCTATAGGATAACTCCAAATTTTGTTGTTTTTCTAGCCTGTATACTATTCTCAGGGCAAAAATGTACAGTTAAAATTAAGCAACTACTAAGCAACTTTTGCTACTAAAAGGTGACCAAAAGAGGTCCAAAAATAAGCAACTTTTTGAACTAGTCCCGAGCGAAGTTGCTTATAAAAAAAACTGCGTGTAGAAGCGGCCATTGAATAGAAGCCGCCTTTCATTAGTAGCCGCATTATTTTCTTTTTGAAAAACTAGAAGCCGCGGCTTCTATTCAAAAGGATGCGATTAGCGCTATTTTGTGGCTGCTGCTTAGTCCCCTGCCATTTACACAATAAACAAAGCGTCCTTGATTGTTAAGACCAATGTTTTTACCGAACTGCTTATATAAAACCACCGCATGACCTCAAAAGAGAATAACGTAACTTTCAAAATGACTGACTTGAAGGTATATTTTGCCCATCCTGATTTATACAAATCCATTCAAACTGAGTTTCAATTGGTTTTCTCGGAAAGTTTCTGGACTAATATTCTTGAACTTTTGGGACAATGATTGCCCGAAACCATAACTGAAAACTGCTATTTGAAATCCGATATATGATTCAAGTGCATGGTGGAAACCAAGATTTAGATGCAGACAATAGCATGAAAATCGACATTTACATCATATGAATTATCTGATTTAATGGAACTCAATGTAATACAACTATTTTGTACGAAACCTCTTACAACAGACAGATGTTTTTCAAAACAAAGGTAAAGCGGATGTATTTCAAACGATTTCCTTTCATTGTCTTTTAGCATTAACCTGATGGTATTAACTGCCTTTGCGTATAAATATCCTGTCATGTTAAGTGGTGATTTTTTCCAATGTTTCCGCTGTTTCCCTATTCTGAAGTTCTGTAAAACTTAAAGGCTTTGGATCTATTAATAAAGCCTCTTAATGTTAAACTGTTTTGAACGGCCTTAATTTTTTGCTGCGTTGCATGTCTCCACGACATGAATGGGTGCCAAATTAAGACAGGATATAAAAGAGATAGCTCCCATCATGTATTCTTTACAAATGTGATATTTATTATGTCATAGGCTGCTGTTCAGACAGCTGCTTCCATGCCTGACCAAGCAGTTCTCGTTGACCTTTTAAATGTTTTGATACTCAAACAGTAAGTATAAATTCATTTGACAATTTTTTATTAAGTATAAAGTATAATGTTCATTATTATAAGTTGTTCGGTTCTCTAATGACGTTGTTTGATAATGCAAATGGTAAACTCTAAATGCAATCCCATTACACATTCACAGTATTGAAAAATGAAACTGATGTGATGCTGTGATATTGGAAGGAATTGCAGCAATACCACTAGACAATGTCTCCTAGTTTTACTGTGTCTTTTTATGTTAGTGGTTCTTTGTACTGTCCCAATACGCCAGTATTTGGATAACCTCCCCAGAAAGCGCTTCTACACTGTTGTATCTAAGTGAATGAATCAAAACCTCAATCATTACATTTTGTAAGCTGTTGTTATATTATGTAGTTTTGTTGTTAGAATCTGCCTTGCTCTTCATTAAACAGAACTGCACCGTGAATAGTACTTTCAGTGGGAAGCAGTGCAAGTGAAATAAAGAAAACTTTTTTATGCTGTACTGGCTGGAACTTCTGATTCTGGTTCTTTGATTACTCTGTTATTTTATTTGTACGACAATGCTGTCAGGTTGTCACTATTGTCGTTCTCTGTCTTTTAGAACTCTCTGGAACTTAGATATATGTGTTGCTCTTTTACCTGAACTCAAACAAATGTTCAGTAGTAAATATGAGAGGTCAGTATTCGATTTGTTCTGTTATTTCAAAGTGTATTAAGTTATTTATAACGGTGCAAAAAGGGCCCGTTTGTCTCAATACCTCACCCTTTTTGCAGTACGGCTATTAAACAGGGCCGGCTTTGCAGAAGAATATCATGTTTACAAAGCTTAATTTTTGATAAATTCAATTTTCAAGATCGAATATAACCTTCTTTTAAAACTAATTTAAGTCGTCATTGTTGATTCATCAAAATCTCTTCGAACAATTGTTTCAGATATTTTTTGTGAGGTCAATATATATAGTGTATTTAACTATATGATCTGTTAGCTCTCCTGGTGATGGTTAGCTAATGGTAACAAAAACTTTTGGAAATAGAATTTTTCATTGTTTTGCAACTGATGTTTGCTGGGTTATGTTACGCTATATTATGTTATGTAACGTAGTGTTATTTTTTTTGTCGTGTTATGTTATGCAATGTTTTGTTATGTAACGTATTGTTATTTTTTGTTATATGACGTTATGTTATGCTATGTTATGCTATGCTATGTTTTGTTATATAACGTAGTGTTATTTTTTGTTATATGACGTTATGTTATGCTATGTTATGCTATGCTATGTTTTGTTATATAACGTAGTGTTATTTTTTGTTATATGACGTTATGTTATGCTATGTTATGTATGAAATGTTTTGTTATGTAACATATTGTTATGTTTTGTTATATGACGTTATGTTATGCTTTGTTATGCTATGCTATGTTATGTTATATAACGTAGTGTTATTTTTTGTTATATGACGTTATGTTATGCTATGTTATGTATGAAATGTTTTGTTATGTAACATATTGTTATGTTTTGTTATATGACGTTATGTTATGCTTTGTTATGCTATGTTATGTTATAAAACGTAGTGTTATTTTTTTGTCGTGTTATGTTATGTATGCAATGTTTTGTATCTAAGTAAATGAATCAAAACCTCAATTATTACATTTTCTAAGCTGACTTTAAACCAAGTTGTTATATTATATAGTTTTGTTCTTAGAAACTGCCTTGCTCTTCACTGAACAGAACTGCACCGTGAATAGTACTTTCAGTGGGAAGCAGTGCAAGTGAAATAAAGAAAATTTTTTATGCTGTACTGGCTGAAACTCAGGCTGCTTCTTCCAGAAGTTTTCAAAATTTCTGATTCTGGTTCTTTGATTATTCTATTATTTCTGTTGTTATGTAACGTATTGTTATGTTTTGTTATATGACGTTATGTTATGCTATGTTATTATATGTAATGTTAAACAAGAATGTTATGCCATGTTATGTTGGGGTTATGTTATCTTATGTTGTGTTATATTGTGTTATTTTGTATCCCATTAGATCTTATGATATGTTGCATTTTAGTTATGTTGAGACTGGATGCAATGCAGTCAAGTTAATTATGAAGAATTTTGCGCCAGTCATAAAAAGCAACATGGCTGCTCCGCCTGCCTCTTTGGGATGTGACCTTGTCAGAGAAGAAAGGTAAATACGTGAAATTTCCATCTTTGTCTTCAAGTTCATGAATATGATCAACTTTGTGTGGAAACGTAAACAATCAGTTAACCATACATTTGTCATACAACCAGTTGTGACATTTCGACTTGCTGTGAATATTTAAGACTTGTTGACTGGGGCAGGGCTTGCTCCTGTTTGACAGGGAGTTTGCTGTCTGAAATGTCAGTTCATAACAGAAGAGGATAGGTTTATTTCACAATGAAATAAAAGAACCAAGATACTCTAACTCGTTCATAGTTTATCCCTAGGCAAGGTGACGATGTAAAGCACAAAATTTCTATTTCAGTGACAGGACATAGGCACAGAATAGGGATCTAATTCCTATTCTGTGCTATAGGTTTATGTTGTGGTTTGGTCCCGGGATGGAAACTGAAGCACTTGACTTCCTCACTTTGCTTAGGACCAGCCTGTGCAAGACATTAAAATACCCTGATAATAATTAGCAGTAATTTCAGTTTATTTTTCATAATCTGGTGAATTCCTTGTGTCGAAATAATCATAATAATTTAAGGATGTGTGGACGATGAAATTACATGGTTTTACCCGCAACATGTGCAAGGAGCATGAACGGAAACGGGCTAAAATGACAAGTTCTTGTTAGAATCGGTTTGTTGTTATGTCAGCGCTGGTGAATATAACATTAGCTCTTGTTTTGTTTTTTGTTGGTATGCGTGATATATGCTCGCAGTGCATTTATCCCCTTCCGTCATTGGTTTAATCATTACAAGTCGTGTTGTAGAAGGTTTGGTAGAGGAGATTTTGGTTTGCAGGTGGAGTTTTTCAGGAGTTTTTTAGTTTCTGGATTTTATTGTGCAGACTTAGGTTTTAGCTAGCCAGATAAATTTTCTTTAGAATTTCCTCTATGTTTATCAATAAAAATTTCGTTAATATACCTGTTATGTGCTTTAAAACAAATTCGTTCAAGCAAGGTCCATTATGTCATTTACAAAATTAGGTTGACGTAACTGAGTAAATTTGCCTAATGTGTTAAATAAATTGGTTACTTTTTGTTTCTAGATACATGAAATGCAAGAAATGTCATTCTCATCTGCTAGACATAAAAGACATAACATCCAAACTAGCGCATTCACCTGGACGACACGGTGCTCTGAATAAACAAATAGCCCTAGCACTAAGTATCCTTGAGTAATCAACTCACAACCTACGTGGTTTTAATTGATATCTCAGTAATATTGCCTGCATTCGATGATTTAAAGATTAGTGTTTGATATCAAAACGCTTTTGACAGCATGGCTGTCATTCAAATGCTGTAGAAAACAACTGTTCACCGTTGCCATCTTTTTTATTCGCGATTTTTGTCATGATAAAATTGCCCGTTATTAGATAATTCAGTAGAATTCGCCACTTGCACTTCAGATTAAATTCAAATGAATTTTGTCTCTCTTCTATTTCTTTTATTTAAATTGCAGTTCTGTGTGCCATATCTTCCTGGTTAGAAGGTATATTTTCTTGCCTGTCGAGTAAATAACGCGTGGTGTAGACCGTAATTGGCATCCGCTTGGGACTTGCGGTTCTGAGGTTTTTTGAATTTGTGGATTTACAGTGGGTATAGAAAACGGTGCAGTTATCCGACATTTGATACAAGGAACATTACTGATTATTTATTATTTTTGTACCTTTGGGTATGGTATCTATTGGTGGGGATACCTGTCAAAAACTATTTTGGAAAAAATGGGAAAGATACCCACTCAAAAAAAACAATACAACAAATTAAGAGGATTCGATGGTTATACTTTACACCCTCACATATGACAGTTAATGATTCCCCAGAATTTCCAAAAAGAAATTACAATGAGTTGAAACGTTTTTTGTTTTTAAGAATGCTCCGAATATCATAACAGATCACATGTCAAATGCGGAAATGCTACCAAGCCAAAACCCAGCACCCACTTTTTTTAATTCGCAACTTGACTTTCGTCCAGCCCTCAAAGTTGCTTAAAATTTTAGACATTTCAGCTCTCAAAGTTGCTTAAAATTTTAGACATTTCAGCCCTCAAAGTTGCTTAAAATTTTAGACACTTTAGCCCTCAAAGTTGTTTAAAATGTAAGACATTTCAGCCCTCAAAGTTGCTTAAACGTCGCTTAACATTTTTTGTACCTACTAACTACCCCTGACTTCGCGGATCAAAATCGTCATCTGTTAGGCCTACAACATGACTTTTTGGAGACAGTAAGTGGAAAAATGTTAGCTAACAAACTTCAACATGCAAAACAGAAGAACGAAGAACAATTTCCTAACACAAGAAAGAGAATAAGCTTGGTTGTTTGACTTCTTAGTTGCTTACAGTAATTCAATTGAGACCTCAAGTTGCTTAATGTTAAGGTCAGTTCAGCCCTAGTTGCTTATTGAGCGGTTGCTTATTAAAAAAAAAGTGCACTCTCCCTACATCATCTCCCTGCATATTGTAACGCCCTACTGATCTTTTGATCCATATGTCTAAAACACAATCAGAAACGCGCCCTTGTATACATCAGTTTTGTATCTCTGCCTTTTACTGTCCGAAACAGGCAAATTTATTGTTCTTTATCTATACCTAAATAAATCTGTCTCTATGGCAACCATGCAGCACCACTGTCGTCCAGTAGTACCATAGCCTTGAAAAGACACCATTCTTCCTTATAAGAATTTATCAACTGCATCACAACCATGTGAATTGAACTTTATCTGTATGTGACCTTGTCAGAGAAGAAAGGTAAATACGTGAAATTTCCATCGTTTCTTCAAGTTCATGAATATGAGCAACTTTGTGTGGAAACGTAAACAATCAGTTAACCATACATTTGTCATACAACCAGTTGTGACATTTCGACTTGCTGTGAATATTAAAGACTTGTTGACTGGGACAGGGCTTGCTCCTGTGTGATAGGGAGTTTGCTGACTGAATTGTCAGTTCATAACAGAAGAGGATAGGTTTATTTCACAATGAAATAAAAGAACCAAGATACTCTAACTCGTTCATAGTTTATCCCTAGGCAAGGTGACGATGTAAAGCACAAAATTTCTATTTCAGTGACAGGACATAGGCACAGAATAGGGATCTAATTCCTATTCTGTGCTATAGGTTTATGTTGTGGTTTGGTCCCGGGATAGAAACTGAAGCACTTGACTTCCTCACTTTGCTTAGGACCAACCTATGCAAGACATTAAAATACCCAGATAATAATAAGCAGTAATTTAAGCTTTTTTCATAATCTGGTGAATTCCTTGTGTTGAAATAATCATAATAATTTAAGGATGTGTGGACGATGAAATTACATGGTTTTACCCGCAACATGTGCAAGGAGCATGAACGGAATCGGGCTAGATGAGAAGTTCTTGTTAGAATCGGTTTGTTGTTATGTCGGCGCTGGTAACATTAGCTCGTGTTTTGTTTTTTGTTGGTATGTGTGATATATGTTGGCATTGCATTTATCCCCTTCCGTCATTGGTTTAATCATTACAAGTCGTGTTGTAGAAGGTTTGGTAGAGGAGACTTTGATTTGCAGGTGGAGTTTTTCAGAAGTTTTTTAGTTTCTGGATTTTATTGTGTAGACTTAGGTTTTAGCTAACCAGCTGAATTTTCTTTAGAATTTCCTCTATGTTTAGTAATAAAACTTTCCTTAAAATATCCGTTATGTGCTTTAAAACAAATTCGTTCAAGCAAGGTCCATTATGTCATTTACAAAATTAGGTTTTACTGTCCGAAACAGGCAAATTTATTGTTCTTTATCTATACCTAAATAAATCTGTCTCTATGGCAACCATGCAGCACCACTGTCGTCCAGTAGTACCATAGCCTTGAAAAGACACCATTCTTCCTTATAAGAATTTATCAACTGCATCACAACAGGCCCTTTGCACACTAGACCTAAAATTCTGCCAAAATTCTACCAAACAGTGGGGCGCATTTGCTAATTATTCAGTTCCGACCATAAATTCCTGATGCCCTGAAATAGTCTCTATCAATCATTTCGACTTCTGATGACAGATTTGATAGGGTTCACCGTAACGTCTGAGAAGAATTCTTTCTTTCTTTCACCCTCAATGCACCATCAACTTGAATTATATTTATTTTGAAATGGCCTATTTTCGATATTTAGTGAATGACATGAATTAAATTTCAGAATCTGAGTTCTCCGACTTTAGCTCTTCAGAATATTGTTGAATAAAGAACCTTAATGCCGCTTGTTGCATTTGTAAAAGTGTAAAAGTTCTAACATATGCAGATAATACCAAGATCATTCTTTGCATTCTGCCCTGGCCGCTTTGCTCCAGCAAATAGAAAACGATCATAAAAAGCATGAAAACTCTTCATCCGACATCTTATTTCGAGAACGAGTGAAAAAAGCAAGAAAATGTCGCTTCAGGTCAAGAAATTAATCCGTGATGACATTTGGCAGAAATAAGGGCAGCTCGGGAGCTGCCCATATTTAATTAGTCGGCCTGTTTCATCCTTACTAGAATTTATGGATAGTAGAAAATGCAAAAAAGTCCTTGCACACTAGGAAAAAAGGTGTTAACTTGTTAATCCTTACTAAAATTTGGAAAAGTACTCTAGTGTGCAAAGGCCCTTAAACAACATTCATTATTGATATCACAAAGGAGAAGAAACCTCATTTTCAAACAAAACAAACAGGTGCAATTGCGAAGGTGCGAAAGTGCAAATCATAATGGTGGTCAAATGCTGCCCTACTTGTAAAGAAACTGTGAGTACCTATAGTATTTTCACTACCAGTATTCCCATATACCTATATACGGCAATATTTTAGGCTATCTTCAACAGAATTTATCCTTCGAAGTATCTTACATCCACGTAATCTTCAGTAAGTAGATGCCCTACCCTAGCCCTAGTCCTAAAGCTAAGTCACACTAGGCACCCACTCTACTCTGTTGATGATGATATCAAAAAGTTAAGTTTGAATACAGTCTTTTCGCCAGCGCCACTGAGAAACTCATTGTTGTAAAACCAGGCTGCTTGGTTTCTTATAAATATTTATAAATTTGTATCAAGTGGACATGTATTATGCAATCTGACATGCTGCAGTTTCTTACTGTAAATTACAGTTCTTTAGATGCATGAGTAGTGTTCAAAATCCATTCCGTCAAGGATAGCAGAATTTGGCCGCTAACTTCCGATACCCCCTTAACGGACATTTAATGAAGTATGAAATTAACATATTATATCATCTGCGAGTATGTGAAACTTCTTTATAGCCCTAAAGTTCAGTAGTGGCCTAGCCTTGCCTTGTTTGTCCGTAAAGCCTGGAATAAACTGCAAGAAGGTTCCTGGTTCCTGGACGGTTAGGCAATTCTGGGAAATTTGCACAACGTAAAGATAAATTATTTTAGGTTCAATTCCGCCACGTTTAACGGATTCTTGTTGAACCCCCTCCCCCCATAGCGGCCAAATTCTGCTATCCGTGACGGAATGAATTTTGGACGGCCCCTAATGAGAATCATAATCCTGCATGTGTATGTACATATTACATACATTTTTACTTTCGGCATTTCATAATTTCCTGAGCAAAGCAAGTGAAGTTTACAATGCAGAGAAGAAGCAAGAAAATTAGAAAAACCTGAGCGACTGAAGATGGATTTGCAGATGCATCTATGTCTATCATTTTTATCATCCTATCATTTTCATCTCAAATTCTGCTCGCAAGGTGTACAAAACATTTTCCTTCAAGGTCTGATGAAACAGAATACACACGTGTATTTCAATCTTGAGAAGAGTTAAGTCAGCTTGCCTAGATGATACATCCGACTCCATATAAACACGCCACCCAACCTACTGGAGCTTAAGCTTCATTTCTTTTTCAAATTTGATTATTCTTTGAATCAATGGAAAAATTAACTTTTGCATTATGCCCTATGTTGTCCCATTCTTGTAAAGGAAAGTTAAATAAGAAGACAATAATGTCATGATTTCTATAACTTTACAATGTGTTGCAAAGTATGCTGTATAATATTTGCAGTATCTTATAAAGTATGCTATGAATTTTTTCCACTGCAGTGTTGATTGTTTTTTTTTCAGTTGGCTGTTGCATGCAAAACCTGCCTTTCCTGTGGATATATTTTTCAGGCAAAGAAAGTAACAACAACCAAGCAGTCTGAAAGTACTGTTTTTCTTCCTTTTTCTGTTGATTTTTATTCCTAGTTTATATCACATGAAATAAAATGTACCACCTATTTGCTGTCAATCTTAGTTACAGGCAGTCTGCCTGCTTGGTTGAAAAAACTCCACTAATTTTCAAGTAGTTTTTTGCATAAAAATTAGCCCTGGCCATTAAAGGGATATGAATATTAATTTTTCAGGACTCTCAATAACCAAGGAGGGCCGAACGCAAAAGATTGCCAACTATGAGGATGAATTGGTATATCAGGAGAGTTCAAATTTGGCAAACTCTTGTATAAATAGTGTAGGGCCCAGTGTACCAATCTCTGAGAAACTGGGTGAAAATAGCTCATGTCTGGACCAAACACAGATGGAAACAAAGACAGAAAATAAGATGAAAGATACTGTTTTCGACAAAGTTTCAACCGGAAATGACAACATTAATAATAAACCAGAAAAAGAATTAGAAAATAAATTGACTGTAAGTATTTTATTAAGCTTGCTTTAACTGTGCAGTATATTTAGAACTTGGGCCTTATCTGCCCCTTGTGGCATATAATTGTGGTATAGCAATGTGCCACCCATGTGGGTGGGTTTTAGCTCTGAAGTTCTTTAGGGTCAAAAGGAAGACTTGGATTTCTGGGACCAAATTTTCCCGCTTTTTCTCTATACTATTTTTCAAATCTTTTCATTCCTTATCTAATGTTGGTTTTTACAAATAGCTTAAATGTTACTTGATACAGTTAATCAATCCCAACCTATTATAAACAACCTGATAACAACATACCAATAAACTGAAAAATGGAATACAGATGTCATCAAATTTTTAAAAACTTGAAGCTGCAGATTACTAACTTACTTAGTATAGATAGTCTAACTAATCAAAGTTAATAGTAAACATATCAAAGTAAAAAGCTAAAAAATTTCTCCTGTGCTCTGGTCGTGTTTGCAAAGTCGGAAAACATCTGGAAGACGTTTGCTTTTGCCCTCAATACTATAGTTAGTTTGATTATGGTTAAGGTTTTAACCATCCTCTGGACAGAGAGACGACTCAAGATGCAACTGGTTGGTCCTGCTTCTGTGGTATTGCTTTGAAGCTCTATAGGAGCTTTCAGAGGTCAAAATCTGAATTTTTACTGTTTCAGTACGTAGCTCACCCCCAGCTTCAAAGGATTGCAGAAAAACTACAACACGCAATAAATAATTAATATCTACAGACCATATAATTCAGTAGCTATACCGTTTCAGGCATGTTCCCCATTGAAATGAACAAGGTTGATTTTTTTAACCTGCAACAAGAATTAGCTTTAGCATTACGGGTACCGGTGCATTTTAACATGACAATGAGAAATAAAACAGCATTGATGAGTAGTATTCTTTACATTTTAGTCACTTTGCCCATAGAATTGCTCACAGTGGCTATATAGCGAAATCAGCTCTTAATCAAAATCTAGGGTCTTATGGTCGTATGGTCCAAGGTCGTCAGATCATTGAGTCAAGTTTAAAGAACACTCTCCACATTTGTTCATGAGCATTTTTATATTAAGATATTTTTAACGTATCTTGGATACAAGGCTGAAAAAAACACATGCTGTATCAACTTCATTTCCTTTTTTTATCCTAAGCATATTGTACTAAATTAAGCTCTTTTAAGTTAAAGAATGATAAGTGAAATTTGAACCAAACCAACCTTAAAAAGGGGGCTGAAAGCTAACAGAGCTCAAGAACTTTCACCTACTCTGCAGAGATTGTTTACCATTTTGGAGCGTTTCAGCATTACCCGGGACCACTCGCACTACGGGAGACGGCACTCCACATAATCACAAACGAGTAAATGTCCCATAATTCTGCTCCAATCGAAACCTTTTTTCCAGAAAACTAAGAATTCTAGAAATCGTGCATGATTATTTTCAAAAAATTCAAATTGAGATCAAAAGCGACTTTGAACGAGCTACAATGTGTTATGCTTTTCTATTTGTGTTAACTAGGAAGAAGATGCTTGTATCTGGTCCCTTTTTGGACCAGGAAATAAAAGAAATCTAACTAACGCTATCGTTAGCAAACGTCTTCTTGACGTAAATCTGACATGTCGTACTTTTCAAATAGAGCATAGGAAAAAAGTCGAACAATTTGGTCTTGTAACTCAGAGCTTTCATTTTGAGCCTACGGTGTAATACATATACAAAGTATATCATATACTTTGACTACAAGAAATGTGACAATTTAGCCGACTTTTCGACCTAGTATGTCTAAGTAAGATGCAAGACCAATCAATCCACCTTTTCCAAACGGTGAATTTTGATTACCATTTCCGTATACGCCTGTTATTTCTTTGAAAGTCTGTTGTATCTGTCTTTTCTGACATTTGAAATACACCTTTTCGATTTAGAGCTGCTTCATTTCAAAAGTCGCGCAAATTTGTCCCTAGCTACAATTATTTGACCCCAGATTCAGATTGAGCACATTAACTTCAGTGTGGCACATATTCTTGCTTCTAGTCATTACTATTTTGATCTAATAGCGACAAAAATGGGAATTTGTTTAGGATTTGACACTGAAAATATCGCTTTAAGTTTCATCCCCAATTGTTTTTCATCATTAAATTCTTTTCAACTTTCAAAAGCTTTAATCGCTATCAAAGACAACTTCTTTAGCGACAGAGCAGCATATTCAGTAGTAAATTCAAATCATGGCGACAAATCCAAGTTTTTTCAATAAATTGAATAAATGGCTAGGCCATAAATTAAAGAAGGTTAACCATGATTGTAACTTTCATTAGCGAAACGTTGTTAACATGTTTTAAGTCGTTTTCTTTCTTTAATTTATGGCCTAGCCATTTATTTAATTTATTGAAAAAACTTGGATTTGTCGCCATGATTTGAATTTACTACTGAATATGCTGCTCTGTCGCTAAAGAAGTTGTCTTTTATTTTCTACAATTGTCTTTTATTGGTCGCCGTACTGGTTTTACAATTTATTCTGAAGCTACGCTTCCTAAAAGTCAACCTATTTAAACGCTATAAAGTCAACACCGTTATAGGACTATAATTTGCCTCACGTACAGGCTGGGAAAGCTTGGTAAATCCCCAGATCTGCAAATCTCAATCGAAAAAACATGCTGGAATTCCTGGCTTTTTGAGAAAGGTGGGAAAAGTCAAAGCTAATTTTCGCAAGTCTGGGAAACACTGGATCGAGATTTTGTCATGGAAAAGAGAGCTACAGAAAAGGCTGGGAAAGCTGGGAAAATCCTAAGAAATCCATAGACTTTTTACTTTCCTCCCACTCTTTGAGAAACAGCCTCTGACCAGACCTGCAAGGAAGGTAGACTGTCACTGTACTCAGTATCTAGAGTTTGTGGTTCTTGTATTGGATTCAGTGCCACCGATGATGTTATTCAACTAGATTTCGTGGATAGTATGTGCGATACCTGATTAATATATGGAGTTGATGGATCTGAATGAATACTTTCTTTGACAAAGCTATTCTTCCAGTTCTTATCTCCATCAATCAAAAAATGATAGCCCAATCCATCTGTTGTGTTCTGTTCATGCTGGTGAAATTTTGTTGAGCGTATCTCAATTAGTTTCGAAGATAGCAAACAATTTGACCCAATTTTCGGCCTGGTAATTCATAAAATTTCGTGTAGACTTATATTCTGGAAACTTATAAGAATAATTTCAATTGTCGAAATCTGACATTTGGACAACTTTCTGTACTGTAACAGTTGTTTAGTTTCTTATAAAAAAGTACTGCAGTGTAAACAGAACATCGCTTTCATTTTGTAGCCGCAAATAAAAAAGCGTGGCCGACCAAAGGGGTCGAAAGATAAGCAGAAGAGGTTACCGAAAGGATATAAGCAGCTAAAACGTGTGCGGAATTCAGACGTAAATGCTGATGCAGAATGGGAAATTAAAGAAAGCAGCAATGTAAGGTGTACAAATTTTATTTTCTAGAGCAACTAAAATCTCTTCTTCAAGTTGAATGAGCTGTTACTGTAATCAACAGTGATAACTCGTGGTAGTGTACCCGTACAACGCCAGCCTCATCTTTTGCCACTAATTTTTCTTCAGTGAGTAAATATCTATTATAAAACTTTGTATCCTGCCATTCCCCAGCTGTCAGCTTTCCGCCATCAGCGCCCGCCGGCCGTTATCTTTTGGAAATGAGTCAAGGAAATCATAGAATAGACATGTGCTGCGATTGGAATTATTTTCAGCGAATATTTTCGTCCAGTGCTGCGTGAAGTGTAGGCTATTGAATGAAATTGTTTTCGATGAGAGTTACAATTGATTATACTGGCCTAAAATTTGTGCTTTATTACCGCCATCTTTTTTCATGTTGGTTGCGTCTTTTATTTTACCCAAATCACATATTAAATTTGACAAAATCAGTGCTAAGGATTCAAAAAATTTTCAACAAATTTGGGCTCAACCCTTCATATTTCCCAATGCTTTCATCTTGACACTTTTCAAAGCTAGTTGATGGCAGCGTTTAAGTCATTTCTATGCTTTAGATTATCGACTTAGTCAACGACAGAAGAACAAACACAAAAAGGAAATTTCGAATAGTAGCCCAAGGCTTTTTCAGCTAATGCTAAGTGCTTTAAGCTATTACTTCATGTTCTATACGAAAGTGGGCTAAAATAGTTGCTAAGGGCATCTTCTTCTGAAACTCCAAATCCTTACAAATTTCGAAAACAGAAAGCTTCCAAAAACAGAATCCATGACTTTCAAAAAACATGAATTCTGAAAATACGAAAGCCTCGTCTCCAGACCCATTTGCGGAATGTATTCTGGCAACTGGTAAGTGATGTCTCTTTCGAACATCGAAAGTCTCTGAAATCTTCTGCTTTTGACAGCATAGATTTCGGAGAGGTCCAAAACCTGCCGTTTTCAGAAGTCTGGCTTCGAATAGCACACATTCCGAAAAAAATCAGGCTACCGAAATAAGAATTCCTTTAGAAGAACACGCCCTAAGTCTAGCCAACCCTTACCTTTCCTCGAGCCCCCCACGAGCCCTTAAATTGATTCTGTTTGTCCAAAAAATTACCAAAACAACCCGCTTCTGCAAGCTTTGTCTTGCACGTCAAGCGCGGTAACCCAACCTTGTAGCCTGTATCCGAAATATAAGAGTGTAAAGACTCAATTGTGTGGAGCTAACGATGTGAACATTGCTTTAAAACTCGGCTGTGTTTAAACAAGGAAAAGCGGTGAATATTTCAATTTGCAATGATCTCTGCGGCCTCATTTTAGCTTATGCGCTTTGAACAGTTCACCACTGCTGTTTTCAAGAAAAGGCGGCATTCCTTAAATCGATGACTTTAGCTGAGAGAGTTTCTTTTATCCTTGCCTTAACAGTATTATCCAGCTTAATTTCTTGAAGGAAGTGGCCGTGAATCACAAGCCTTCGAACTTAACACCTGCAGATAACTAAGTTTAATATCTACCAACTGATTTTTATTCCAGCATTCACAGAGTAACTCGACAGCCCAAAGCGATAAAGATTCTATACTAAGTCGGAAACGTGGCCGGCCACGTGGGTCAAGAAATAAACCTTCATTGTCGCCTCTTTTCTACGCAGAGGATGATTACGATGACGAATTTGATAGTGATGACAGAGATGATCGTTGCTGTCAAACTGAAAATGCATTTTATATTCCGCCAGAAAAAGAAGAAAAATTATCATTGATATTAGAAGGGATCAATCAAAGTATTGTATGTCAGACTTTGAAGACATAACAAAAGGTACTGTATCGTTGAAACAATCATGATCCCACTCTAAACCTAAGAAATAAGCCGAGAAGCCATTTTATCGACATTATATCTGCCGTTGATTATTGTCGTGCGACTGGTGTGCATTTTCCTGAGCTCATTCTGAACGATTTCACAGTGAAATTCACGTCAGCTGGCTTGTTCCTGCGCCAAAATTGCTTGCCAACAGAACGGACTGTTATTTCAAGAAATTCTTTGAAACCAGAAAAAGTAGAGTTTCCTTGGCAGCTTGAGTTTTTTATTTATTCTGCATAGTGTAGCTTTGTATATATTGTCAAAATAGTATTTAATGTATTAATAATGATAACTGAGAAAGTTCTTAACCTCTCCTTTTCAATAAAAGCTGATAAGATCAAATGCTAATTAAATGAACGTTCGAAATTATCACACTCGTCATAGTTTCTGTTCCTCCATATTCACCGACCCGCTCTTACTACTCAAGTCATTCTGAGGAAACAGAAGCTTGTTTGTTGTTGTTGTAAGAGGCGTTTTTGCTGTTGCCGAAGATTGCCGAAGACGAAATTTAATAAATCTAGACAACGATATTGTTAGAATTTGATCAACGACGAGGACGAAGACGATGACGATGGTGATTATGATCATGATGATACTGATGATGAAGCTGATTATGATAATGATGATTATAGTGATGACAATAATTGTGATAATGATGTTGATATTGATGTTGGTGTTTATGATTATGATAATGATGATTATGAGGTCGTTGATCTTTATGGTGCAATATTGATGATAGCGTTGGTTTTATCTAAAAATTTCAGCCTTTTGGCTAAGTTTGATTTTCTTGATTCTTGCACCCATGATCAGTGTTCTTCTTCGTGTGTATGGTCTGCATTTGTCATTAGAAAACGGGAAATTTCTAAGCTATTAAGAAAACCTGAATACAGGGTGGTCCAAAAAAGGGAACCCTGTAACGAAACCTTCGTACCAAAGTCAAATTTAGTTTTTAAGCATCAAATTTGGTACTCGTGTTTTTGAAGTAATGAGAATTATTCTGTGAAATTTGAGAAATTTGAATTAATTGCAAACAGCCATTTCTCAGCTTCATTCCTAAGTACAACAACAACAACACTACTTAGCTGTTGTCATGGAGATACTATTGTCATAGAGGCTGGCTACTGTATTAACTGATTGCAAGGATGGAATTTCATAATTTGCATCAACAATAGGAATCCCATCATGTATACTGTATAACAACTTTGACGTCTCGCCATTTCCAGCAGGTTTAATACAGAAACTTCAAATCTCGAACATGAGTAGTCCTTCTCATTGCCTTTTGGCTTACGGATGTTTGGGAATTGTTTTGGTGCCATTATGACGTCAGTTTCCCTGTGACGTCATTGGGCTCCCTATTATGTCACAGCCATACCCAATCATCACCATTCTGCTGTCTAAGCGTACATCTATCGTATAATTAGCGGGTTTGTAACGATTGGACCTCAACACGTAAAGTTATGTAAGCTGAAACAAAGAATCCAGGTGTGTGGTGATCAGGTTGGTGATGACGTCATAATAATTTCAAAGGAGTTTTTCTCGAAATTGGTAGGTCGCATCAAAATACAATCGAAGAAAATTTTACTCAGCATTTTAAGATCTACATGTTGCAGTAATCAGATGTCAAAAAGACTTAATTAGGCGTAATTAGGCATTAATTAAGGGTACTTCCGGTAAAAATTTTTGAAGGCCCATCTTGGATTCGTGTTCTCCGACCTTTTTTAAGAAGATTTTAATTAAAACTCAAGGTTACCCTCTTTGCTAAATTGTTTCGAAAATAACCCTGTCTATGATGTGCAGTTCCTCTGAAGGAAATATTTTTCAAGTGAAACAAATTTAAAAGCTCTCTTGTGATGAATATGAAAATCACTATGAGTAGCGGCATGTCTAACAAAGCAAAAAGTTACTCTAGACTTTTTCGTCATTTCGAACAAACTATGATTTTTTGTGTGTTTGTGTAGGCCACACACCCGTGAATGCTGTGAAAACGTAGGCGAGGCCAAACCCTTAAGTTTCGAAATCGTATTTTTTAATTATATGAATTTTTGATGGGTTCAAGTTCATTGTAAAACAGCATGCATGGATGTATGGCTTTCTAAAAGCATTGGAAGTAGACTCAGCTAAGAATATTTTTTTTAATTTTAATTTTGATGAGAGCTTCCCGAACAACTTTCAGAAATTTTTGAGCCCGTTGTAAAATAAACTCAAATGACTGCATGTTTGACTAATTCTCGCTCGTTAACTTCGTCCAATCTCATCTTTAAACATTATTTTCCTTTTGACACCTGTGATAAGACTAGACTTGATTTGCGCTAATGACGTGAAGCAAAGAGAGCCTGGTGTTTTTGTGTAGGCTGTAAACCCTTGAACGCTGTGAAACTGTAGGCGAAGTCCTATTAGACTTCAGTTTCTAAATCTTTCGTTTTGACTAATTTACGGTGAGTTCCACACTGCCCTCCACACACTTCTTTTCTTCTACGTTTCATCCTCCTCACATGTTGTGACCAAATTTCAGAGTAGTTGAACCTTCCGGAGGTCTCAGCGGTCCCGTCCTCGATTTGGAATTGAAAAATTTGCAATCCATATTGCTCTTTCCTTTTTTTTGAAAGCTGAGTGGATACTTTCCTTTACTCTCTTCCTTCCAATAGTCTAAGATATGGAGAGTGCGACGGAGGCTTTGCTGTTTGAAAGGTAGATAGTGGTTGGTGAGACCATTACTGAAGGAGGAGTGGAGGGGCAGATTTATCTTATATTGCAAGTTGCTGAAGAAGGATGGCTTGATCACATACATTGAGTTTATAACCACAGAATTAAGTCGATGCCAAAGGTTTTCCATTACCAGTGAATCGAGTTCGCAATCTTAAAGAGTTTCTTAATTTTCGCTAAAAAGGTTTGTTTGGTTTCTGATAGGAGGTTTCTTATGAACAAATGACTGTAGCTGTACTTTAACTCTTGCTTGATAAAATCAGCCATGTTAGCAAACCAACGAAGAAACTTGCGCTTAGTGAAAGTCACCTGATTAAGCTTGCATTATTTTCTCCCACATTCGCATTGTCACCAGAAAAGCAAAATTACCAAAAAGTTGTCAAAGTTGAGTGATAATAACGGATACTTCTCTGCATTGATTTTCTAGTCGCGTGTTGAACGCTATTTCCAATTCTTTGCTTCTCTTCTTCCTTGTCAACATATTGTTTGTTATAATGTTAGCTTGAAGCTGCCCGTTTGTACTTATATTTATCACATCAATACTATTGATAAATAATATCGAAAATTTCTATATTAGCTTATCATTCTATGTGACCCATCTCTACTTGCGATCGGCTTTTCTTTCAGTATTGCATAAAGAAGCTGACAGCAATGAGTTCCTCGTGGAAAATTTCTCAGAAAAATAAGCAGGGAAACATTTACCGACAATTAATATGAAATTGAGCAACGGTCGAAAAGTAATTGGATTAACGAAAAAGTAATCAATAAGTAGTCTTTTGAAGTAAAACAATTAAAGATCGAAGATAAATATACGAATTACCTACATCGAGGCTGTGTTTTCTACCGGTCCAAGCAAAGCTACAGGGTATGCTTAAGCGAATTTTACTAACTCCTCTGCTTTTGGTTGTGGTGTGCATATTTGTTAGGCTGTTTTGTCGCATGATTCGGTTAGCCAGTGGAAAGAAAATAGGCTAGAATACCTAATCACACTGTAAACGTATATAGGATCTGCGATACTCGTAGTTGAAATCTTACTGATAGCCAATTCGTAAACTTGTTTTCTTTTCAAACCCTTAGTCTAACAATGACCCTCTTTATCGAGCCCTTAATATCCATGGAGCTTTATATTTTGTCAAGGTTAATTATTGTTTCTCTCTCCATATCATATCTTTCGGCGAACCCTTTCTTTAGCCCGTTTATGTGAAATTGTTCAGGGTGAAATCCTTGAAAGCAGCTGCTCGCTGTAAGGCCTCATTAAAAACTCCATTATTCATATAATTGGTAGTTCTTACATAAATATTAAAGAGGTTGCAACTTTAATTAAAAAAAGTTGCATGTCTTGATAATGTCTCTGTTATTAATGTTAAGGGCGAAACTTTTCTCGATTTGTGACATGATTGTATCACTTGAAAAAATGACGTAAGAGATTCATCGTACAGTAGTCCAGCACTTGTGAATTGAGACTTGCGCGCATGCACAGTAACTAAAGCCGAGACTTCCGTTTTGAGAATTTATGATCATTGATCGTGAAGTTGTACGAGATTTATGAAGTGATTCACCCCTTGGGTGGGGTAATATAGTTATTGAAATAATCACGTTCAAGAGAGACTCCCCCAGTTCAAAATGTTCCAAATTTTCACTTTTTTCATAATTTGCTGGGTGCTTTCATTTTTTGTTGCGTAAAACAGGCAGAATGGATCAGACAATTTAAGATTTCTTCGCCTAAATTCATTTTCTGTGTGCTCCGTGGGCTTGTTTAAGCAAAACAAATGTTTTAGGAATTGCTGAGTTATTTATCCTCTACTAGTTAATGCGTGCCGCTGTTTCAATCAGTTGAATTCTCAATGGGTATTCCCAGCAATTAAACAATTTTGCAGAAAAATTCATCTAGGCCCCTTCGACTTCGTGAAACATTCAATTTCGTGAAACATTCTGAAGATTAAAGATAGAAGAAATCTAGCAGTATGAAAAACTGAAGGAGTGTCTCCTTTAAAGCCCTATCGTACTGTGAAAGGTTCTGAAGGGAAATCTTACCTAGTTGTGGCCCAGGTTAACGTTGTAGCTATTTTCTTAACAACACTTGGAGCTGTGTCTATGTGAATCATAATTGGTCATTAAAATTCTATATTGCCCATCGATTTTCATGCATTCCACACCTCCTTCTTTTATAGCTATGTACTTTGACTCTTACCATGCTCTGAGTCTGCTCTATTTTATACTTTTGTATTGTGATTTAGTTTCCCACTTGCACATGGGGAAAACCACGCTTTATTCTCTCAGTTGGCGTCTTCGAGCGTCTTTCATCCGCTGTTTTCTACTGTCAAACCATGTCGATGATTCGCTCAATCACTGATAGCTACATTGATAAGCCATTATTACTGGCATTTGGCAAAGACACTGCGAACGACAGCCCATCAAAAGAAAACTGACAGAGAGTAGTTTGAAGATCCAAGTGTCATTAACAAACAAGGCCTCGTAACCCTGCGTAAATATAAGAACTTGTTCGGACTATCTACAAGAGAAACGATGGTAGCTGGAAGCTGAAGTTGTTTAAAGATGGTGCCGTGGCTGATTTTGAACACTTAACTTTTTAACTTCTCAGAGTTAAGACTGGCGGCAAGATCGGATTATTCCCGTCTTCATAAAAACAGATGTTTTAAGAAACATTGAGAAAAACTGACGATAACACCATTGAATACCTTACAATATTCAATGTAGAAGAAGCTTGAACCTAGAACTGATAGGCCGCCGAGATTTTCCTGTCGCGGCTACTAATAATGTAGACACAGACTCTGTATTATGGGTAATGACAAGGGGAATATAAGAGTGAAAATACTTTCTATCCTCTTTATAGGGTTTTATTGGGTTTTATGTACTGTTGTTTGAAATACTAATCATGTTTAGAGAGAAATTCAGGAAATTCAATTTTAGAGAAATCCATCCATATGGGCGGCACATACCTGTGCCAAAATGAAGCATGGGGAGCAGATGAAACTCTCTATTTGACACTGTTTTTCCTTTCCAATATTTCTGTTTAACTAGAAATAGAAGGTTTAAAATATTTCACAGTAATATTTTAGAGCCTACTATTCTATCTTTCATGCTGTTGCCTGGATTACAGCCTGTAGTTCTTGATCCGGTGTGCAGGTCAACAAGGATTGCTTCAAGATATCATGTATTAATAGTTCGGAGAGTTTGCAAGATGAGGCTGTAGAAGGGGGAGGGGTATTCTTAGTCATAGGTCAGGCAAAAAAGAGTTCAGCTAGTCACTAGTCAAGCTTTCCAGCTTCAGCTAATGAAAATTTCCTTTCAGTATTGCAAAGTTCCTGGTTAGTCATTAGTCTTTGTTTTTACAAGTCTTTGTTTTAGCTAGCCGTACCCCTTCCGCACCCTCCAAGATACAATCGTGAGAAGAACAAGTTGCAGCCTGGTTAGGCTATCCATGCAAATTGTCTCTGCTACCTGTATGGGTGTGGAGTGGAAAGAGTCACATAAAGAGAAATAACTCATAACAATTAGCATAACAAAGTATAAACGTCGGTGTTCAACGTAATATTCGAATTCAAGTCAATTTCCTAACATGAATTCTCATCGAGATTTTCGGTACCGCTAAGGATATATTACTAGATGATTCTAGCATTTCTAGGGCGAAAGACCTCTGAGAATTTCATTTTGTTACATTGAATTTATCAATGGCCTTTTTCAATTTGGCGATTTAGGAATTTGCTGTTTATTATGATGGTTGTTTATTATATTTTTGTTGGTTAGATTTAAGACTGTGTTCTTTTATTTACTTTCGCCATAGTCTTTCGCTTTTTATGATCGCCGTACAGTATTTGACATCGCGATATTCTACTCACTAACTGTGTTCAACTGAGTTTACAGTCTTTTCCTGAGAGAAGGAGAGATGGCCGCTTCTAAATTATTCACTAAGTTTATGACCATTCTCTGTTATAATTCATTTGCATATTGCCGCGTTGGCGTTGGATTGTGTTTAAAAATGCACTTGAGAAGAAAATTTTGTCATAAGGCAAAGGCTGACCTGACAGGCCACGGGAAGGTATTGTATAGTTTAAAAGAATTCAATTTCTTTTTGCTTCACTTGTCTCTTTACTTCCTGCTTTTTTTATGGATCTTTGAAATACACATTGGATGAACGTTGTGTTGATTTAATCGTATTTACATGTTTATTTATATTTCTGTCTTCTGTATGGAACTCGATGATGAAAACTCCCAAAAATTAAGAAACTTGGGGGAATTACTCGAGGCTCGGTTGAAAAACTAAGGATAATGTTTTCAAGAACAAGACTAGCGATAATATACTCCTGACAATATTTTTGTTTTCCTTAAAGACTCCATTTATATTTGAAGTTAGACACAAAGCAAATTTTAATATATTTGCTATAAAAATTAGTTTATTCAGACATATTCGACGACAAGGAATAATCAACTCAGTCCAACGGTTTTAGTATTTATCAAACAATTTCAAATTCTTGCATCAATTCTTTCGTCAAATACTTGTGAAAAAGTTCTGTTCGCAAACTTTTCGCCGTTGAAGCGTGTATATTATATGTAGATTTAACTATTTGTGTAGAAATATTAGTGGCACTTATTTAACAAACCTCGAAAAAAACTATTGTGAACGAAAGCCAACCAAAGAAGTGATATTTTGCCTTTAATTCTGCATTGTCTTGCTGCCCCACCCCTCTTTATTCCATCAAATTGGAGAAGTTTAATGTTACAAACGGAGTAATTAATACGTAACTTAAATTGGCCCAATTAGCATCTTCCTTCTTAAAGAACCTGCGCTATAAAATACACTGTTTTCAAAAGATTGTTATTTTTTTTGTTTATAGCTTTGATTATTATGAATGCATTAGATCGCGATTAGAAATCAATTTTTCGTAACGGAAACCAAAAAAGCCATGCAAATACAAAAGTTATTAATTGTGTGTAACGTATCGAAAATGGCAACACAGATGCAAGAAAAGGAAGAATTTAACAGAGCCACTTCAATTCAAGACAATCATTTATTACGAGATAGGATTTAAAGAGTTTTGCTCGTTTGGAATCGGGAAGTGGGCATTCCGGAGTTATCTCTATCCTTCTGATCCACACTTATCTCCCCAATGCAAGTGTTGCCACACATGCAAGCTTCCTTCCTGTTCGATCTACCAAGATAAATATAAGTTCTTGTTCTTCGGTGAGAATATTACTTTTCACTTTGTTAACCATTTGAGAGGAATACAGAATCTTGACCTAGTGAAAATGAAGAGCTTCTTGTAAACGATTGCGAAAGAAGCCCATGCTGTTGACAAACAGCATGCCGACAATCAAAAACGGTTTTTCTTCCTAAATCAAGATAAAACACCCTTCTTGTCTCTCTGTTTCCAAATTTAGGGTCCTCGGAATTGGATCTTTGACTTCTTTGTTGTATTTTCGATGGTACACATCTATCTTACTATGGAGGAGATTCCGAATTAAGTTTAGATACTAATTATTATTATTGCTCAACAATGTCGTCCCGACATATGTTTAAACGACACTTCATAATAACACCGGCATAGCGTTTTTGAAACTTAGAGATTTGGGCTTTACAACGTCATTTTCCATTTTTTCCTCCATATATCAAATGAATTCCCGAGATTGAGCCACTCATCGCACGACAATCTTTTTGTCTATAAACTTTGTTGTGCATCATTGAACATCCGTTATCGCGTTGATGGCAGGTTATTCAATCTGAGACGACAGCAGGCCCACACAAAGACACTGAAGCAACTGATTCGAGAGTTGCTGTTTGCTGATAACGGGTCCTTGTTGCCAATATTGAACCAGCTACAACGTCTCACATTCTGCTTTGCAGAAGCTTTGCAGCTCTTCGGACTTGAAATCAGCCTGAAGAAGACTGAAATCTTGCACCAGCTTGCCCCCATTGAGGAATACCACACACCTCACATCACCATTGATGAGACCGAGCTCAAAACCGTTCATCAGTTCAGGTACCTGGGAAAGAAATAAGACACAGAATTTACTGTGTTTTACTGTGTTACACTCTTCTACGGCGCTAAGTCGTGGATTACTTACCGTCGGCAACTCCGACTCCTGGATCGTTACCACCAGCGGTGCCTCCGCTCCATCCTTGACATGCACTCAGGGCATTTTTAACGTACTCAGTGGTTGCCCCATCCGGTCCTTCTGGCTGCCCCAGTACTCATCGTTGAAAAACTGGTTTTGCCTCACCAGTAATGGGCTCCTGTTTGGTAAGCTATTTGTGAAACAATCTTCTTTTTGGGTAGAAGGAATAACTACTGTACATTTTAGTTAAAAGGTCTCGATACCAAAAACCCAAGCTTTGCAATCTCGCTTCCCTAGCGCATTATTTCTTCTGGATGGTTTATTTGAAAATGGCCAATTTAAGGCAATTTAGAGGCTTGAATTTCAAAAATTTTCTTCAGGAGCATCCGAGGGACCCTCCTAGAATAACTGCTCCTCGGTGATTCACCTTTCCAGTATTAGACCTCATATCACAATTTTAGGGACAGGATTGTGTAGCTGTAAGATAAAATAGTATTTTTTGTTCAAAAACTCATTCTTAGCTAATGAAGAGGTGTGGATTTCAAAAATTTTCCCGGGTAGCATGCCCCTGGAACCCCTAGAATAGTGCATTGTAGGTACTTCATGTAGTTAGGCACAACATTGCGAGATAACAGGTTAACAAATACGAGATAACAGGTATTCCTTGAGCTTACACAAAATGAGCAACACCCTGAAGGTGTTGTCAGTGTCAGTAGTAAGGATGTATGTCAAGTGGTTAGTGCATGTTTCATGCAGCCACATATTCATGGACCCCGTGCCCCTTGAAACTGTCCACAGGCCACCGTGATGCAGGGGCTCCCAAGGAGCGGTAAAACGTTCTATTTTGAAAATAAGCTCAATATCCTGGCCCAGTCTTTTTCTGTTAAAATCGACGTTTTTGCATGAATTTTTCTCACCTTTCGGTTATAATTATTTCTCAAAAACTGGCCCATGCCAAATCAAGGCTTTTGAATGAACTTATGCCTAGGCACAGAATAGAACTCTATTTAGTTCTCTAGTCTTTGGCCTAGGGTTCAAAGATCAATATAAAAACGGTGACTTGTCCTGGCAAATTGGCGTTCGGTTCTAATTTTTATTTCATTTCCCTGTTCAATTCTAAGATGGTGACACTGCTAAAGGTCTCAATATTTTGCACAAAACTTCAGGCATCTTCGAAATATTTTGACAGAGTGTTAAAAGAGACATAGCAACCTAAGTATTCCAAAAACAGGCTTCTGTTTTTTATCGTTTGCTTAAAAAGTTATCTTGTCTTTGTTTTGTTCAAAAATGTGTTGAAAGTTTTTCCAAAAATAACTTAATATGAAGACCAAATTTTTCCGAAATGCTCACCTTTTGCAAAATGTTCCTTGCACCCTGGACGCTTCGTTTAATAACCAAAATCCTGATGTGTCTTGGATTAGTTTTGGAGAAATGTTCTCTTTTCCAAAACGAAAAATTCGTGCAAAAATTTGACTCGAAAAACAGTCGAAGATATAGAGCTCATTTCCAGAATAAGCATTTTGCAAATCAAAATCTAGATAAAACATACTTTTGAGGATGAAAAAACTCCAACACAGCCATCAACTTTGTGCGCGTGTCAATTTAGAGAGGGTCAAAGCCTCTCCATCAAGTTTTAGGCCCGCAGTCACCAGTAGCCTCAACTGAAAGTTTGGCTAAGCCAATAAGGTGCTTTGCACAGCGACAGAAACATTTCTTCGCTGTGTTCCGTTCCTGACATAAAATCGTGAAATTGCGGACCGCACGTCACCCCTTCCAAATAGTTAATATATAAATGGTGTTCTCCTACCTGTTGCCCTCCCCCCCCCACACTTTGCAAGATATGAATAAAAGCTGCCTGGATTTTAGAAAATTATCAAATTATACTTAACAGTAGGTGTGTACTAAAATTGGACTGAGAAGTCTTTCTTTGAGAATAATATCCATGCCTAATTGCTTATACATGTTGTAACCAGACCACTGGACCGTGCATGTTTCCTAGCCTCTACGTAATTATTCGCCGAGCAGATATTATAAACAGTCTGGTTACCAAAATTTCACTACTCGATTCTATTTTGGTCTTTGCTCTGAACTGAGGTTACTTTAATGCTTTTATATGACTCAGCTTTGCTTTGCAATTGTTACTTTCTATTGATTCAAAAAATGTTGATTTTTGCTTAGTTATTAGACTTTTGTTATACTTGAATTCCCAAGCACAATATTATCAATAATTTGCTGCTAGTGTAGCGGTTGTTACGATTATAGAAACAGAGCACCTAAACACGAATTTTGTTTACTTAGTGATTTGAATATAGCTGATAGCAACTGCAATCAGTTAGCCACAGTTATCCATTTTAGATTTCTCCTATTGATTTTCAGCTGTGAATTCGCTCCATCGTAAATGAGAACCTGTTCTCTTTCAATCATGGCTCCTGCGGAGTTTCATTGAGGCCTTGTTGAATAAGTTTTATTCATGCTTCAGACAAGACTCCTTTAAAGGACTTATTAGTATCAAAACTTATTTGACTCGTTTGATTAATACCCTCTTTCCACGAACGGACGCCTTGTGTCTTTTCAAAATTGCAAGATATTGAGTTTTTGGTTGTATGAGCGTGCAGAGTTTTCGATTTATTTAAGAGGTTTCACCTTGAAAAGTGATTGGGGGATGAAACTTTCCACCCCGACTGGTCTGAACTCTTATAAAATTGTAAAATTTGAGGTCACACCCTAAGTCTCTTCTTGGGGTCAAAGCCCTGATAGAATCTGAAGTTTGCACGCTCATAAAATCAATAATGCGAGCACTAGAACAGTTAAAATTTGCACATAAGTACTAAGTATTAGATAAACCGAAAACTCAATATCTTGAAACTTTGAAAAAAGTCAACAGTGGAGGACGTTTATCGAAAACGTGTATTATTGCACAGCTTAAAGGGAATCAACAAATATAGCTAGTGGAGGCGCGGCAGAAGACTTGTATAGAAGAATAGACCATTGTGTTTCGGTGCAGAGCATGAACTGTATTGAGCAGAGTACAAGACCATAACTGTAGCTAATGTCATTGAAACTGAAAGAAATTCAGTAATTTAGTAGGCTTTTTACGAAATGCTTCGTCTCAATTTCGTTGTTCGCACATTTGCAGCTAAATAGCTACGTTTCAGCTATCGAATAAATATCCTGTATGTATACAAGACGGCTTGCTAGCAATGCAATATCTTTCTCTTTGCTTATAGTATCTTCAAATCAGGGCGAATGGAAATCTAGGCAAATGGATTCTTAGACTGATATGATATTGTCATATTTAGTTATCTCACAGTCTTGAATTTTATATCTCTTAGTTTCGAACTTAAAATAGGCTTGCCATCAAATGAAATGAAATGACCGCATCACATGATTTTAAGATTTTATGAAGAAACTTTTTGGATATATATGTAGCACGTGTATGATCCTCTTAAATCATAAAATGCAATGAATTGCGCATATTTGCTTGGAATCCTGTCGTTTTAACGATAAAAACCCTAAAAATCGTTGATAATCTGGCGTGGATCTTAAGATTTCAAGTCACTGTCCGTTGGAGTTATCTTCATACGGTTATGGAGTTATAGTTCCTCGCCGTGAGATTCTATGAGTTTTAAGTAACGTGAAGCAATTTCAGTCAATATTTTGCAACAAGAAGACATCACAAGATAAGAGGATCCATTCAATCGATCTTTTCATTGATTGGCTAATGTTAAAAGGATTGTAAAATTGTGCAGGTACAATTGTAAATAAGGATGATATTAAGCATATACAACCATACAGCCTATTCAATGTAGATCTGAGAAACTTGAATTGACTACTGCAAATCACCGCAAGCCTATACACTACAGGTCTAAGGTTTATATTCGGAAAACATATAAAAAATTAATAATTGGTGAGCTTAAGAAGTTTCGTAAACGCGTTTGCTAGAAAACGAAATTTGTTAGTGTGCAAATACAGAGCAGTGCTTTGTTTATGGTAAATTTTGGTAACAAATATCACTATATTTGAGTTAACTGACTGAATATCTGTGTTTAAACATAGAATTTCTATTCTATTTTGCAATTGACACCTATTCTTATTTCAGACAACTTTATGATTCACCAGTCTAGTTGAAAAGCTCTCTGGATGAATGGTAAGTTTGCTAATCTTTTCTGCTTAATTAAATTATCAATTTGCAAAACAATTAATACTGAGACAGCTGTAAATGAGCTCAATGAACATTTTTAGGGAATGCCATGTTGCAATGAATGTATTGTTTGAAGCGAAACTAAATGGTTTTGACGACTAAATTGCCATGTCCCTGACAATAATAGAGGGGTCTGTCGTCGCACGGAAGATTAGACTGTGTCATCATACATATAAGTGGTATTTTCATTTTAGTTTCTCCCCAATTGCAGTCCTTGATGACATAAATATATTGATAGAAAGCCAGAAAATAGACAAATGCAAAATACAATACTGCAGTAAAAAATGTTGGCTGCAGAGAGGTACGATCTGTAGTTGCTAAAACCTGCTTGCGGCATGAAAACTTAGGCATTAACCGATGCTTTTGAATATAATAACGGCAACGTATCGGGGTACCATACCATTTCGACTAGAGTTGTATTGAAAGAGTTAATTAAGTGCAGGCCATAGAGGGCGTGCGTTGTGTTATCAATGCTAGCAGTATAGCAATTAATACAACATCGTTTGACCGGGGCTTCTTTTCAGTAAGGCCTCTTAAATGATAATTCGCAGCGGTCACTTTCTCGATGAGATTATCTTTCTCTGAAATCCGTGTTTGAACTACTATTGTCTTGGAGATGTAGATTTTGTTGCTAGGCTTGTTGTCATCAATATTGTAGTACAAAATCTTGTTTTTTAAAAGGACTTGCTATGACCTTGAAATTCAATTGAATTTCTTTTAAAAGACTAACAGGTTTTGTTCATTTGACCGCCGTTCACTGGCTTTTCTACTTCGCTAATAACAATAGTTCTAAAGTTTTGGTATTTTTCTTTAAAAGCAAAATGAAATCAATCGAAAAGCACCTGTCTTTATGTTGATTTTTCAAACATATAAACACACGTTATGCGTTTCTCTTTGAATGACTTCCTTAGCGAGCTCTTTCTTTATTATTTGTTGTACTTTTTTAAAGGCTTAGGTTAGCTTGTTTCACTTTCTGTATAAACTATTATCTTCAATAGATTTCTTCACGCAACGCAAAAAAAATCATACGCTTCATCAACTGATCTTGACCTATATCTGGAAGCCTTTTACTGTCATATTTATCATTTGCAAAAAGGATTTACGAGGGTTTTCCTGAAAGCAATCGGTTTTCTTTTCCACGAAAGGTGCTTACGGGATATCCAAGCAATGATATGCCGCGCCTTGAACGATATTATTATACGGTTGTTAAAACTTTGATACTTTTGCTGCAAATTAGCTACTCCAAAAAATGCTGCTATGAGAAAACTTAATTCTGCCATGTTGGACTTTCCTGTCGAATGGATGGATGATAACTAAGAGTCAACCGGGTAGCAATGTTTTGAAGAAATTAGGGGGCCAAGAACCTGGGAACGTTGATTGAAAAACAATTCGGAAAACAATTCTCCCTAATATGCTTCAATGTAAAATAAAACATCGTTTGAATCATTTAGCTATAGCTTAAAAAGTCTCATCTGTTTTACTGAAGTTCGTTTCCAGATGATAATTCGAGGAAATCACTTAATTCTGCTTTTTGGAATTTGAGATCTCTTCACTGGATCAACACAGTTCATTCTGAAGGAAATTGTGTTTAACTGCTTTAAGAAGACGATTATTTCGTTTCTGCGCATTTTAGCTTAGTCATCAAGCGGTGACAGTAAGCAAAAAGCTTATCACTATCCTCTAGAAATATTTAACGAAATAATTTATTCAGGCAAGTGCTGCGAGCTCACTGAACAAAAGAATAATAGGCCCATGTGAATCCTTTGTGCCTTTTTTGTGTGGAAATATAGCCTGTTGCCTTGGACTTTTAGACCCCGATAAAAACGTTAGATTAATTAATCGTCCTCTCAACACATCACAGCCGCAAGCTTTTTGAAAGCTCTCTTCTAGCTACTTCAGTTTGTGTTGATGAGTTGGTTTTTTGTTTTGTTTTTATTTTGAAGAGATTACCAATCCCAAACGCGTTAACTATTCGAAAATCGCTAAAATATGAGGCCGTGCAGCAAAGTAGCCTGAAAACGAGATACAGGCATAACGCTTTTACCTTCCAAGTTTGATAGGATTTCGGCGAGGCTTGCTTGCCAATCAAAATAAATGCCTAAAACCTTAATTTAAAAGTCTTGGTTGTCTTTGAATGAAATTTGCTCTACATTTTATAAAATGTACAGAATTTTAAGAGCGGAGAGTCGCATGACTCGCAAACTTTCTTGCGTTGGTGTTGGGCATTCAGTGTTTTACAATAATCACTCAAGCCTGATTGTAATATGTCGCAGACCATCTGCGACCATGGCCTTACGATGCTTGCGCGTCAAACGTCACAGCACGAGGGACGGATGATGATCATTGCAACATGTATGTGAACTTCGCGTTGATCGCAGACGGACGGTTTTGTTCACAGTAAAACGTTTCCTCATTTCCTTAAGAAGTATCTAGATATTGTTTCATTTCTGACTTCATAAAAAATATTACCAATACAAGCGCTTCAAATTGTTTTTCCTAAAAATAAGACGAAGCCTTTTCACCAACCACTAAAGAGATTTAAATAATATGTCAGATACAACGTTTGCAGCTATTATTGTCCTATAGCGAGTTTTTGTTTCACGTAGCTCTTGATGAAAGTGTCACCGCCTTCATCCAAATGCTTTACGAAACCAAATCTTACCAGGTTACCAATAATTAAAAAGCAGTGTAATGCTTTGTGTACTCTCACTTTTGAAAATCTTACCAAGTTTTATTGTACGCTATAACATCGCATGTTCTTTCATAACGACGAAAAATGCTATGAATTCGTTGCTTAAGAGAATAACTTTGCGTTTTTATCTGGTAGATTATTGCCCGACTTCAAACTATTGCCTTATGAAATTATCCGAGACCGTAGTAAAGAAAAGTGAATTAGCTATGGTAAATGCAGAAATGGTCTAATTGAAATTAACACAAAGGCTTACAGATGACAATTTTTCGAACCTCTTCAAATTAATTGTTAGGTTGGGGGTAATCCAGAACCTTTTTGTGTTTTCCATATACTTTTTTATATCATTTTGGCAATTATTGAAATCCCTAGATACTTAGTATTAATATTGAGATAATACTACGTACCTTGGTCACAAAAAAAAAATATAGGTCAGAGGGTCGATGATGATTTTTCACAAATTTATTTCCCTCCAAGATGACTTCCTTGTAACAGCCCATAACTCATCTGTAGCCATCCCAAACTTGTCCTAAAAATTGGGGCTTCTAAAAATCTTTCAAAAAGTAGCTACTTTCAGATACTCCATTAGTTATTTACAGAAAAATTAGCATTGTCAACTTTTTGAATAAGGTCAGAATATTTCTTTGGCCTAAAAATTTCCAATCGAGTCGATAAAATCCTAAAATTATCCGCCATGTTGAAACTACAAAGCCGTAGCAAGAGAAGTCTACGGAGCTGGGGAAACCTGGACCCGTTCTTGTCATCTTTTGTTGCCAAGTGACAACTGTGCCAAGTAAAGGGTTCATCATTTTAAGATTTCGAAGTATATAGAAAGGTTTATTGGAAAACACAAAATGCTATAGGATTACACCTACAAGTAATTTTGCGAGGTCCAACAAGTTGATTTGTTATCTAAAAGCCTCTGCGCTTTTTTAAAATCATTTTTTGCATTGCTTGCTTAAAACATGTAGCGCTAGCGGAGTAATTTTCACGTTTGCAGCCCACTTGGGCCCAATAAGGGGTAGGCTGCTACGTGTAGAGGATTTTGGAGCTTACATTGAACTTTAAAGTCGATTGCTTTGTAATGTTAATTATGCGCAGACTAAACGATTTCGATTTTATCTGAAAAACTTCTTCGAATAAAACCGATCCAACTCTGCCTCTTATAAGTATCATGATCCAATATCTGACAAATCTCTAAGATAAATAATCCTTGAATTTCATACAGTCCTTCTCTCTTGTTTGCATATATATGAATTGACATGATATTGTTACGAGTATCATTACGTGGATGGAGTTTTTAATCGACATTTCTCTACACTATAAGTTCGGAGGCTGATGGGGCATTAAGTTATCCAGGTTTTATGCTTGAAAAGATTGTCTATGACTTCTATAACTAGCGGCGTCTATGGTTGTCCATTACTGCAACCGAGCAAAGAAAAAATTCCTTTCTTTGTTAGGAACTGTGTATGGAGGTCAAGCAGGGAGTTTCGTGCTTCTCAATTTAACTTTCTGCTTGAATAAAAGTAAGACAAATTGACATAACAGAATGGTTTATATTTAATCTTCGGTATGGTAGCATTGTGGAAAACCTCTTTCAACCGCCGGTAAGCTATTTTGCATCGGCGAAAATCTCAATACGAGCAGCTTTGTGTCGATTACAAATCCGTGTTTTTTTAAGCATCCTTTAATCCAATACTGTGATTTCCCTTGATCTTTAACGCAAAATTCTTCAAATATCGTTTTCTGAACATAAGGTTTCATTCAATATTTAATAGAAATAGGTAATTTTGTTCCATTGGTCTCAAGAAAATGGAACAGTAGCTAATCTGTTGATCTTTAGCGTGCGTGCTTTTCTTAAATTGTTGAAAGTTTGGCCGTTGTCGGGTATTAATTAATATAAAGAACATAACTCACGTGGGTTGAAAGGCCTAATCTTCTAGATTTTAAAATTATCAATCTAACATAATATTTTAGCAGAAATTATTAACTTCCGGAAAGAAAACATTTTCTTCTGCTGGTAGGCAAGTGTTCATGAAAGAGATCAAATTTTAATTATTGCAGGTCTGCAAATAGGTAAAATTATTTTATGTATTCTTAGTTTTCTTGGGACGTAGCTATTACAATTAAGTTGTTCTAAAAGGCTTGTGCTTATGAACAATTTTTTCACTGTTTTCATAACTATATTAGGACCATCTCGATTAAAGTCATCATCTAAAATCGTCTATTTAAAAAGCCTCTAACGATTATTTAAGAAAGTTTTTGTCTAGCGTTTGTTTTCGCTTTGCTGCATCAGAAAAAAGCAGCCAGCTGTTGTTCTGAACAGGAAATGCTAGCTTGAAAGCAGCGAAAGTCGTGGAGCATAGACCCCGTTCAAATTAACCCTTAAAAGCTTTATAACTTTGACTTGACCAGTTTGCAATACACCGGAAAGCTTTCGAAGTATCTTTAGTTTTAATCCATTAACCCTAATCCTACCGGTTTTTTTTATCTCGAATACCCGGGGGAGTGTTTTCCACCCCCTCCACAATTTGCTTTCCTGTAGAGCTAGAGCAATGAAATCTGGCACAGGCGATGTCGGTCGAAAATCGACCTTCCTTAATATCAATAAAAATCCTGTTGCTAGCAACTATTTTTTCTATTACCTTGCAAAGAATCAGTCAATTCTCATAAGATTTATTGGTAAAAATAGGCATTTTATTTGTGGCTTTGGCATGACCGCTTTCCTTATAAGGCAATGTCACGTGACCCATTGGTTTTATTATGTGGATTTTTTTGTATCACATTGTAGCTTATACATTATTTAGGGTTATAGTCAGCGTGGTTTGGAAGCTTACTTCCATCACACAACAGAACAGTTACAAGAAGAGCTTGAGGGGGTGAATTCATCCCCCCCTGGTAGGTTTAGGGTTAAATTGAATATATAATTTATTCAATATGTGACGAATATTATATACAATTTATACAGAGTAACAATCGTTGCTGCTTGATTTTTATATAAGGCACATTTTAACAGTACCCGATGACGAAGACATGATGAAATTTCAATCCATAATCACCACTAAAAAAAGCAATTTAAAAGGGCAATAGCCATCGTAGCGGAGTTTTTTTTTCAGACATAAAGTGCAGTGACTTGCACTCTAATTTCAGAGTGTTTCATACTAGATAGATTCGTTAAAAGTCTGCATCTATAAACGAAATGAAAAACGCAATAGCTACATTGCTTTTTTTGGTTTTTGATAATAGCTTTTCATCATAGTAATATCTTAATATTTGTAGACACATCATACATATTTTATTTTATATTTAAAACAGCGGGGGGTTACTATGAAGGGAAAAGGGAGAATGGCCAATATTTTATAAGGAAAGGAATCAGGAAATTCTGAAGGGGAGAGGGGAGAAAAGATTATAAAGGGAGAAGGGAAGAGTCTGTAGCTAATATAATTATTTTCCCATGAGGCGTCCACTGAATTTTTCCTAACATTTCTTTTACCGTTTCACGTTTGTTTTCGGAACTGAAACTGATTTATTATGTTTCCTTTGCCCTTTACGTGGGTTGAAATGGGATTAAAAAGTTAGCCTCTTCTTCCATTCTCGCATTAAACGACCATCAAGCCTCCTCGGAAATATGTATGTTTTTATTTTGTCCTCTTGAATTTGCAAAAGTCATTCACTTGACGTAAGTGGTGGGGGGGGTTAAAAGTAGATACTTAGAGGTGCTGCTAAGGCTCCATTTCTGTACAACTCAGTCGACTTGACGAAATGACCAAGTGGTCGCCAACCTTCTGTCGTGTCTTCTTTGCGATGCCACTCACAGAATTTTTGTTCCAGCCCTCCTTGTTAAAAGCGCAGAAATCTTTGCGGCACATTAAGGTCTAGAGATGAGTTCTAAATGAATAGTGTATCTTGTTTTCACAAACATATATTGTTAATTTGTTTCTTTTCCGTATTACAAACTTAGGCGTCTCACATTGGAAATGTTTTTTTTGTTTGCGTATGCTGTATTTATGCGAAAAGTTGAGAAATTTCTAAGAAAGTATAGATTTTTGTGTATTACAATTGCAGAGAGCAACATTACCATATTGCTTTTATTGACTTGAGCAAGGTTATTGAAAATCGCCAAAAATATATATTGTTGATTAATAATTTGCGAATTTTCCCGCCACTTCAGCAATACATATTCTTTTACATGTTCTGAAAAGAAAGTTACTATCTGTAGCTATCCTATTGATTAATTTTCTTTATTCCAGCCGCAAAGATGAGGAGCTTCGTGACAAATGATTATCACTGAAAAACAGTTTATCATTGTGGTAAACTTCATGCTACATATTTAAGTTTCGTTTCCTATTGGTTCCTAAAGCATTCGATATTCAAACAATACTTTCAGATAGCTATCTTCACAGTTGCAGATTGATATACGTTCACACAGAAATAGTTTTCCTGGAGATTTAGAAGAGATTAAAAGATTAGTTTGAAGATAAGATCAAATCACCACTGGGTTGATCAGCAACAGCGAATATTTGATAAAGAATTTTTTATTCTTCATTAACCAAAAATCAAGATAATTTCAAGATTCCCTCGGTGTTCAGTTCATAGATAATTTATTCTCACCTGAGCAAGTAAGTCATGACTTTTACATCATCAGTGAAAGGACGTAGATCTGCGAACATTTTGCCGTTTTTACAGTTTCATAAGACCAAGATGTCAAGTTAAACTAAAGCATCTTGGATATCAGAACTACAGTCAAAAAAGGATATGTGCATTTCTTATCTGGTACTTTTTGCTTTTGGACAAGAAGAAAATTAGCACCTCACGAATCGATTCCATTATGTTCAATAGCAGCTTCAATCATACAATGTTTTTCAATGCATTGAACTTCACATTTTTTGAGAGTACTTCGAACATCACTTCCAACATCACAATGTTCGACAGTCCCTGTAACCTCACAAACATTACAAGTCATCGCACATATCCGAATGCCTCACAGCAAACTGCATCACCTTGCAGTGCAAAAACATCATCCGGAAATATTGTATATACCATTTTCTTGTGTCTGGTTCTTATTTTTGGCCTATTTGGTAATACATTGGTTTGCTTGACTGTTATACTTTGTCGTCAGTTACGAAAACAGATAACAAATTATTTTATTTTTCCTTAGCTGTAAGTGATATTGCAGTAAGCACTATCTCATTGCCATTTCGCATCTACACATCATTACATAATCAAGCATTTTGTGCTGGACTAGGTTTTTGCATGTTTTTTGTTTTGTTTGATTCAACAAGTAGTGCAGCATCTATTACCAACCTCTTTATCATTGCTCTTGATCGACATTTCATAATCACAATGCCGTATCGTTATCCATCTTTACTGACACGTAAACGAGCAGTCTTTATATGTATTTGCATTTGGGTCTATTCACATTTGTGGAGCTGGTCTTCAGCTTACACGTGGACGAGAGACCCAAAGCTTAGTATTTCTGTGGTGGGTAATCTCTGCACAAACACAAACCGTGAGTTTGTTTTCACCTCCATTGTCCTTCTCTACCTTATTCCACTCATTATTATGGGCATCGTATATGCAAACATATTGAGAATCGCAAGTAAACAAGCTAAAAGCATAGCAATGCAGGAGGTGACATTAAAAGGCCAGAAACGGCGAGCAAGGGAAAGGAAGGCTACGACAACATTGGCTATCATTTATGGCGCTTTTGTCATTTGTTGGCTGCCAAATTTCATCTTAGCATTGGCTGTTACCAGTTGTCCGTTATGTTTCAAATATCTTCAACAGCACGCTTACTGGTTGTTCATGGCTTTGCTGATTATATTTGTTCAAGTTCTTCCTGTACTCAACTCGGCAATGAACCCGTTTATCTATGGAATTCACAACAAGCAATTTAGAGATGCTTTTCGTCAGTTGGTTTTTAGAAGAAAAGCTTCCAAGATGTATGACTCTGACAATGGAAACACCCGTATGAGCGAATTTAGGAGAACAACCACATCGCGAAGTCGAGGTCAGAGGTCTTTTCAAAACGGAGACAATCAACTTTTAACAAATGAATCTACCTTATAATGGTTACAAGTATGTAACTTATGATGTTGTTAGAATTAGAATTAACATTAACATTATCGGGCTCTTATTCCGATTCCGCCAATAAGCTCTCAGTATCTAATGTATTTGAACGGCTAACTTAAAGAGCCGCCATACCATCTCAGGTATGGCTAGTCAATTACAGATGCCCTTCTGAATTAAGCTTTCATGTATGCAAGAAAGCATGACTGAGGATTTTCTACTTGGCGAACATTTCTCCAGATGTAACTAATCATTTGGAACAATGAGTAAATTTTACTTCTCTCGTTTAGCTAATTTTAATTTAAATTTATTACAATGTTGCATATGAAAAGACAACTATCCAACCTAGATGATATTGCAATCATTTAACTAGCAGTGCACTAATGGCCATATTTTTAATCATCCGAGAGATGATTATAGCGTTGATCATTTATGGTGTTGGTCACCTTTTTATCCTAAGGACGGAAATTTTAAAATAATTTAACTAAATGTAACAACTAAAACTTTCAATAGTATAATATTGTGACACTGGGTGACTGTTTCATTTAAGTCGTGTTTTAATATTATTGGTAGAAAGCTTGTGCTTAATGGTTTTGGACATTTCACTTGATGAATATAACGCTAGATTAACTAATTAGCATTTTTGTTACCTGAAGTGTAGATGGTGAGCATAATTTATAATTGTTATGGAATTATTGTCGAATACTCTTTACAGCTCCAGTTCTCAGTCATTGTTGCGGCATTTTCACTTGTCCTAGTTGCTCAGTTTTATCACTTTGCAGACACGTTTTTCTGAATAAGTCGTCTTCCCTTAATTTCAGTATTTCCTCCCTGCGAAGAATACTTGTATTATTTGGGTATGGGTATGTATCGCTCATATTGGGTGGGTTTTCGGCCTTCGAATTCTCTTAAAATTTCAAGTTTCTCTATTACACTCCAGGACTTAAGCCTATTTACATTAACAAAATTAGATACATCAAATGAGAAAAGGCTGCTATTTTCGAATGCCCAAGCATATGTTTATAGAAATATGTTAATAGAAATATAAAGAAAAGCTAGGAAGAAAAAAACAAAGGTAATGCTACGACAACGATATCGTTCTCTCCGGTGTCAGTGAGATCGCCCTTGTCAAAGTGAATAGAGATTAGGCACAAGAGCCACTCTGCTCAAAAATAGCTGACTCTTTATTGAAAGCGCATTCATTTGTTTGCGTGTTCAAAAAAGAGGCTAGCTTACCCTGTTGGAAGAAGGTTTGAAAACACCAATAAAATTTCTGTGTCATTACATATGCATCTCAATCCCACCAAAGTCAATGTTCTTCTCTTTTTCTCCAGAGGTTTTCCATTAACTGTGACGTTGCAGGCTCCGAAGACTTTGCAAAACTCCTTAGGTCCGATTCACACTTTTCGTGTGTTTGTTGCTATCCACAAAGGTCCGTGTTTTCTGCCGTACAGCTAGATGCCGCGCGACAAAGCTGAAACGCTTCAAGACGCATCACAATCTCATTGTCACTACAGAATGGCGGGTAAAAATGTGAACAAACAGCAACTGATAATGTCTGTAAGACGATATCCATGTTTTTATGATGCGACAAGGTCTAATCATGAAGATTATGGAACTCGTGAAAATTCAAGGATGTTAATTTGTGAGGAGGTTCGGGTAGAGCCCAGGAACTAAAAAAATTGCTAAATGAAGGTGTTAAGGCAAATATTTATCTTGTGTTATTGTCTTCTTGTTCCCTTGTGTAATTTGTTTATTTACTTGTAGTCTCGTGTTTTCTAATTTGTATTTGCATAAATGTTAATTTTCTAATCGTATGCCACGTTGCTCAAGCCCATATTAGGAACTTCCCTTCAGCGTGCAGATTTGCATTCTCGTGCGTTTCCTGTGGCTATAAGAGCTTGCGTCCTCCACTGTCAGGACACATTCTCTCCTTTTTCACTTGGTATCACCACATCACAAGAAGAAGAAGCCGTCTTGGCCTAATTGAGTATTGAGGTGTGGCCTATTTGTTTTGTTGCTGTGCTAGGCCCATGTCGTGCTGCATTTAGGCCATTCTCGCTGTGGCTAGGCCCATCTACATCGTGTTGCTGCTGTGTTAGGCCGTGCAAGCTTCGAAGCTACAGGGAAACATAGATTGTAAGTTACTCATTAATTAATCACTTTATTTATTTACTTGCCTATTGATTTAGGTAGTTTATTTGAATTATTTATCGAGAAGAATATTTACGAACATTTGAGAAAATTTTGATTGCTGAACTAGATGCGAATTTATCGTTGAATTTTCAGTTTTGTTTTGCTTATATTAGAGCCCCTGCGCCCTGAGTCGCCACCTTGAAGCGAAACATAAAATAATTCGCGTAGCGGAATAAATTTGACAACGAAACTTACGATAAGTATATTCTCCAATGCATAATAACCTTTAGTATCGGCATAATTGCATAATACAGGGCCAGCTAAAGCTGTTCCAGGGTAGGCTGCCTACAGCCTACAGATACCGTGATTGTTATGCGTGACAATACTCTTTTGTTTTTGGATAAAAGACTGTGGAGAAAACAATATTAATGTTCGAAAATTAGATTCTAATTACCCATTGTTCTCAAATCTTGTAGGCCTTCGATAATGACGGACAGTTGCGACTCCATTTTGAGAGAGGGTTGCAGAATCGCGTCAAGAATGGCAGCTAGACTGGTTTTAAGATATCAAAAGTGTCTCCGACCGAGAGAAGAAATATCTTGTCAAGTGTCTCTTGCAAAAAATGGTCTTCAACGTGGCTTTGCTCGGTGTTTCAAATGTGTTACTGATACACTGGATTTGCTTGTCGTCTTGAACTATCCGTGATCTTGAACCCTTTCTGCCTATATTTTCTCAGGGAAAATGCTGCAGACAGGTATGAATGACTCCTGGGTAGATTCCATATCAAATTCTAGCTTTTTTGATGAGATTTCAGCACAAAAAATGAAAGCGCCGCTCCGTCCGATTTTTGGGAGTGATGGCCTAGGCCATTTTCTGTTATATTCATCACTGAAATCTCGAACCACGGCGGTGGCCGGAGGGCTGGTGGCTGGGTCGTTCTTCTATTCAGTACCTGTCATTAGGTGCAATGATTTTTTGGAAAGGCATTTCACTATTTACAAACGTGTACGAGATTTCTAGTGAACTAAAGGTATATGCATGACAGCAATTTTGCAAGAAACTTCTTGAGAAATTATTCAAATACACACTTTTTTTATAGGTACGAATATTTAGGCTTCAAATCACTGAAATTGAAGAATGATTTAAGAATAGTCCCAGACTCAAGCTTCATGAAGACAAATTTGTATGTCTTTGCGTTTTTTCACGGAAAAATTTTAAGAATAATCCAGGCTCTGCAAAAATTAAGTTATTCTTATACAAAAAAATGTGTATTTATGGACAAATTATAATATTCTTCATGATATCTTCATATCTGTATAATTCATGTGCTTTTATTCCATGGTGCATTTGAAGGTCCTTATTCAGTCATTCAGTGAATCAGTTAGAGTAACTTAGGCTAGCTCTATATTTACATTCACCCTTGCATGTAGGTTAGGATGGGGGCAGCTGATCCAGGCTACTCAAGTACAGCTAGAGATTACAAATGTGTGCAGAGTATTACATACATTGTAAGATAATACATCTGTACTGGGTTGTTACACATGTATGCTCTGTGAGGACCATCAATTGTGAAATGTTAATATTCTTTACACTATTTACAATCATCCTAAGCTGCTTGTATTAGACAATGTTAATTAATGTTCTATAAAAGGAATCTTGGTTTCTATGTTATTTTATAGGTTATTTTTGGAAATAGTGTGCCTTAAGATCATTGTAATAGGTTGATGGTTGTATGATACAATGTGAATTATTGTGTGATAAATTAAATCTTGGTTTCTCCCCCGTTTATTATAAAGGCAACAACACAAAAACACCACCCCATCACATCCCCGTTTATTAGAAGGGCAAGAACACAATAAGCCCGACCCACAACATTGCCCGTTTATCAGAAGGGCACGAATACAATAAGCCCAACCCATGACATTGCCCGTTTATCAGAAGGGCATGAACACAACGGCAAGAAAACAATGACCCCAACCCACAACATTACCCGTTTATCAGAAGGGCAAGAACACAATAACCCCAACCCATGACATTGCCCGTTTATCAGAAGGGCATGAACACAATAACCCCAACCCATGACATTGCCCGTTTATCAGAAGGGCATGAACACGATAAGTCCAAGCCATAACATCCCCGTTTATTATAAAGGCAACAACACAAAACACCACCCCATCACATCCCGTTTATTAGAAGGGCAAGAACACAATAAGCCCGACCCACAACATCGCCTGCTTATCAGAAGGGCACGAATACAATAAGCCCAACCCATGACATTGCCCGTTTATCAGAAGGACATGGAGACAACGGCAAGAAAACAATAACCCCAACCCACAACATTACCCGTTTATAAGACGGGCAAGAACACAATAACCCCAACCCATGACATTGCCCGTTTATCGGAAGGGCAGGAACACAATAACCCCAACCCATGACATTGCCCGTTTATCAGAAGGGCATGAACACGATAAGTCCAAGCCATAACATCCCCGCTTTATTATAAAGGCAACAACACAAAACACCACCCCATCACATCCCGTTTATTAGAAGGGCAAGAACACAATAAGCCCGACCCACAACATCGCCCGTTTATCAGAAGGGCACGAATACAATAAGCCCAACCCATGACATTGCCCGTTTATCAGAAGGACATGGAGACAACGGCAAGAAAACAATAACCCCAACCCACAACATTACCCGTTTATAAGACGGGCAAGAACACAATAACCCCAACCCATGACATTGCCCGTTTATCGGAAGGGCAGGAACACAATAACCCCAACCCATTACATTGCCCGTCTATCAGAAGGGCAAGAACACAATAACCCCAACCCACAACATTGCCCGTTTATCGGAAGGGCAAGAACACAATAACCCCAACCCATGACATTGCCTGTTTATCAGAAGGGCATGAACACAATAAGCCCAAGCCATCACATCCCCGCTTATGAGAAGGGCAACAACACGATAAGCCCAACACATGACATCACCCGTTTATCAGAAGAGCAAGAACACCATAGACGCAACCCATGATATCCCCGTTGATTAGAAGGGGAAAAACACAATAACCCCAATCCATGACAGCCCCGTTTATCAGAGGGGCAGGAACACATATTTACATCAGCAAAATACCTCAAACCCGTAACCCTAAATAGCCCAACCTCCCCATCTTTGATATTATATCTATCTACTACTGCATAATAAGAAATAACACGAACCCATAACGTGACCTCCTCATTAGAACGGCTACACCACTAGCAACAAATGGCTCCTGTTCATAACTACCATGTAGTACTGCAGAGTACACCCCGCAACGGAGAACATGTCCTAGTCTCTTCCTAAGTCCCTCGGACTCGGTCGGTGGCCGCCCATACATGGAAATAGGCCTATCTATGTAGCTACATTTTATTGGAGCAGACAGATTGGTGACTCACCTTGTAGAAACAACACCATCTCGTGGGTTGTAAGACAAGCCTCCGAAGGCACATTCTCTTGTCGACCTTGACCCACAGCAATTCACCAGATGCCCACTTCGCCATATCCATTGCCTTGACTGTGTCACTTATCTCCATCTTTACCTTCCGTAATCCGTATGCCATTTGCCATGTGACGTTGGAAATTGTGTTGTAATATGTTCTTGGTTCCCGTGGGAACATGCCATGAAAACATAGACTCAGAAGGCCTTTACGTTCTACGTCACCACGGAACGACTTGTTATTTTCCGTGCATGCGCTCTAACTCGTTGGTTGTAGGTTGTAGGTTGGTCAAATAACATAGCTACAAGACTTCACTCTCACGTTCTACGTCACCACGGAACGACTTGTTATTTTCCGTGCATGCGCTCTAACTCGTTGGTTGTAGGTTGTAGGTTGGTCAAATAACATAGCTTCAAGGCTTCACTCTCACGTTCTACGTCACCACGGCACGACTTGTTATTTTCCGTGCATGCGCTCTAACTCGTTGGTTGTAGGTTGTAGGTTGGTCAAATAACATAGCTTCAAGACTTTAAACTTCGTACATATAATTTTCCCTCTCTGGCCATGGGAGTACGGCTCGCAGGTAATGCCGCTGCAAACTGAGGACTCTTGGCGGCTCCTTGCCACGTTATACTACACTTCCACCTTCTCAGTAGGCTGGCCCTGTATTATGCAATTATTCCTTAGTATCAAATTTAAGATATAGTTTGTGAGTGAATCATGTCAAAATTTTATCCCAAAGACGTTGCACTCAAAACGGCCTAAATTCCTTCGATGCACCATGAGTCGACACCAATGGCGAAAGCGGCAAAATCATTTGTGCTCCACCGCAGAGGAACGAGTACTCTGCGTAAAAACGCGGCAGTTGGCCTGAATCACGTTGCGTGATAGGGTGTCGACTCAAGGTACACTTTTGTAAACCCGACTGGGCCTCGAAAAAAGTTCAGTTTTACAATGGTTACTCAAAATAACAACTGATGCTTTTGAAATTATCAAAGCAGAGGAATGTAACAACTTATCCAAGAAGAAAATTTAATGTACAGTCAACCAAATCAAAAGATTTTCACGAAAGCAAAAGTGTTTGAAAAAATAAATTTGGAAAATGGCAGACAACTTACCGTAACTTTTCCGGTGGGTTTCGAAAAACTTGTTTTATAGCAAAAAAGGACAGTTTTCGAAGAAAATAATAATAAAATTGTAAAAACATGGTAAGAAGTAACAATTGTTTTCATTTTTTAATTCAAGTTTCCTAAACAAAGAAGGATTTGAAGCGGAATCAAAGTACATAATATTTTTCCAAATTATTGCTGGTGGCGACTCAGGGCGCAGGGGCTCTAGACTTTCAGATTATAATTTGTATTTATTAACTTTCTTTAGCGAACCACACACATATATACATAAAGAGAAGCCCTGCAGTGTTTTCTGCTTTGTTTCTGTTGAGCGTGATCTGGACGTGTGCGTTTGAATCCTGTAGCTGTGGGCTACAGAAGGTTGTAATCTCAATAAGATCTCCGTAAATCTCATCTTGTCCTCGTGCCATCTTGCTGCAAATGAAGGGGGGGGGGTATTTACAAAAAGATTCAGCCTTTATTACCAGAATGCTAACCTTTCGAATACAAAAGTGCCTCCAAACCTTTTCTCCGGGAGTGCAGCTTGTAAACATTTGGGGAGCCAGACCGAAGTACATGAATTTTTCTAGCATATCCACGTTAAATCAAAAAATTGTAACAAAATGAAGAAATTTAGACTGAAAGTCAGAAGTCCGGAAGGCAAAGTGGGCTTCAAACGTCGTAATATATTGCAAAATAGTGCAAAAGTTGTAAGTTGCTAGATTGCGAGCCATCCTGTTTGCAGATGGTGTATGCCGCACACACGGAGCACCGAAGTAAAAATCAGGATGTTTTTTCATTGTATGCCAATTTTCTTTCCTTTATTAATAAATGTAATCTCACTTGAAACGATGTTGAAACTAAATATGGTTTACTTACAGTTTGCGAAAAAAGAACTCATTATGTCACGAGAAACTTGAAGAAGTACAATGAAGTTTGCAAAAACATTCATCGATGAGAGAAAATCCTATGAGAAATGCTAATGAACAGAGGGTATACGTTTTGAGCTTCTAGTATAGACAAGGGTATACGTTTTGCAATTTTTGTCTAGCAAAGGGAAGCTAAGGGTACCATTTTCTTTCAAAAATTTGTCTAGCCAACAGTACCATTTTAATATGCCGGTGGCGGGCCCATACTCATCAAAATTCAGCTAAGAGTTACACAGTGCATCATTTTTACTCTTGTGCTTCTCTATAGTAGCAAGTAGCTACATGGATATGGGATCGTTTTCCTGCCAAAGTTTTTGAAGCATTTCGTCGGATAATCGAGCCTTCTTTGTCTCTTCATTCGATTACTTCGTCGTTTGGTTTGGTACAGATGAAATAAGTAGGAATATGATTGCCGTTCTTGGTATAAATACGCCCAAAAGGCCAAATTTCTTCGTATAAGAAATTATAATCACCGCTTATCTTAACGAGCCTTTGATACTTATAACGGCAAGATTTTAGGAGAGTCCCGTCTCCCATCATGGGGCAACGAGAAATGTGGTTAATTTCTTATTTTTTGCGTTTACCGAATCAAATTATATATCATCTCAATTCGGTGTCAGAAACAGCTTAGCTATGTCTTAATATTATTCTTTTAAACGTCTGTTGTTTTTTTACTGGTGCCCATTTTTTACATCTTGTTCCACTATTTCTGGTCTTTTGTACTTCTGCTTTCTCAACTAAGCATTCTCTGCGGCAGATTATCTGTTTTTATTGAATTTCGAAAAGATAGGGAAGGAGGAATTCATAATCTAATTTACAAACGTATTGTTCCACTCATATTTTTTATATCTCATCATAAACTCTATATCTTCATCATAACCTAGAACTCGACCCGACGACCCCTTTTATGTTCTCTTTTCACATTTGCAGTCCTGCATTTGGTTGAGCCTGCCGGGACATCTGCCAATTCGTATTGCCGATGGTGCTTGTTAACTTGCCGTTCAGAGACGAGGTATTTATTGTATTGATGGAGTTTGCCTCCAGAGCGTACAGCGAGATGACCAATAGCAATTAATTGAAGAGTCCAAGTGAAAAAACGAACTCTCTCGGTCTATACAGAAATGGTGTAATGTGTGTTTAGGTACCCTTATATTCGAAAGTGCCCTGGTACACATACGCACAGAAAAATCGTCTATGCAAAAGTTTCCCCCTATTTTTTGACAGGATACGCAAACGCATAACGAAAAATGGTTGTGGAATGCCATGGGGAGCTAGCCTCCCCGGACTCTAGCGAAAGTTCAGAAGGTTGCAAGTTAAAAGGCAGCTGAGGGGTATCTTGTCTTTCCAAGGCTAAACTGGTACTAATATTCACCCGTAGCGCGGGTGTCAAGGTAGAAACTCACCCGCATCGCGGGTGTCAAAGTAAAAAGCTAGTCTACTTGTAATGGTAAACACATAAGAGAATTGATAAAAGGGTATTGATAACTTTGGACAAAATTGATAATTGATAACTGTGGACAAGAAAAAAAACATTATGATCATCATCATCATAGTTATCATCACCGTCAAAATTATCATTATCGCCATCATCAACTATAACATTATAATCATTATCACCATTAGAATCATCCTCATCATCGTCATCATTACCATCATCATATTCATCATCATCATCATAATCATTATCAGATCATCACCATCATCATCATCATCATCATCATAATAAGAATAATCACCATCATCATCATCATCATCACAATCATCATTATCTTCATGTCATCAAAATCAACACCATCATTATAATATGAAAGCTGAAAGTCAAATATAAGCCAATTTTTATAAAACAAAACCTTGGGTGGGATAGTGAGCCAGTGAGTCATGGAGGTTAAGGGTATCTCTGACTGTGTTCCATCCACTTGAATTCTTATGCAACTTGTCTATGCCCTGTCTGCACTCGAAAATCCTATTATTGACAGCCTAAATCGCAGCCTAAATAAAAGTCAAACAGTTCGATGGTAAATGCTTAATGAAAATTTTTGCCACCAAATTTCCAGATCTACTGAGAATATTCCAAACGCTTTTGTGTCAACTTAAGACCCAAAATTAGTATAGTATTAGTGCTGCGTAAATTCGAAAATCCTATCCCTACCAAATTCTGTGCTCTGAAGGAAGAATCTTGTCTTGCCAAGTCTAATCAGGTACTAATGGTAAAACTGACTGCCTGCGCAGCAGGCTTAAGGTTAAAAAGCTAGTCTTCTGAAATAAACATCATTAGCAAAATCAAAACAATCATTGATTGAAGATACAAAACTGTTTGAAGATACAAAAATTGTTTATTGACAACATTCATTATAAACATCATTATCATCATCATCATCATCATCATCATCATCATCATCATCATCATCATCATCATCATCATCATCATCATCTTAATCATAATCATATCATCATCATCATCATCATCACCATAATTTTCATCATGTCATCAAAATCATCTTAGTCACCATCATCATCATCATTATCATCATGATGTCATCAAAATCATCTTCATCATCATCATCATCATCATCATCATCATCATCATCATCATCATCATCATCATCACAATCATCACAATCTTCATCATCATTATCACCATACCATAGTGAGCAAGTGGTATACATAGAGGTGAGGGATATCTCTGACTGTGTTCTGTCAACTTGAACTATAATGTCACAAAACGTTTATGACCTGTCTGCACTTAATTAAAATCCTATCTAATGCAAAATTACTCCTGGGTATATTCAATAATCCTTCCTTTTCTCCTATCCAAGAGAAAACTCCAAACTTCAATTTCAAATGTCCTTCATAAAAAATATCTCTATTACTAAATCTCGACTTTTTGTATTTGAGATCTGACTTTTTCAAGGAAGGCAAAAAATTTAGGCCTATTTGAGTTTCATTACGTGTTTGTTTTGTTTACATTGCGTGCACAGTGGTTTTATTTTTAACTGTGTTATTAGTGGAAAAATTTTATACGAAACTGAGAGCAAAACACAACTCTTACCATGGGGATTTCTGAAGCTTATCAAAGGAAGAACTCTTCTTGAAACCCGAAAGAATATGGGCAATATTCCTCGTAAGATTCCAAAATAAATTAGTGTCTTTTGACCAGTTTTTCCTCTGAGCGGAAGAAAATCCAAAGCCAGAACAAAAGAGTTGGGATGCATGATAAATCATGAGGAATATTAATGGAATCAACGGCAGAAATAATAACCAACTTTTTGAAGAAATTTTAGGAGACATTTACAGCAAGACTTTTGAGTAAAATCGAGTAAATTTTGAATGTTTCCTCCATTTGAAATACTGAATAATTTTAGCTTCAATTTCAGCTCATGTCAACATTAACTGAGCAATTAGGAGAAAAACTTCCACAGGACAAAAGAATCACTCTGCGTGCAGTGAAGGGAACACAATAGATGGCCGCCATCAAAATCAAAACTTTTTGAGCCGAGAGAAAATCGAAATTTTAACCAACTTATAGGTTTCAAAACGCTTAGCAAAATCTTTAAACAGTGTCCGGCCAGAAACGGGATCGATTAAAGAAAAAGCGCATCTCTAGGTGGCCCAGGAAAAGCCTTTCTTGTCCGATCGAACAATGGGCCAGAACAATGGGAACCTCATTTGCATGATAAGAACATTAGTAATAGAGACTAGCCCTTGCCTGTCTCTGACTACCGCCTCACAAGGACCTCTGCCTCAAGGACCTCCGCCATCAAGAACTGTGCATTCAAGTTGTTGAGAAAAGTCATTCGAATCAGGTCCATTTTCCTTACTCCTTTTCCTTGGTGTATATCTCTACTTAGCTCCTTCGTTCTGGTTTTTAGTCTTTTTCCTTGGTCCTAGTCCAAGGTCCTGTTCCTAGTGCCAATCCTAGTTTTGTTCTCTATTTTAGTGCAAGATCCTTAGTCCACAATGATGTTGCAATGTTTCAAATTAGTCAGTGTACAGAAGTCCTCTTCCTCTATAGTCAGTTCCTTAGTCCTGACATAATCAATCGTCTTAAGTCCCATCCTTTGTCCTGTTCCTCAGTCTTGTTATTGTTCAGATCGTCAATCCTGTTCCTTGGTCCTGTTTCAGTCTTGTTTTCGTTCATATATCTTAGTCCTGAAATTATTCATAGTCTTCAGTTCCTTTCCTTAATCCTGTTCCTTAGTCCTGAAAATACTCATGGTCTTCAGTCCCGTTCCTTGGTTCCTTAGTCCTGAAATGGTCTTCAGCCATTCCTTGGTGTTGTTTTTCAGTCTTGTTATTGTTTATGTTCCTTAGTCCTGAAATTACTCATGGTCTTCAGTCCCCTTTTCCTGTTCCTTAGTCCTGAAATGGTCTTCAGTTCCATTCCTTCGTGTTGTTCCTCAGTCTTGTTATTGTTCATGTTCCTTAATCCTGAAATTATTCATGGTCTTCAGTCCTGTTCCTTCTTGTTGGTCCTGTTCCATTCAGTCTTGTTATTGCTCATGTTCCTTAGTCCTGAAATTTTGCATGGTCTTCAGTCCCGTTCCTTTATCCCGTTCTTTAGTCCTGAAATGGTCTTCTGTCCCATTCCTTGGTCCTGTTCCTCAGTCTCCTTATTGTTCATGTTTCTTAATCTGCAAATTATTCATAGTGTTCAGTCCCTTTCCTTTCTCCTGTTTCTTAGTCCTGAAATTACTGAAGTTACTCATGGTCTTCAGTCCTGCTCCTTAGTCCTGTTCCTCAGTCTTGTTATTGTTCATGGTCTTCTGTCCCATTCCTTAGTCATGTTCCTCAGTCCTGAAAGTACTCATGGTCTTCAGTCCTATTATTAGTCCTGTTCCTTTTTCCTGAAATTACCCATGGTCCTCAGTCCTATTCCTAAGTCCTGTTCCTCAGTCCTGAAATTACCCATGTTTCAGTCCCATTCCTTAGTCCTGTTCCTCAGTCCTGATATTACCCATCCGTCTTGTTCTTCAGGCCGGTACTATGGTCCTGTTCCTCAGTCTAGTTATTGTTCATTCTCTGCAGTTCTGTTCATCATCGTCTTCCTTAGCTAAGTTTGTTGGTCCAATTTTTATGTTGTGAAGAAAATGTTACCTTTCTAGCTGTCCTTGTTGTTTCCTTGTTTCCCTCCGTGTGAACGGATCCCCCAAAGATCCATGATAGAAACCGTAGCAATATAATAGATTGAACGCATTCCCCATCTGATCGTGGAGAACTTGGGTTTACCACAGGATCCTGTTTCTTGGTCTTTGGCAGTTAATCTTCCTCAGTCCTGTTATGGTCAGATACTGCAATGAAGGCAGCTTAAACTTCGTGATGGCATTTGGAAAGGCTTTTGTTGGCTTTCAAAGGCACTCTTCACAAACGTTGTCAAAAGGGTTTTTGTTTCGCTTTGAATGAAATGCACTTCGGAATAAGCTTTTCAAATGTGGTAATGGCATTTTGTTTCCATTGAAAGTGTTCAAAGCATTTGCACAATGCGATTCAAACCGGTTGAATAAATATTCATGTAAACATGAATTTGGTTTGAGGAACTTTGAATGAAAAATATTAATATCAAATGAATTTTAAAATAACTCCAAAGCAAGATTTAGTGATCGAGACTTCGCCTTCTCCTCTAAGCATTTCCACCACGAAAATCAAAGAAATAAAATATTCTGATGGGAAAAGATTCTCTGCTGAGAGGAATCGATCTCCTGCCTCTGACAACTGACTTCAGGAAACAGGAGGCCTTACCAACAGAGCTATTTTCACGGGTTTTGGATTTCGATAATCCCTTTAGGAAAACAATTGGGCGATTATTCAAACAGGCACCAATGACGCACATCATAGAAGGGTTAGCCCCAATTATCCCAGAAGCGAGAAAAGTTTGCAAAAAACGAGAGGGTGATGACACGCCTACCCCACAGTGGGCCGAGCAAGACGAAAAAGTTGGAAAAGCGTAGCATTCCCAACTTTGGAGGAGTGACAGTCGAAAATCGATTTCCATGGAAATTACCATTTTAGTATAGTAGACTAGCACCTTGCCTGTGTGAGACCACCACCTCATGAGGACCACTGCCTCCTTGGTCCTGTTCGTCAGTCTTGATATTGTTCAGATTTTCTATCCCATTCCTTGGTCCTGTTCCTCAGACTTGTTACTGTTCATGTTCCTTAGTCCTGAAATTATTCATGGGGTCCTGTCCCATTTCTTTGTCCTGTGTCTTATTCCTAAATCTATTGAAGATCTTCACCCCTTAGTCTAGTTCGTAAACTTTGTTATTTATCACATTACTTAGTCCTGATATTATTCATGGTCTTCTGTCCCATTCCTTGGTCCTGTTCCTCAGACTTGTTACTGTTCATGTTCCTTAGTCCTGAAATTATTCATGGGGTCCTGTCCCATTTCTTTGTCCTGTGTCTTATTCCTAAATCTATTCAAGATCTTCACCCCTTAGTCTAGTTCGTAAACTTTGTTATTTTTCACATTACTTAGTCCTGATAATATTCATGGTCTTCAGTCCCATTCCTTAGTCCTGTTCCTCAGTCCTGAAATTACTCAGTGTCTTGAGTCCCATTCCTTAGTCCTGTTCCTTAGTTCTGAAATGAGTCACAGTTTTCAGACTCATTCCTTATTCCTGTTTCTCAGTCCTGAAAATATTCATGGTCTTCAGTCCCATTCCTTAATCCTCTTCCTCAGTCCTGAAATTACTCACGTTCTTCAGTCCTGTTCCTAATTCCTGTTTCTCAGTCCTGAAATTATTCATGGTCTTCAGTCCCATTCCTTAATCCTGTTCCTCAGTCCTGAAATTACTCACGTTCTTCAGTCCTGTTCCTAATTCCTGTTTCTCAGTCCTGTAATTATTCATGGTCTTCAGTTCCATTCCTTAGTCCTGCTCCTCAGTCCTGTAATTAGTCATGGCCTTCGGTCCTGTTCCTAACTCCTGTTCCTCAGTCCTGAAATTACTCATGGTCTTCAGTCCCATTCCTTAGCCATGTTCCTCAGTCCTGAAATTACTCATGGTCTTCAGTCCCATTCTTAAGTCCTGTTCCTCAGTCCTGAAATGTCTCATGGTCTTCAGACGCATTCCTTATTTCTGTTTCTCAGTCCTGAAATTATTCATGGTCTTCTGTCCCATTCTTTAGTCCTGTCCGTCCTAAAATTACTCATGGTCTTCGGTCCCATTACAAGTTCTGTTCCTCAGTCCTGAAATTATTCGTGGCCTTCAGCCCCACACTGTGGTCCCGTTCCTCAGTCTTGTTATTATTCATTCTCTGCAGTTCTGTTCCACATCGTTTTCCTTAGCCAAGTTCGTTGGTCAAGTTTTTATGTTGCGAAGAAAATTTTACCTTTCCAGCTGTCCTTGGCTTGTTTCCTTCCCGTTGAAAGGTCCCCCAAACATCATGATAGAAAACGTAGCAATATAATAAATTGAGCGCATTCTCCGTCTGATCGTGGAGAACTCGGGTTTACTGCAGGATCCTCTTTCTTGGTCTTGCTGTAGTTTATCTTGCTCAGTCCTGTATAGTCAGATACTGCTATCAAGGCAGCTTCAACTTCGTGATTGCATTTGGAAAGTGCTTTCAAATGCACTCTTCAAAAACCCTTTTAAAAAGTGTTTTGTTTGTTTTCTTTGAATGAAATGCACTTCTGAATAAGCTTTTGAAATGCGGTAATGGCATTTTGTTTCCATTGAAAGGGTTGAAAGCATTTGTGACAACGGGATTCAAACCGGTTGACTGAATATTCACTTAAACATGGACTTTGTTTGAAGAACTTTGATTGAATAATATTAATACCAAACGAATTTTGAAATTATTCCGAAGCAAGTTTTAGTGATCGAGAAGTCTCCCGGTCCTCCGCAAAGCATTTTCAACAGGAAAATCACAGAAATAAAAAATTCTGATCCTCTCGTGAGGGGAATCGATCTCCTGCCTCCCACAACCCGCATCACGAAACAGGAGCCTTTACCAACAGAGCTATTTTCACGGGTTTCAGACTTGGATAATCGCTCTGGCGAAAACAATCGGTGGATTGTTCAAACAGGCACCAATGACGCACTTCAAAGAAGGGTTAGCCCCAACAACCCCAGAAACGCCAGCAGTTAGGGAAAAAACGAATGGCGATGACACGCCTACCCCACAGGCGGCAGGGCAAGGCGCAGGTGGGAAAGGCGAGCCACACGCAACCTCGGAGGAATGAAGGTTACAAAATCGGTTGCCATGGCACTTACCATTTTAATATAGAGAGACTAGCTCATGCCCGTCTCTGACCACCGCCTCATAGAACCACCGCCGCGTAGAACCACCGCCTCAAGGACCTCTGCCTCAAGGACCTCTGCCTTAAGAACCTGCGCTTGAACAAACTTTGCTTCTCGACTTAGCTCCTAGTTTCTAATATTGAGTATTTTTCCTTGGTCATAGTCCAGGGTCCTTTTTCCTAGTGCCAATCACAGTTCTGTTCCTCTGTTTTAGTCCAAGGTCCTTAGTCAGCAATGATGTTCCTAGTTTCAAATTAGTTAGTGTACAGCAGTTCTCTTTGTCTATGGTCTGTTCCGTCAATAGTCCTGAAATAATTGATGGTCTTCTGTCCCGTTCCTTGGTCCTGTTCGTCAGTCTTGATATTGTTCAGATTTTCTATCCCATTCCTTGGTCCTGTTCCTCAGACTTGTTACTGTTCATGTTCCTTAGTCCTGAAATTATTCATGGGGTCCTGTCCCATTTCTTTGTCCTGTGTCTTATTCCTAAATCTATTGAAGATCTTCACCCCTTAGTCTAGTTCGTAAACTTTGTTATTTTTCACATTACTTAGTCCTGATATTATTCATGGTCTTCAGTCCCATTCCTTAGTCCTGTTCCTCAGTCCTGAAATTACTGAGTGTCTTGAGTCCCATTCCTTAGTCCTGTTCCTTAGTTCTGAAATGACTCACAGTTTTCAGACTCATTCCTTATTCCTGTTTCTCAGTCCTGAAATTATTCATGGTCTTCAGTCCCATTCCTTAATCCTGTTCCTCAGTCCTGAAATTATTCATGGTCTTCAGTTCCATTCCTTAGTCCTGTTCCTCAGTCCTGTAATTACTCATGGCCTTCAGTCCTGTTCCTAATTCCTGTTCCTCAGTCCTGAAATTACTCATGGTCTTCAGTCCCATTCTTAAGTCCTGTTCGTCAGTCCTGAAATGTCTCATGGTCTTCAGACGCATTCCTTATTTCCTTATTCCTGTTTCTCAGTCCTAAAATTACTCATGGTCTTCGGTCCCATTGCAAGTCCTGTTCCTCAGTCCTGAAATTATTTGTGGCTTTCAGTCCCATACTGTGGTCCCGTTCCTCAGTCTTGTTATTATTCATTCTCTGCAGTTCTGTTCCACATCGTTTTCCTTAGCCAAGTTCGTTGGTCAAGCTTTTATTTTGCGAAGAAAATTTTACCTTTCTAGCTGTCCTTGGCTTGTTTCCTTCCCGTTGAAAGGATCCCCCAAAGACCATGATAGAAAAGGTAGCAATATAGTGGATTGAGCGCATTCTCCGTCTGATCGTGGAGAACTCGGGTTTACTGCAGGATCCTCTTTCTTGGTCTTGCTGTAGTTTATCTTGCTCAGTCCTGTATAGTCAGATACTGCTATCAAGGCAGCTTCAACTTCGTGATTGCATTTGGAAAGTGCTTTCAAATGCACTCTTCAAAAACCCTTTTAAAAGGTATTTTGTTTGTTTTCTTTGAATGAAATGCACTTCTGAATAAGCTTTTGAAATGCGGTAATGGCATTTTGTTTACATTGAAAGGGTTGAAAGCATTTGTGACAACGGGATTCAAGCCGGTTGACTGAATATTCACGTAAACATGGACTTTGTTTGAGGAACTTTGATTGAATAATATTAATACCAAACGAATTTTAAAATTATTCCGAAGCAAGTTTTAGTGATCGAGAAGTCTCCCGGTCCTCCGGAATGCATTTTCAACAGGAAAATCACAAAAATAAAAAATTCTGATCCTCTCGTGAGAGGAATCGATCTCTTGCCTCCCACAACCCGCATCACGAAACAGGAGCCCTTACCAACAGAGCTATTTTCACGGGTTTCAGATTTCGATAATCCCTTTAGGAAAACAATCGGGCCATTGTTCAAACAGGCACCAATGACGCACTTCAAAGAGGGGTTAGCCCCAATTACCCCAGAAGCGAGAGAAGTTTGCAAAAAACGAAAGGGTGATGACACGCCTACCCCACGGTCGGCCGAGCGGCGAAAAAGTCGGAAAAGCGTACCACTTCCGAGGTCGGCGGGGCGACTCTTACAAAATCGGTTTCCATGGAAATTACCATTTTAGTATAAGAGACTAGCTCTTGCCCGTCTAAGACCACCGCCTCGTGAGGACCACCGCCTGACGAGGACCTCTGCCTGAAAGTTACACCGCTGAGAAACAGGTGTAAAGAAATGTATTCGATGGGTCCTGTTTTCCTTCTTTTGTGGCTTAGCGTATTCGTTGTTGTACGCCCATTTCTGAGTTGAAGGTCCTATTCCTTAGTCCATGGTTATAGGCTGGTCCATTGTCCTGCACATTCCATCTTTTTATAGGAGCACTGAACCATCCATCTACAAAAGCAATCTAACATGTGTGCAGAATTTCAGATTAGTGCTTCCGGTCCCCCAAAGCCATTCTCAGAGAGAGATAAGAAGGGCGTTCGCATTGGAAAATCGCATGCAATGTTGCTGAGAAAATTACTCCTCTCCATTTATTTGATGTGAATATAGTTTGGATTATTATTTCTGGTGGAGGTAATGTAGCCATATATAACGGAAATCCTGACTAATAAGTAAAGGAAAATGTGTCTGCTCATCTGCTTATGCTGGTAAAGAAACAACCTTTCTGAGAAGCATATAATAACAGGAAATCTGTTTAGGGATTTTTATTTCCGAGGCATAACTACCATTTAAAAAATTGGGGTTGATGCATCAGAAGGGTATTTTCTTCATTGTTGATCATTTGTGATGTTTAGGATATGATCAGGGCAAATGATTGGGTGTGTTAAGCAGAGTCATATATTGTATGGTTATAGCTTTGAGTGTGTTTAGCATCTGGTTGGTTGAAAGAACTCGAAATTGAGGTTTTAAATGTAATAGACATAGACAAAGAAGGTCGTATGCATGAAGACGAAGCTGCTTTTTCTGAATTTCTGCACAAAAGGCAATTTAGGTATTCTTTTCCCATTCAATTGTGATTGATTGGTGGCTTAAGGCACTTTTATACTTGACGAAACCGTTAAACTGAATGGTAAAGGTTTTTGGTTTAGATGAAACCAATGCAATATCGATCACATCTTAATTTAATATAAGATTGGAAAGTGGAATCCATAATAATTTTTAATATGGTTACTGAAAGACTCAATTAATAAAGTTGAGAGGAATAATGTTCCCTTGTCGTTGAAAAGGCACATTGTTGGACGCTGAGAATGGCTTCGTATTATCTGCTGAGAGACCAGTAAAATGTAGCGTTATTACTGATCATGCAGGGGTATCATGGGGTGCCCCCACTCATTGTCGCCGGATTTAAATCTGAATGTCTGCACAATAGATATAAAACGCTGAAGAAATTTGAAGAGAGGAAAGCATAGAGGAAGGAAGTACTGTTGTATAACGTTAGGGCTTTGTGGTGGTTAGTGGAATGTGAAGGGAGCATGAGGGTCACCTTTGGGTCAACAATGGTTCCAAGAGAGACTGCTCTGACTGGATTGACCATCACCGCAGTAACGTGTCACCTTTGGGTCAACAATGGTTCCAAGAGGGATTGCCGTCATTGGATTGACCATCACCGCAGTAACTGTCACCTTTGGGTCAAAAATGGCTCCAAGAGGGATTGCCGTCATTGGATGGACCATTATTGCAGTAACGTGTCACCTTTGGTTCAGCAATGGCTCCAAGAGGGATTGCCGTCATTGGATTGACCATTATCGCAGTAACTGTCACCTTTGGGTCAGCAATGGCTCCAGGAGGAAGTGCCATCATTGGATTGACCATCGTTGCAGTGACCTGCTGCCTGTTGACATGGTGCTTGTGCACTGACACAGTGTGTATTAACATTGTTGATGTAGTGGTAGCATGTGGATAAAATGGAGACGTTATACAGCAGTATTGAAACACTCATTATTTTTAATAAGACAGTTTTGGTGTTGAAAATATTTGATGGTATCTAATGCAATTGCTATAGTAAATAAATTTTGACGAACCTAAAAAGAGACATGTCATCAATTTTGTGATGTTTCCCAGAACTGGTTTGAAGAACTGGCATTAAGCATCATATTCTCAGTAGTTAAATCTCGAACATTTTTCCAAATTGGTCTTTGAGTAAAGAAGTTTGTTGGCAGTATTTTAACAGAAATATAACTGCAATTCCGTGATTAAATCGAATCCAAATGCAATCAGGTTAATCCATACAAAAGAAGGTTTTGATGTTATAGAAAAGGCAATGCCGAGTATTTTATACCCATTGTCTTATAAAAATTGAGTGCAATGCAGTTGAAAGTATGCGAGGAAAGATGTGTAGTAGCTGAAATACTTTAGTGGAGAACTTCAGGATAGACAATGTTTTTTGTACACTTACCATCTTGTGTGACGATTTTGATGCCAGCAAATGATGTTGCACGTGAGAAAGCTACATATAGCTGGCCATGACTGAATACGTCTTGTGGTAAATATATGCCAACATTTTCTAATGACTGACCTTGTGCCTTGTTTATGGTTAAGCAGTATGCTAGACGTATTGGAAACTGTCGTCTAGAAAGCTGGATAGGCAAGCCAGAGTCCTGTGGGGCCAAAGTGATCTTTGGTATGAAAGCAATTTGGCCACTGAATGAACTGGCAATGATTTCAGCTACAATGAGGTGATCTCTTAGCTGCCGAATAATCAGACGGGTGCCATTGCAGAGTCCTTTCTTCGGGCTGAGATTTCTGAGTAGGATGATAGCAGCTCCAACTTTTAGATCCTGTCTGTGGAGTGGCATTCCACTTGGTGTTAGACTGTTCAGAAATTCGACTGGATATGCTGCTGCCTCTTGTGCATCTTCTGTGACAACCGTGTCCATGCTGAGGTATGTTCTAGATTCCCCTTCTAGTTTGTTGAGGACCAGGTTGTTGATAACATGTGTTTCTGTGTTTTTTGGTGTGAGGCAGCAGCGTGGTGCCATGTATTGAGGATCAGCATTTGGTCCTTGAGGAAATACGAAGTCAACCAATTCCTCAAGACTGTTGTTTGGTAGCTGTGTTCTTTCAGGAATCTGAATGCGATCCTGCTCATCTGTTGGCTCTCTTCCATCTCCAATGCGAAGTAAGAGATCAGCAAATTGTTGATATTGAGGATCATTAGCTGCTCTCATGTTTCTGAGAAGATGGAAGGTGTGGAAATGATGCCACAATGGTGACCTTTTCAAACAGATGCTGACAATCTGTTCTCTGGTTGCTTTCCTTTTTACTGGAAGAATCTGTCTGAAATCACCACCAAGGAAGATGAACTTGCCTCCAAATGGTGTTTCAGATTGTGTGAGATCTCTGAGGAGGATGTCCACGGTTTTCAAAGCATCTGCTGGGATCATGGATGCTTCATCCCATATGAACATGTCTGTTGTTCTGAGATCCTCTGCTCTTTTGCTTTGACGGCTGATGTTGCATGTTGAGTTTGGCAACAGAGGAATGGGAATTTGAAATGTCGAATGAGCTGTGGCACCATCAATTAGTAGAGTGCTTGCAATACCTGCAAAGAAAGAAAAAGATTATAAGTACATGGGGAATAATGTAAACGAAATCAATGGGGATTTGAAATTATATGTCTAAGATGAAATTTATATGATTGCTTACCTGAGTAGGCAATGCATTTGACTTTTTTTCCAATTCCACGTAGCATATGTGTTAGCGTATTATACAGGAAGGTTTTTCCTGTGCCTCCAGAACCATCAAGAAAGAAGCATCGTTGGTTGGAGTCTGTTGTGACTGCATTGAGAACTCTGTCAACAATTGCAAGTTGATCATCATTCAGTTGTTGATGCAAATGTTCTCCTTGGCGATGTTCTTCCTCGATGTTGATTACTGGCTGTTCGTTTACTGGTGGATGGTAATCTGCTGGTAGCTGAGGCATTTCTGTGAAGTCTGCAAGAGACTTTGCATGAACATGTAAATGCCTGTCAATTTCATAGAGGCATTGATTGACTTGTACCTCTGACAAAAGAATGTCTTGTTGATGCACCCTTTGCCTTTCAGCATACAGGAAGTCTTCTGACATGCTTTCTTTGAAGTTTTCAAACAACTGATTTGGATCTGATGGAGTGTTGAAAACCAAGAGTGTTGCAAACAGTAGACGCATTTGGCTTGGCATCTGAAGAAGACTGGCTTCCTGCAAGCAACTATTCAGCTCTCTGTCGTCTTCTAAGAGACCCAAGGCTCTTGCAGCATCCCTAAATGTAGGGCAAATTTGGCCATTGATAGTGCGCAGGGCCTCAAATGATGTTGCACCTGGAACATGAAGCAGAAGCAGCCTCAAAGCAAATCTCTGTGGGTCAGATGGCTGTACTTGGAACATTCTGCCAATGACTTTTTGCTGATTATGTCTCCTGGTCCACTGTTTAGCTGGCTTGTTGAAGACATAGTGCTGTGGTATATCATGGTACAGAAACTGTTGTGCCATTGGGTCTGTACTGTTGAGCTGAAACCATGCTGTTAGAGTTGAATTGGGATTGACATCAAGTACACGGTCTTCATGCCCTTCACGGAAGCAGATGTGCTGTTGCATGGGCAAGTGAACTGCAAGACGTACAATGGTGTGGCTTAGCTCATGCAGTTTGTAATGGAAAATTTTGAACAAAGCCTGGTGTGGTCCAACGTATCTTGCATTGAGGTATTCTTGAATTTCATCGTGATCAGCAACACCTTCTCTTACCTCCAAATGTGCCGAGTCATAGCCTTTGTGGATGTATTTGAAGATGTATTTCACAGACTTGATACTGGTGCATGATTCAACATTGTTATGGCAGTCATACTTCATGAGAAGAACTGGACTGTATGGGACAACAAATGAGTCATCCACTGTGTGTGCACCAACATTAGCTGTGAAGTTGTGTCGTCTTCTGTACAATGGATATCCATCCACTTCAAAGACGGTTTGCTGATTTATAGGCTTTGGAAAATTCTTTGTGCACTTGTTGTCTACCATGCAAACAGAATTTGGATTGAGTTAGCCACAAGGTCCATGAATCATGTGACGCTTGACTTTTTCATGGAGCTCTGGTTCTTGCTGTGGGTCTGGAATCTCTGCTGAAATGATGCGATCAATATCTGCAGATGTTCTTGGTTTGTCTTCCTCGGCCAAGAAAAGAAGCATATGAGCATGAGGTAGACCTCTTTTCTGGAACTCAATGGTGTAGACATAGGCGATGACACGGCCAAAGATATGCCTGAGTAGTACATCATCTTTAAGTGCGTGGAACTTAATGATGAAGACTCTGGTAACAATGTCTGGACGATCATTGGCATTCTGATGTGGCAGAAGTTGCTCAGTGATCTCCCGCCATTTCGGGTTTGTTGTCATGGTCAGGAAAATGTCTGGTTTTCCATGAGTGCGGACAACAGTCATTGCATCTTGGAAGTTTTGATGAATATAGCGCTGACTGCCCTGAAAAGTTGATGGGAGAATGATGACACGTCCAACAGTGCAGTTTTCTGCTTCAGCTCGTGCTTGAACATGGTCCATGAGACCCTGATACGTTTCAACACGAAGTTGGTCTTGGTGTGTTCGTATGTAGAATAGGTCCTGGCCTTCAATTTTTGTGAATGCATCTACCAAGTATTGCTGAAACAAAAGTCCTGCTTGATGGATTGTAGAAAATGCTTCTCTGGTGGAAACTCTATATGCATAGAATTGGGAGAGTGTTATGCGCTCTCTTTGTCTTCTTGTTGCATTTTCGTTTCTTTGTTGCTGTTGCTGTGGTGCTATATTGAGATGAAGGTCTGGGCTCCAGCCAAATTCACCATGAAAAAATAGCAAAGGATAGGTCATAGGGTCTGCATGCTCTGAAATTGCATTGATATGCTGGGTTCGCTGCTGACCAGTTGGATAAATGACAATATCTCTTTGAGATGGAATAGGTGGTGCCCCATCCTCTCCAACATATACAGCTGCAACTTCTGTTGTTGTGGGATTATCATACCTCCTATCTTGTCCTGGCCTGCTGGTGATGACCATTCTTACAGGACGTACGTCTTGATTTGCTGCTACTGCACGGTCCCGCTCTTCTTGAAGAACATCCCCCATGTGTCTGTAGCTTTGTGCATACCGATTGAGAGTATTCAGTTCATCAAGAAGCATACGAAGAACTTGTGGATTCAGTTCTTGGTTTTGGGGATTGGATGTTCTCTCAGCCATGGCCTGACCGGTATCCATTATGTAGAGTTGTGCATAATGGGGGTTGTGACCAGGCTCTGGTTCCACTGGACTTGTAAGATGGTATGCTTGACCATGAAGGGTGATAACCTTTGGCCCTCAAGACTTCTTGACCATGAAGGGTGATAACCTTCATTCCTCAAGACTGTTGTTTGGTAGCTGTGTTCTTTCAGGAATCTGAATGCGATCCTGCTCATCTGTTGGCTCTCTTCCATCTCCAATGCGAAGTAAGAGATCAGCAAATTGTTGATATTGAGGATCATTAGCTGCTCTCATGTTTCTGAGAAGATGGAAGGTGTGGAAATGATGCCACAATGGTGACCTTTTCAAACAGATGCTGACAATCTGTTCTCTGGTTGCTTTCCTTTTTACTGGAAGAATCTGTCTGAAATCACCACCAAGGAAGATGAACTTGCCTCCAAATGGTGTTTCAGATTGTGTGAGATCTCTGAGGAGGATGTCCACGGTTTTCAAAGCATCTGCTGGGATCATGGATGCTTCATCCCATATGAACATGTCTGTTGTTCTGAGATCCTCTGCTCTTTTGCTTTGACGGCTGATGTTGCATGTTGAGTTTGGCAACAGAGGAATGGGAATTTGAAATGTCGAATGAGCTGTGGCACCATCAATTAGTAGAGTGCTTGCAATACCTGCAAAGAAAGAAAAAAGATTATAAGTACATGGGGAATAATGTAAACGAAATCAATGGGGATTTGAAATTATATGTCTAAGATGAAATTTATATGATTGCTTACCTGAGTAGGCAATGCATTTGACTTTTTTTCCAATTCCACGTAGCATATGTGTTAGCGTATTATACAGGAAGGTTTTTCCTGTGCCTCCAGAACCATCAAGAAAGAAGCATCGTTGGTTGGAGTCTGTTGTGACTGCATTGAGAACTCTGTCAACAATTGCAAGTTGATCATCATTCAGTTGTTGATGCAAATGTTCTCCTTGGCGATGTTCTTCCTCGATGTTGATTACTGGCTGTTCGTTTACTGGTGGATGGTAATCTGCTGGTAGCTGAGGCATTTCTGTGAAGTCTGCAAGAGACTTTGCATGAACATGTAAATGCCTGTCAATTTCATAGAGGCATTGATTGACTTGTACCTCTGACAAAAGAATGTCTTGTTGATGCACCCTTTGCCTTTCAGCATACAGGAAGTCTTCTGACATGCTTTCTTTGAAGTTTTCAAACAACTGATTTGGATCTGATGGAGTGTTGAAAACCAAGAGTGTTGCAAACAGTAGACGCATTTGGCTTGGCATCTGAAGAAGACTGGCTTCCTGCAAGCAACTATTCAGCTCTCTGTCGTCTTCTAAGAGACCCAAGGCTCTTGCAGCATCCCTAAATGTAGGGCAAATTTGGCCATTGATAGTGCGCAGGGCCTCAAATGATGTTGCACCTGGAACATGAAGCAGAAGCAGCCTCAAAGCAAATCTCTGTGGGTCAGATGGCTGTACTTGGAACATTCTGCCAATGACTTTTGCTGATTATGTCTCCTGGTCCACTGTTTAGCTGGCTTGTTGAAGACATAGTGCTGTGGTATATCATGGTACAGAAACTGTTGTGCCATTGGGTCTGTACTGTTGAGCTGAAACCATGCTGTTAGAGTTGAATTGGGATTGACATCAAGTACACGGTCTTCATGCCCTTCACGGAAGCAGATGTGCTGTTGCATGGGCAAGTGAACTGCAAGACGTACAATGGTGTGGCTTAGCTCATGCAGTTTGTAATGGAAAATTTTGAACAAAGCCTGGTGTGGTCCAACGTATCTTGCATTGAGGTATTCTTGAATTTCATCGTGATCAGCAACACCTTCTCTTACCTCCAAATGTGCCGAGTCATAGCCTTTGTGGATGTATTTGAAGATGTATTTCACAGACTTGATACTGGTGCATGATTCAACATTGTTATGGCAGTCATACTTCATGAGAAGAACTGGACTGTATGGGACAACAAATGAGTCATCCACTGTGTGTGCACCAACATTAGCTGTGAAGTTGTGTCGTCTTCTGTACAATGGATATCCATCCACTTCAAAGACGGTTTGCTGATTTATAGGCTTTGGAAAATTCTTTGTGCACTTGTTGTCTACCATGCAAACAGAATTTGGATTGAGTTGGCCACAAGGTCCATGAATCATGTGACGCTTGACTTTTTCATGGAGCTCTGGTTCTTGCTGTGGGTCTGGAATCTCTGCTGAAATGATGCGATCAATATCTGCAGATGTTCTTGGTTTGTCTTCCTCGGCCAAGAAAAGAAGCATATGAGCATGAGGTAGACCTCTTTTCTGGAACTCAATGGTGTAGACATAGGCGATGACACGGCCAAAGATATGCCTGAGTAGTACATCATCTTTAAGTGCGTGGAACTTAATGATGAAGACTCTGGTAACAATGTCTGGACGATCATTGGCATTCTGATGTGGCAGAAGTTGCTCAGTGATCTCCCGCCATTTCGGGTTTGTTGTCATGGTCAGGAAAATGTCTGGTTTTCCATGAGTGCGGACAACAGTCATTGCATCTTGGAAGTTTTGATGAATATAGCGCTGACTGCCCTGAAAAGTTGATGGGAGAATGATGACACGTCCAACAGTGCAGTTTTCTGCTTCAGCTCGTGCTTGAACATGGTCCATGAGACCCTGATACGTTTCAACACGAAGTTGGTCTTGGTGTGTTCGTATGTAGAATAGGTCCTGGCCTTCAATTTTTGTGAATGCATCTACCAAGTATTGCTGAAACAAAAGTCCTGCTTGATGGATTGTAGAAAATGCTTCTCTGGTGGAAACTCTATATGCATAGAATTGGGAGAGTGTTATGCGCTCTCTTTGTCTTCTTGTTGCATTTTCGTTTCTTTGTTGCTGTTGCTGTGGTGCTATATTGAGATGAAGGTCTGGGCTCCAGCCAAATTCACCATGAAAAAATAGCAAAGGATAGGTCATAGGGTCTGCATGCTCTGAAATTGCATTGATATGCTGGGTTCGCTGCTGACCAGTTGGATAAATGACAATATCTCTTTGAGATGGAATAGGTGGTGCCCCATCCTCTCCAACATATACAGCTGCAACTTCTGTTGTTGTGGGATTATCATACCTCCTATCTTGTCCTGGCCTGCTGGTGATGACCATTCTTACAGGACGTACGTCTTGATTTGCTGCTACTGCACGGTCCCGCTCTTCTTGAAGAACATCCCCCATGTGTCTGTAGCTTTGTGCATACCGATTGAGAGTATTCAGTTCATCAAGAAGCATACGAAGAACTTGTGGATTCAGTTCTTGGTTTTGGGGATTGGATGTTCTCTCAGCCATGGCCTGACCGGTATCCATTATGTAGAGTTGTGCATAATGGGGGTTGTGACCAGGCTCTGGTTCCACTGGACTTGTAAGATGGTATGCTTGACCATGAAGGGTGATAACCTTTGGCCCTCAAGACTTCTTGACCATGAAGGGTGATAACCTTCATTCCTCAAGACTGTTGTTTGGTAGCTGTGTTCTTTCAGGAATCTGAATGCGATCCTGCTCATCTGTTGGCTCTCTTCCATCTCCAATGCGAAGTAAGAGATCAGCAAATTGTTGATATTGAGGATCATTAGCTGCTCTCATGTTTCTGAGAAGATGGAAGGTGTGGAAATGATGCCACAATGGTGACCTTTTCAAACAGATGCTGACAATCTGTTCTCTGGTTGCTTTCCTTTTTACTGGAAGAATCTGTCTGAAATCACCACCAAGGAAGATGAACTTGCCTCCAAATGGTGTTTCAGATTGTGTGAGATCTCTGAGGAGGATGTCCACGGTTTTCAAAGCATCTGCTGGGATCATGGATGCTTCATCCCATATGAACATGTCTGTTGTTCTGAGATCCTCTGCTCTTTTGCTTTGACGGCTGATGTTGCATGTTGAGTTTGGCAACAGAGGAATGGGAATTTGAAATGTCGAATGAGCTGTGGCACCATCAATTAGTAGAGTGCTTGCAATACCTGCAAAGAAAGAAAAAGATTATAAGTACATGGGGAATAATGTAAACGAAATCAATGGGGATTTGAAATTATATGTCTAAGATGAAATTTATATGATTGCTTACCTGAGTAGGCAATGCATTTGACTTTTTCCAATTCCACGTAGCATATGTGTTAGCGTATTATACAGGAAGGTTTTTCCTGTGCCTCCAGAACCATCAAGAAAGAAGCATCGTTGGTTGGAGTCTGTTGTGACTGCATTGAGAACTCTGTCAACAATTGCAAGTTGATCATCATTCAGTTGTTGATGCAAATGTTCTCCTTGGCGATGTTCTTCCTCGATGTTGATTACTGGCTGTTCGTTTACTGGTGGATGGTAATCTGCTGGTAGCTGAGGCATTTCTGTGAAGTCTGCAAGAGACTTTGCATGAACATGTAAATGCCTGTCAATTTCATAGAGGCATTGATTGACTTGTACCTCTGACAAAAGAATGTCTTGTTGATGCACCCTTTGCCTTTCAGCATACAGGAAGTCTTCTGACATGCTTTCTTTGAAGTTTTCAAACAACTGATTTGGATCTGATGGAGTGTTGAAAACCAAGAGTGTTGCAAACAGTAGACGCATTTGGCTTGGCATCTGAAGAAGACTGGCTTCCTGCAAGCAACTATTCAGCTCTCTGTCGTCTTCTAAGAGACCCAAGGCTCTTGCAGCATCCCTAAATGTAGGGCAAATTTGGCCATTGATAGTGCGCAGGGCCTCAAATGATGTTGCACCTGGAACATGAAGCAGAAGCAGCCTCAAAGCAAATCTCTGTGGGTCAGATGGCTGTACTTGGAACATTCTGCCAATGACTTTTTGCTGATTATGTCTCCTGGTCCACTGTTTAGCTGGCTTGTTGAAGACATAGTGCTGTGGTATATCATGGTACAGAAACTGTTGTGCCATTGGGTCTGTACTGTTGAGCTGAAACCATGCTGTTAGAGTTGAATTGGGATTGACATCAAGTACACGGTCTTCATGCCCTTCACGGAAGCAGATGTGCTGTTGCATGGGCAAGTGAACTGCAAGACGTACAATGGTGTGGCTTAGCTCATGCAGTTTGTAATGGAAAATTTTGAACAAAGCCTGGTGTGGTCCAACGTATCTTGCATTGAGGTATTCTTGAATTTCATCGTGATCAGCAACACCTTCTCTTACCTCCAAATGTGCCGAGTCATAGCCTTTGTGGATGTATTTGAAGATGTATTTCACAGACTTGATACTGGTGCATGATTCAACATTGTTATGGCAGTCATACTTCATGAGAAGAACTGGACTGTATGGGACAACAAATGAGTCATCCACTGTGTGTGCACCAACATTAGCTGTGAAGTTGTGTCGTCTTCTGTACAATGGATATCCATCCACTTCAAAGACGGTTTGCTGATTTATAGGCTTTGGAAAATTCTTTGTGCACTTGTTGTCTACCATGCAAACAGAATTTGGATTGAGTTGGCCACAAGGTCCATGAATCATGTGACGCTTGACTTTTTCATGGAGCTCTGGTTCTTGCTGTGGGTCTGGAATCTCTGCTGAAATGATGCGATCAATATCTGCAGATGTTCTTGGTTTGTCTTCCTCGGCCAAGAAAAGAAGCATATGAGCATGAGGTAGACCTCTTTTCTGGAACTCAATGGTGTAGACATAGGCGATGACACGGCCAAAGATATGCCTGAGTAGTACATCATCTTTAAGTGCGTGGAACTTAATGATGAAGACTCTGGTAACAATGTCTGGACGATCATTGGCATTCTGATGTGGCAGAAGTTGCTCAGTGATCTCCCGCCATTTCGGGTTTGTTGTCATGGTCAGGAAAATGTCTGGTTTTCCATGAGTGCGGACAACAGTCATTGCATCTTGGAAGTTTTGATGAATATAGCGCTGACTGCCCTGAAAAGTTGATGGGAGAATGATGACACGTCCAACAGTGCAGTTTTCTGCTTCAGCTCGTGCTTGAACATGGTCCATGAGACCCTGATACGTTTCAACACGAAGTTGGTCTTGGTGTGTTCGTATGTAGAATAGGTCCTGGCCTTCAATTTTTGTGAATGCATCTACCAAGTATTGCTGAAACAAAAGTCCTGCTTGATGGATTGTAGAAAATGCTTCTCTGGTGGAAACTCTATATGCATAGAATTGGGAGAGTGTTATGCGCTCTCTTTGTCTTCTTGTTGCATTTTCGTTTCTTTGTTGCTGTTGCTGTGGTGCTATATTGAGATGAAGGTCTGGGCTCCAGCCAAATTCACCATGAAAAATAGCAAAGGATAGGTCATAGGGTCTGCATGCTCTGAAATTGCATTGATATGCTGGGTTCGCTGCTGACCAGTTGGATAAATGACAATATCTCTTTGAGATGGAATAGGTGGTGCCCCATCCTCTCCAACATATACAGCTGCAACTTCTGTTGTTGTGGGATTATCATACCTCCTATCTTGTCCTGGCCTGCTGGTGATGACCATTCTTACAGGACGTACGTCTTGATTTGTTGCTACTGCACGGTCCCGCTCTTCTTGAAGAACATCCCCCATGTGTCTGTAGCTTTGTGCATACCGATTGAGAGTATTCAGTTCATCAAGAAGCATACGAAGAACTTGTGGATTCAGTTCTTGGTTTTGGGGATTGGATGTTCTCTCAGCCATGGCCTGACCGGTATCCATTATGTAGAGTTGTGCATAATGGGGATTGTGACCAGGCTCTGGTTCCACTGGACTTGTAAGATGGTATGCTTGACCATGAAGGGTGATAACCTTTGGCCCTCTGCCAGGGTGTGGATCAAGATGAGCGTTCCATGAGGCCATTGCAAGAGCAGAGTTATAATTGCGTACATGCTTTTTAAAATTTGCAGAATGGTTGGAATTGCCATTGAAAAGATCCATGATTGGCTGTGATGGAGGTGCTATTGCAGGCAAACACACCTTTCCCTCGTGACAGCATTTTGTGAACTTATTTTTTGTTGTTTTTTCTTGTGAAAAGTATTTTGCATTGCATTTCTCACATTGCTGGTCCATGAGACCAATGTAATGCGGCTGGTGATAAGGCTGTGCAGGAATGTTTGCAGGTTGCTCTGGCATTGCAGGTGGGTTCGCAGGTTGATGCACGTCATCTGTTTGTGGTACTTGTGCTGCTGGAGGATCATGTTCTTGGTGCGGTTGATGAAGACCAGCAGGTACAGGTATTTCTGCAAGCTGCTGCAAGTATCGTTGCTCCTGTTGGGCAGCCTCATCTTGAGTAACATCATGTTGGGGCAGTTGTAATTGCCGTCTTTGCCTGTGATTTGCTGTGGATTGTGCCTGTGCTCTCCTCTCTCTCCGTCCAGTCAGGGTTCTCCTTCTACGACCATGGGGCATGATAGCTGTATAAGTGAAAAACAAATAGGAGGGATGGTTTTTCAAGCGATGGAAAAGTGCACCTGGAATATAGGCATACCTTGCAGAGGGTTTTAAAAGTATAGAGGTATGCACTTTAAGGAGTTGTTTCGTTGAAAATCAATGCCATTGAAGGCATGGAAAATTTTGATTCTCTAAAATATTTATCAGATTGGGAAACTCGCATGTTTCAAAATATTAGCTACCTGAGGGCATAAAAATTTCAAATGCAAAAGCCATTTGCAGCACAGAAATATTTTGTACTCCAATTATTAAATTCACATGTTTCAAAATATTAGCTACTTAGGGCGCAAAAATTTCTAAGGCAAAGCCATTTACAGCACAGAAATATTTCGTACTAAAATCATTAACTGCTCACAGGAAAAGAATTATTTGAATAATTCTGGAATAAATAAAGGGTATTTGCAACGTCTAATGTGAAATTTGTGTATTTATTATGGTAGATATAGATATTTGAAGAAATCATATATGGGTGTAAATGGGTATAAATGTTTGCAGAAGTCGAGGGTTATATTTCTAAAACAATCATTGTCTCTGTAAAATTATTTATTAGATTTGACAGTTGGTGGGCAGCCCCATAGTACAGTATGAAAAGCAGATTATTCAAATCAAAATCAGACATTCTTTAGAAATAATGGAAAAGATATGGGATGATTCCAGGAGAATTGTTGAAAGAGAAAGTCATTGAAGGCACAAAACATCTCTTAAATTATGAAGAAAGATTGGAAACTTCTCAGCTTTAAAAATATAACACACAGAGAGCCCAAAAATTGTTTGATAAAATATTTGGTTCTCAAATACATTTGTCGGATTGACAAGTTCACATCATATTGGAAAGTTGACAGGTTTTGGGACTGTAATGAAAATATTAGCTACTGAGGTCCCAGAAATTCAGATTGGAAAGTTTAAAGGTTTTGGGACTGTAATAAAAATATTAGCTACTGAGGCCCCAGAAATTCAGATTGGAAAGTTGAAAGGTTTTGGGACTGAAATGAAAATATTAGCTACTGAGGCCCCAGAAATTCAGATTGGAAAGTTTAAAGGTTTTGGGACTGAAATGAAAATATTAGCTACTGAGGCCCCAGAAATTCAGATTGGAAAGTTTAAAGGTTTTGGGACTGTAATAAAAATATTAGCTACTGAGGCCCCAGAAATTCAGATTGGAAAGTTTAAAGGTTTTGGGACTGAAATGAAAATATTAGCTACTGAGGCCCCAGAAATTCAGATTGGAAAGTTTAAAGGTTTTGGGACTGAAATGAAAATATTAGCTTCTGATGCCCCAGAAATTCAGATTGGAAAGTTTAAAGGTTTTGGGACTGTAATGAAAATATTAGCTACTGAGGCCCCAGAAATTCAGATTGGAAAGTTTAAAGGTTTTGGGACTGTAATAAAAATATTAGCTACTGAGGCCCCAGAAATTCAGATTGGAAAGTTCAAAGTTTTTGAAATATTACGAGGCCACAAAAATAGTGTGAACGTAAAAGTCATTGAAGGCATGGAGATATGTGGTTCTCTGACATTTTCATCACATGGAAATATTATAGAAATATAAGGTATGGAGGTTCTGCAAATTTTTAATGGGAAGGTAATGGGCAGCACAAAAATAGTTTGTTGTCCAAAATATTTATGACTACTGAGGCCCCAGAAATTCAGATTGGAAAGTTTAAAGGTTTTGGGACTGTAATAAAAATATTAGCTACTGAGGCCCCAGAAATTCAGATTGGAAAGTTTAAAGGTTTTGAAACATCACAAGGCCACAAAAATATTGTGAATGTAAAAATGGGCAGCACAAAAATAGTTTGTTCTCCAAAATATTTATGACATGGGAATGTAACAGAAATATTAGCTCTGAGACCCCAAGAAATTGTGGGAGGATGAATTCATTTCTAAAAATATTAGCAACACAGAACAAAATATTTTTTAATGAAAGAGAATTCATTTCTAAAAATATTAGTTACACAGAACCAAATATTTTTGAAAGAAATAGAATTATTTCTAAAAATATTAGCTATTAGCAAAGTCATTAGATTTCTAAAAGTATTAGATATACACAGAACCACATATTTTTTAATGAAAAAGGCCCGAAATATTGTAATGAAAATTGCCTGATTATCACTTAAATGTAAGAAGAAATTGTGGGAATCCATTTTAATGAAATAGCAATAATAGTTCCCATTATCACAAAAATTTAAGAAACAATAGGCCTAGTGAACTCACCAGTAGTGAATGAAGTGCAGTTGGAAATAGAAGCAAGTAGTGAATGACTTTGATTGATAAGCTGCAAAAAAGAAGAGGAGAAACTAAGTTATGACTCCGAATGATTTGAGATCGGGAAACGACACAAGGAAATTGTAGTACCGCTAATTGTACTTACCAAGACTTGACTTTGGATTGAAAAGAGAGAAGGGAGACTTGTTGATAAACCCTGTATAAAAAGAAGAAATGAAATTAAAAATCGCATGTATTTATTATTATCAGGAACGTATCTGAAGAACGAATAATTCAGAGTACAGTAGAAATTTCAGGTGTAGGATGACGATCTTGGATGGCCTAGATAGCCAGAATACAAATCCTTTATTTCCGAGATATAACGATCGACAGACAGACAGACTTCGATGTACGGTTGCTGTAGGAAAAGAGGAGAGGTGCATAAGTGGATAAGCTGGGAATAGGAACAATATGAAAGTGATAAGAACGTTATCGTACATTACATACCTTGGAATATTTTCATCCAGCAACGTTGAGGGCGTTGCTCAAGAGCATAAAGATCATTGCATTAGTGTCACGTGTCAAAGGTCGAAAGGTCGAAATTTTCGCACAGCCATGGTCATGCCACAATGCATGAAATGATCACGAGGATGATCACTAGGATGATATCAAGACGTAGAAGGTCTACATGAATCTAGTATTTGAATTTTTTAAATCATTCCGAAAAGCACTGTAGCTTTATTGAAGTATGTTTTAGACTTAAAAAAGACTTTAGACAATTACAATCATAGAAACAAAAAAGTTAAAATTTTGCGTGGCTAGGATTCGAACTCCAGGCCCCGGATTTATCATTTTGTGCAGCGCCTCTAACCGCTCGGCTATCCAGCCGTGCTCCCAGATTAAAGGTAATCTCCTACTGATCACAATGAAATCCACTTATGGAAGACAAACGGGCAATTGTTCAAACCGGCACCAGTGACGCAGATCAAAGAAGGGTTAGCCCCACTTACCCCAGAGACTTCAGCTGAGACAGGAAAACGAAGGAAACTTGGCTCGCCTACCCCACGGGCGGCAGAATCGTGGGAAAATCGCGTCTCAGAAACTCGCACAGCCTTCCCGGACGGACTATTACAAAATTTTCGCTAATCCGATTCCTATTTTAGTATATACAGACTAGCTCTTGCCCGTGTAAGACCACCGCCTCATGAGGACCACCGCCTCTGATAAACTCCGCCAATAAGAGCTTCGACCTAAAAGACACTGTGCATTGAGGGGGCTATATTTTCTGTTAATCAAAATCTTGATCTCAATCTTAATGTTAGTCTAGTCTTAATCTTAGTCTTCAAGTTAAATGGAATCTTAATCTTAACTTCTACCTGAATTGGAATGTTAACCTTAATGTTAATCTAAATGTTAATCTTAATCTTAATCTGAATCTGTATCTGAATCTAAATCTGAATCTTAATTCTAACCTTAACCTTAAGGTTAATCTTAATCTTAGTCTTAGTTAATGTTGAACTCCATCTTAATATTAGTCTTAGTCTTTGTTAGTCTTGGTCTAAGTATCAGTATTTCATTTTTGAAATTAAACTTAAAGTTCATTTTGAAATGAGTCTTTATCTGAACCTTGATGTTAATCTTGATGTAAATCTGAAATAACGTTGAAACTTGAACTTAATGTTTAGGTTGTTCTTTATCGCCACATGCAATAATGCCATTGTCAAACTTTATCATCACCTTAATTCATCTTCATACTCTTAGATGCCAAATAAACGTCCTCTGGTTTATTAATTTTGAGTTTTCCCCACCCACAGGGCCTTAGTAGGACCCCCCTATTTATTAATTTTTGAAGAAACAATTTCACTTGTGATAGGATGAAACTACGTTTATTAATTGCCGACATTGATTTGGACCCCCGTTGGTATACCTAATGGTATTGGCGTTAATGTAAATATTAATAAAATTGAAATTTAATATAATTTATAATTTAAAATAATTTAATATAATTCTAAATTCTTCAGCTACAATTAAACTTTAAATTAAATGAAAGATGAAATGAAAATGAAAATAAAATCCAAATGAACATGAAAGTTAGTGTCAGTGTTGAGAGATAAATTGAAAATAAAGTTATAATTGAAAAGATATGAGTAAAAATAGATCTAAAATTTGAGTCATTCCAAAAAGCCTTCTTGTTTTTTGAAAGTGACTTTTTGTTATTAGAAAAAATTGTAAAATATTTAAATCACAAAAACAAAAACACCAAAAAATTGCCTTTGAGGGGACTGCCATATTTCTTAGTAGAGGATAATCTCCAGATGGTCCTAATATTCATAGAAGGGAACAACAAAACACGTTAAAAAATGTCAGAATCAAACTAAAAAATTATACCCGAAGCAAATTTTAGTTCCCAGACATCTCCTCGGACTTTTGAAAACATTTCCAACACAAAAACGACAGAAATAAATTGAAAGTAAATTTATAATTGAAAAGATATGAGTAAAAATAGATCTAAAGATTTCAGTCATTCCAAAAAGCCTTCTTGTTGTGTCAAAGTGACATTTAGATATTAAAAAATTGTAAAATATTTAGATCGCAAAACCAAAAATACCAAAAATTTTGCCCTGGAGGGGACTTGAACTCCGGTCTCCCCGGTTTGCAAGCGAGCATTTAACCACTCGGCTACACAGCCGTTTGCTTAGCGTGCAACAATCTCCTAGTGGTCCTAGCATTCATCAAAGGGAAGAACAAAACACGATAAAAAATTATGTCTAACCAACTTAAAAATTACACCAAAAGCAAATTTTAGTTACCAGACGTCTCCTTGGCCTTTTGAAAACAGTTTCAACACGAAAATAACAGAAATAAAAAACTTCGAAAGGAAAAGATTTGCCCCTGAGGGAGTCGAACTCCCAACTCTGAATATCAGCTCACGAGACACGCCGCTTTACCGACCGTGCTACAGTGCCTTGTTGCGATTCAGTGATAATCCTCCTACAGGAGAAGCTCGGCCGCTCGCGCTACGCGCGAGGCGGCGCATCGCTACACAACCCGCTCCTGCGGAGGGCTTCTCGCCGCTTCGCGGCTCGCGGGCGACGCTTCGCGTCGCTCCGCTCGGCTGCTCGCTCGCTGCGCTCGCGGCAACCTCTCGGTGGCACGTGCTCCGCACGTGCTCTTGCTACTTCCAAACTCGTTGGGAGGCGTATCTGTGCACAAAGCAGTCGGTTGTGTATGAAATAAGGTGACTGACGTCCTATATATGCGGGATTTTAGTTGCGATGATGTTGGTAAGAATAAAAAGCATCACGTGAATATCCGACCTGAATGGGAATTTCATACGGACAGAATAGGAATCTAGAGTGAGGTGACGTACCAGGGGGATTTTCGTTGGAAACAATATTGTTGAGGGTAAAAAGGTCCATTTGACCATCGCACCTGAGTGAGAATTTCATAAGGAGGAAATAAGAATCTAGATTGGCGTCATGCACCAGGGGGATTTAAAATGGTAGCCTTTTTCCTGAGGGTGCACAAGATGACGTGAAATGTGGATGACATGGGAATGTAGGACAGAAGAATTATTGCAAACATCGTAAGATAGGGTTTCATTTGCTCAGTTGCTTAGTTGCCCAGTTACTGATTTGCTCGGTTGCTTGGTTCCAAGTTGCTTGGTTTCCCAGTTGGCCAGGTGCTGGGCTTCTTAGTAGCCCAGTTGTTTGGTTGGTCAGTTGCGCCATTGCTCTGGTTGCCCAGTTGTTCAGTTGCCCAATTGCTCAGTTGGCCAGTTGCCAAGTTGCTCACTTCCCCATTTCTCGGTTGTGCTGTTGCTGTGTTGCTTGGTTTCCCAGTTGCCAAGTTGTCAAATTGCTCAGTTGCTCACTTGCCCAATTGCTTGGTTGGCCTGTTGCTGATTTTCTCGGTTGCTTGGTTCCCAGTTACCCAGTTACGGTGTTGCTCTAGTTGCCCAGATACTCAGTTTCCGAGTTGCTCCTTTGCGCAATTGCTCGGTTGCCCTGTTGCAGCGCTGCTTTGTTGCCCAGCTGTGGAGTTTCTCAGCTGCCAAGTTTCTTGGTTTCCCAGTTGGCCAGTTGCTCGGTAGCTGAGTTGCACAGTTGCCCAGTTGCGCAGTTGCTCACTTGCCTAATTGGTCTGTTTCCCTGTTGCTCCGTTGCTTGGTTGCCCAGCTGCCGAGTTTCCTGGTTACCACGTTGAGAAAATGCTCAGTTGCCCATTTGCTCAGTTGGCCAGTTGCCGAGTTGCTCACTCCCCCATTTCGCGGTTGTGCTGTTGCCGTGTTGTTTGGTTTCCCAGTTGCCAAGATGTCAAATAGCTAAGTTGCTCACTTGCCCAATTGCTTGGATGCCCTGTTGCTGATTTGCTCGGCTGCTTGGTTCCCAGTTGCCCAGTTACGGTGTTGCTGTAGTTGCCCAGTTGCGCAATTGCTCGGTTGCCCAGTTGCGCCGTTGCTCTGGTCGCCTAGCTGCTCAGCTGCGCAGTTGCTGACTTACCAACTTACCCGGTTGGCCCTGTTGTTCCGTTGCTTAATTGCCCAGTTGCACGATTTACGAGTTGCCCAGTTGCACAGTTGCTCAGTTCCCCAGTTTGGCCGTTGCGTTTGTTGCCTAGTTGCTCAGTTGCCCACTTGCTCAGTTGCCGAGTTGCTCAGCTGCCCAGCGGCGTGGTTATCTAGTTGCCAAGTTGATTGGTTGCCCAGTTGCATCATTTCTCTGGCTCCCCAGCTGCCAAGTTGCTGAGTTGGTCAGTTGTTTGGTTGCCTAGCTGCTTTGTTTCCTAGTTGCCTAGTTACCTGGTTTCTAAGTTGCGACGTTGCTCTGGTTCCCGAACTGTTTAGTGGCTGAGTTGGCAAGTTGCTCGGTTGGCCTGTTGCTCCGTTGCTTGATTGCTTGGTTGCCCAATTGTGCAGCTGCTCAGCTGCCCAAATGCTCTTGTTGCCAACTTGCCCGTTTACTCAGTTGCCGAGTTGGCAGGCTGCGCTATTGCTCTATGGTTTAGTTACCCATTTGCGTTGTTGCTCGGTTGCTCAGTTGTCTAGCTGCTTGGCTGCCCAGTTGCTTGGTTGCTCTATTGTACCCCAAAATGCAAATCGAAGCATGAGCGAACAGGTCTTCCAACTGTTTTATCTGATGTACTCCGTTAATGAAATTCCTTAAAATTTCTGTACCTCGTTAATTCAAGACACGGGGTTATGCCCGCTTAATACAATTCCCAAATACCCTTGGATTCCCTTAATATCACGTAATGTTCCCAATTCTGCGGTTCCCTAATTTATCTGATGTAACCACTTAATATAATTCCTTAATCCCATTGTACCCCCTTAGTTCAAGTCAAGGGGTTATGCCCCTTATAATACAATTCCCAAAACCGTTGGATTCCCTTGATATGACGTCATGTTCGCAATTCTTCGATTCCCTAATTTATCTGATGTACTCCTTAATATAATTCCTTAATACCACTGTACCCTTTAATTCAAGGAAGGGTTATGCCCCTTATAATACAATTGCTAAATACCCTTGAATTCCCTTGATATGACATCATGTTCCCCATTCTTCGATTCCCGAATTCCCGGTTCCTACTTTTACAGAGTGAGGACCATTAAGGGTCGTTAACGTGAAATTGCTTGAAGGACATGGTCCAATGAATTGAAACGACGCAACAGTTGCGATTAAACAAAATAAGTCTATTCTATCTATAATTTAATGCATTTGAAATCGAATGTCATGTCATAAATTTAAGAAGACATCCCATAAATTAATAAGACATAAACTCGCGCTGACCTTGAATAAGGTTGAAAGTTTACTCAAGTCAACTGAGATGACGCAACAAAATCACGTAAACACACAGTGTACTCCAGTGAATTGAGATGACGCAGCCAAATCATGTAAACAAACATCGACTGAACCGAGAATAAATTCTTAATTCTCTTGTTACGTTCACTGTTTTGTTGCGATTGTGAAATGGAACGAATATAAAAGAACTGGACAAATGATAAAGGCCTTTAATCATATTCCAACAGCAGTCGAACCTGATTCCTTGCTCCGTCGCGCGAAAAGTTGCACCACAGTAGCTTTGTTGATGTGCGACAAAACACGGCGCTCTTTCTAGATGTTTCTAAACTTGTGACGCAGCACCGAAATAGATTTTTCCCCGTGACAGGACGTACCCGACGATTGGTTACGAAAACGAGGTCGATTGTTCCCCGAGGGTGGCGAAATGCCAACGGGGAGCTCGCGAGGCTCGTGCTTGCAATTTTTTAGGTTGGTAGGGAATACCGCCTAAGTGTACAGACGCACGCTTGATTTGTTTTCCTTTGTTTTCCGTGCCACATTAGACCAATATCGAGAAGAATGGTCGGTATTTGCCAGGCTTTCCCCACCGTGGAAGCAGCCTGCCCAAAACGGGGAGATGATGGCAAAGTAGCAAGTCGGTCGGTCGACGACTCCTGGCAGTTGCAGAGCCGGGGAACGGCCGAACTCCGGATCGAACTCTTACAAGAAACCGCCCTCGCCAGCTCATTAGCATTCTACTACATTAGTATAGAGACTAGCTCGGCGGCTCGCGCTTCGCGCGAGGCCGCCATCGCTAGCTCCTGCGGAGGGCTTCTCGCCGCTTCGCGGCTCGCGGGCGACGCTTCGCGTTGCTCTGCTCGGCTGCCGCTCGCTGCGCTCGCGGCAACCTCTCAGTGGCACGTGCTCCGCACGTGCTCTCCCTCCTTCCAAACTCGTTGGATGGCTCATCCGTGCACATAACAGTCGGCTATGCAAGATATAAGGTGACTGAGGTCATAGATACGCGGGATTTTAGTTTCGATAATTGTTGGTAATAAAAAGCATCACGTGAGCATCCAACCTGAATAGGAATTTCATGCGGAAAGAATAGGAATCTAGAGTGGCGTCCAAGGCAAGGGGAATTACCATGGTGAAAATTATTTTCGAGGGTAAAAAGGAATCTTAGTGGGAATCTCATAAGGAGGAAATGCACCAGGGGGATTTAAAATGGTAACCTTTTTCTCCGAGGGTACACAGGATCTCGTGATATGTGGATGACATGGGAATGTAATATGGACAGAATAAATATCGCAAACATCGTTGCTTAGTTTCTTGGTTGTCCTGTTACTGACTTGCTTGGTTGCTTGGTTTCCCAGTTGCCCAGTTGCTTGGTATCGCCGGTTTCCCAGTAGCCGAGTTTCTCGGTTGCCCAGTTGCGCCATTGCTCTGGTTGTCGAGTTGCTCAGTTGCCCAGTTGCCAAGTTGCTCACTTCCCCATTTCTCGCTTGCCCTTTTGCTCCGTTGCTTGGTTTCCCAGTTGGCAGGTTGTGATGTTGCTCAGTTGCTTACTTGCCCAGTTGCTTTTTTGCGCTGTTGCTTGGTTCCCAGTTGATCAGTTTCCCAGTTGCCCAGTTGCTCGGTTTCTCAGTTGCCCAGTTGCTGGGTTGCTCAGTTGCGCCGTTGCTCTGGTTGCCCAGTTGCTTAGTTGCCCAGTTGCTGACTTGCCAAATTGCTTGGTTGTCTCGGTGCTTGATTTCGCAGCTGCGCGGTTACGCAGTTGCTCAGTTGCCCAGTTGCTCACTTGCCTAATTGCTTTGTTGCCATGTCGCTGATGTGGTTGGTTGTCTAGTTTCCAGTTACTCGGTTACCCACTTGTCCAGTTGCTCGGTTTCCCAGTTTCACAGTTACCTGGTTCCCCAGTTCCATCATTGCTTTCGTTGCCTAGTTGCTCAGTTGCCCAGTTGCTCAGTTGCTCACTTGCCTAATTGCTTTGTTGCCCTGTCGCTGATGTGCTTGGTTGCCTAGTTCCCAGTTACTCGGTTACCTACTCGTCCAGTTGCTCGGTTTCCCAGTTTCACAGTTGCCTGGTTCTCCAGTTCCGTCATCGCTTTCCTTGCCTAGTTGCTCAGTTGCCTAGTTGCTCAGATGCAAGCTGCATGGTTTCCTAGTTGCCCGGTTGATCGGTTGCCCGGTTGATCGGTTCCCCTAGTTGCCGAGTTGCTCAGTTGCGCTGTTGCTCGGTGGTTGGGTTACCCATTTATCTGATGTACCTCATGAATATATTTCATTAATAACATTGTACACCCTTAATTCAAGTCAAGGGGTTACGCCCCCCTTGATGAAACTCCAAAATACCCATAGATTCCCTTAATATGACGGTATGTCCTCGATTCCTCGATTCCCTGATTTCCAGTTCCCACTTTTACACACTCAGAACCATTTAGGGTCGTTAACGTAAAATAGCTAGAAGGACATGGTCCAATGAAATGAAACGACGCAACTGTTGCAATTAAACAAAAAATAAGTGTATTCACTCTACCATTCACTCTATTTGACATCGAACTTTATTCAATAAATTTAATAAGACATACCATAAATCAATAAGACATAAATTCGCACTGACCTTGAGTTAGGTTGACAGTTTACTCAAGTGAACTGAGCTGACGCAATAAAATCACGTAAACAAAACTCCAGTTCAGATGACGCAACCACCAAATCAAGTAAACAAACATCCACTGAACCGAGAATGCTCTGAAATAAATTCTTAATTCTCATCTTACGTTCCCTGTTTTGTTGCGATTGTGGAACGAAACATACATAAAAGAACTGGACAAATGATAAACGCCTTCACCATTTTCCATCAGCACTCGAACTTGTAGGAAATATATTCCTTGCTCCTTGAGGATGCACGAATGGATGTGCCACGAAACACGGGATCGTTCTAGACGCTTCGAAACCCCGTGACGCAGCACCGACATGGATTTAACCCCGTGACCGGACGTTCCCGACGATTGGTTGCGGGAACGAGGTCGATTGTTCCCGGAGGGTGGCCCAATGCCAACGGGGAGCTCGCGGGGTTCGTGCCTGAAATGTTTTCGAAGGGCGGGGGAATGCTGCCTAACTGTACATGTTTTGTCTGCCTTTGTGTCCTCGCGTCATTAGACCAATATCGGGCACAATGATCGGTATTTGCAAGGCCGTGGCGCAGCCAGCAGCAGCCTGCCGCGAACGAGGCGATGATGACAAGGTAGCACGTCGGTGTCTCGACGGCGAACGGCAGTTGGCGAACCGGGAAGCGGCCGAACCGCGGATCGAACTCTTACGAGGAAACGCGTGCGCCAACGCCACGCCTACTCCGCACTTTAGTATAGAGTAATAATAATAATAATAGTAATAATAATAATAATAATAATAATAATAATAATAAATTTATTTTAAGTTGGCTTTACATAGCTGAAGACATTAATTAAAAGTTATAGCTAATTTACGCCAACTATTTAAAAAATACTGATCTAAAATACTAGATAAAATCCTTTAAAATCAGTTGCTCACTTGCCTAATTGCTTTGTTGCCCTGTCGCTGATGTGCTTGGTTGCCTAGTTCCCAGTTACTCGGTTACCCACTTGTCCAGTTGCTCGGTTTCCCAGTTTCACAGTTGCCTGGTTCTCCAGTTCCGTCATCGCTTTCCTTGCCTAGTTGCTCAGTTGCCTAGTTGCTCAGATGCAAGCTGCATGGTTTCCTAGTTGCCCGGTTGATCGGTTGCCCGGTTGATCGGTTCCCCTAGTTGCCGAGTTGCTCAGTTGCGCTGTTGCTCGGTGGTTGGGTTACCCAGTTGCCTAGTTACTTGGCTGCCCAGTTTAATACGATTCCTAAATACCGTTGGATCCGCTTAATATGTTCCCAATCGTTCAATTCCCTAATTTATCTGATGTACCTCATGAATATATTTCATTAATAACATTGTACACCCTTAATTCAAGTCAAGGGTTACGCCCCTTGATGAAACTCCAAAATACCCATAGATTCCTTAATATGACGGTATGTCCTCGATTCCTCGATTCCCTGATTCCCCGTTCCCACTTTTACACACTCAGAATCATTTAGGGTCGTTAACGTAAAATAGCTAGAAGGACATGGTCCAATGAATTGAAACGACGCAACAGTTGCAATTAAACAAAAAATAAGTGTATTCACTCTACCATTCACTCTATTTGACATCGAACTTTATTCAATAAATTTAATAAGACATACCATAAATCAATAAGACATAAATTCGCACTGACCTTGAGTTAGGTTGACAGTTTACTCAAGTGAACAGAGCTGACGCAATAAAATCACGTAAACAAAACTCCAGTTCAGATGACGCAACCACCAAATCAAGTAAACAAACATCCACTGAACCGAGAATGCTCTGAAATAAATTCTTAATTCTCATCTTACGTTCCCTGTTTTGTTGCGATTGTGGAACGAAACATACATAAAAGAACTGGACAAATGATAAACGCCTTCACCATTTTCCATCAGCACTCGAACTTGTAGGAAATATATTCCTTGCTCCTTGAGGATGCACGAATGGATGTGCCACGAAACACGGGATCGTTCTAGACGCTTCGAAACCCGTGACGCAGCACCGACATGGATTTAACCCCGTGACCGGACGTTCCCGACGATTGGTTGCGGGAACGAGGTCGATTGTTCCCCGAGCGTGGCCCATTGCCAACGGGGAGCTCCCGGGGTTCGTGCCTGAAATGTTTTCGAAGGGCGGGGGAATCCTGCCTAACTGTACATCTTTTGTCTGCCTTTGTTTCCTCGCACGTCATTAGACCAATATCGGGCACAATGATCGGTATTTGCCAGGCCGCGGCGCAGCTGGCAGCAGCCTGCAACGAATGAGGCGATGATGACAAGGTAGCACGTCGGTGGCTCGACCCCGCACGGGAGTTGGCGAACCGGGAAGCGGCCGAACTGCGGATCGAACTCCGACAAGGAAACGCGCCCGCCAACGCCACGCCTACTTCACGCATTAGTATAGAGACTAGCTCGGCCGCTCGCGCTACGCGCGAGGCGGCCATCGCTAGCTCCTGCGGAGGGCTTCTCGCCGCTCCGCGGCTCGTGGGCGACGCTTCGCGTCGCTCTGCTCGGCTGCCGCTCGCTGCGCTCGCGGCAACCTCTCAGTGGCACGTGCTTTGCACGTGCTCTCACTACTACTCAACTCGGTGGGAAGCTCATCTGTGCACATTGCAATCGGCTCTGCAAGAAATAAGGCGACTGACGTCATACATACGTGGGATTTTAGTTGCGATGATCGTTGGTAAGAATTAAAAGTATAACGTGAGCACCCGACCTGAATGGGAATTTCATACGGGAAAAGTAGGGATCTAGAGTGACGTCACATATCAGGGGAATTTTCATTTGAAACATCATTGTTGAGGGTAAAAAGGATCATTTGACCATCGCAACTGAGTGGGAATCTGATAAGGAGAAAATAAGAATCTAGACTGGCGTCATGCACCAGGGGGATTTAAAGTGGTAACCTTTTACTTGAGGGTGCACAGGATCACGTGAAATGTGGATGACATGTGAATGTAGGAGAAAAGAAATATCGCAAACACCGTTGCTAAGGGTTTCATTCGTTCAGTTGCTTAGTTGCCCCGTTACTGCTTTGCTTGGTTGCTTGATTCCAAATTGCTTGGTTTCCCAGTTGCCCGGTTTCCCAGTAGCCCAGTTCCTCGGTTGCCAAGTTGCCCCACTGCTCTGCTTGTCCAGTTGCTCAGTTGCCCATTTGCCACGTTGTTCATTTTCCAATTTCTCGGTTGCCTTGTTGCTGCGTTGCTAGGTTTCCCAGTTGCCAAATTGTCAAGGTTCTCAGTTGCTCACTTGCCCAATTACCTGGTTGCCCTGTTGCTGATTTGCTCAGTTGCCAGTTGCTCAGTTGCCCTGTTGCAGCGTTGCTTGGCAGCCCAGCTGTGGTGTTTCGCAGTTGCCAAGTTTCTTGGTTTTCAAGTTGCCCAGTTGCCCAGTTGCTTAGTTGCTTACTTTGCCAATTGCTCGGTTCATTTGTTGCCCCGTTGCTTGGTTGCCCAACTGCGGGGTTTGCCAGTTGCCACGTTGGTTTCTTGGTTCCCAGGTGCTCGGTTTCCCAGTTGCCCATTTCCTCGGCTGCCCAGTCGCGCCGTTGTTGCGGGTTTCTCAGTTGCTCAGTTGCCCAGTTGCCCAGTTGCTCAGTTGCCCAGTTGCTCAGTTGCCCAGCTGCTGATTTGCTCAATTGCTTGGTTGCCCTGTTGCTCCGTTGCTTGATTTCCCAGCTGCGCGGTTTACCATTTGCCCAGTTGTTCAGTTGCCCAGTTACGCAGTGGGTCACTTGCCCAATTGCTTGATTGCCCTGTTGCTGATGTGCTCGGTTGCTTGGTTCCCAGTTGCTTTGCTACCCCCTTACCCAGTTGCTCGGTTTCCTAGTTGCACAGTTTCTCGGTTCCCCATTTGCGTCGTTGCTTTTGTTTGCTAGTTGCTGAGTTGCCCAGTTTCTCAGCTGTCCAGCTGCATGGTTTCCTAGTTTCCCAGTTGCTTGGTTGCTCAGTTGCCCTGTTCAGTTGCCCATTTGCTCAGTTGCCGAGACGCTCGGTTGCGCTGTTGCTACGTTGCTTTGTTTCCCAGTTGCCCAGTTGCTGGATTGCCAATTTGCTCTGTTGCCCGGTTGTGTAGTTGCTCGTTTGCCCGGTTGCTTGGTTGCTCTGTTGGTTAGTTGCCGAGTTGCAGAGCTGCGCGGTTGCCCAGTTCTCCAGTTGTTCGAATGCCGAGTTGTCCAGCTGCTGAGTTGTCCAGCTGCCAAGTTGTTTGGTTGATGCTGGTTTGCATGCACGTCTTCACAAGTGTTTTATCTGATGTACCCCCTTAATACAATGCCTTAATATCATTAAACCCCCTGAATAGAAGTCAAAGAGCAAAACGTAAGGGTTTTGCTATATTTGTACAGGCTGTAACGGTGATGCATCCCCTTAATACAACGCTTTAATAGCACTGTACCCCGTAATGACGTCAAAGAATAAATGAAGTCGGTATTGCTAAAGCTTTGACATACTGTACTTCCTAATGTACCATGTCTGAATGCTATGGTACCTCTTCAATTCAAATCAAAGAAAAGAACGAACAGGTGTTTCAATTTTATTTATCTGATGAACCCCCTTAATACAATTACTTAATATCATTGTATCCCCTAAATTCAAGTCAAGAGGTTGTGCCCCCTTAATACAATTCTAAAATACCCGTGGATTCGCTTAATATGACGTCATGTTCCCAATTCTTCAATTCCCTAATTCATCTGGTCTACCCGATTAATATATTTCATTACTACCATTGTACCCCCTTAATTCAAGTGAAGAGGTGATGCCCCCTTAAAATAATTTCTAAATACCCTTAGATTCCCCCAATATAACGTTATGTTCCCGATTCCTCGATTCCCTAATTCCGCGTTCCCACTTTTATAGATTGAGAACCAATTAGGGTCGTTAACGTGAAATTGCTGGAAGGACATGGTCGAATGAATTGAAACGACGCAACAGTTGCAATTAAACAAAAAATAAGTGTATTCACTCTATCATTCACGCAATTTGAAATCGAATTTCATGCCATAAATTTAATAAGACATAAATTCGCACTGACCTCAAGTCAACTGAAATGACGCAACAAAATCACGTAAACAAACAGTTTGCTCCAATCAATTGAGATGACGCAACCAAATCATGTAAACAAACATTCACAGAACCGAGAATACTCTGAAAAAAGTCTTAATTCTCTTCTAACGTTCACTGTTTTGTTGCAATTGTGAAATGAAACAAATATAAAAGAACTGGACAAACGCTGTCATCATTTTCCAACAGCACTCGAACCTTTAGGAAATCATTCCTCATTCCTTGTTGATCCACGGATGGATGTGCCCCAAAACACGGCGATCATTCTAGACGCTTCTAAACCCGTGACGCAGCACCGAAATGGATTTTACCCCGTGACCGGACCGATTGGTAACCACATCGAGGTCGATTGTTCCCCAAGCATGGCGAAATGCCAACGGGGAGCTCGCGAGGCTCGTGCGTGCAATATTTTAGATGAGTAGGGGAATACGCTTGCTTTGTTCTCCTTTGTTTTCCATTCCACATTAGACCAATATCGAGAAGAATGGTCGGTATTTACCAGGTTGCCCCCGCAGAGGAAGCAGCCTGCCCCAAACGAGGAGATGATGGCAAGGTAGCAAGTCGGTCGGTCGACGACTCCCGGCAGTTGCAGAGCCGGGGACCGGCCGAACTTCGGATCGAACTCTTACAAGAAACCGCCCTCGCCAGCTCATTAGCATTCTACTACATTAGTATAGAGACTAGCTCGGCGGCTCGCGCTTCGCGCGAGGCCGCCATCGCTAGCTCCTGCGGAGGGCTTCTCGCCGCTTCGCGGCTCGCGGGCGACGCTTCGCGTCGCTCTGCTCGGCTGCCGCTCGCTGCGCTCGCGGCAACCTCTCAGTGGCACGTGCTCCGCACGTGCTCTCCCTCCTTCCAAACTCGTTTGATGGCTCATCCGTGCACATAACAGTCGGCTATGCAAGATATAAGGTGACTGAGGTCACACATACGCGGGATTTTAGTTGCGATAATTGTTGGTAATAAAAAGCATCACGTGAGCATCCAACCTGAATAGGAACTTCATACGGAAAGAGTAGGAATCTAGAGTGGCGTCCAAGACAAGGGGAATTACCATTGTGAAAATTATTTTTGAGGGTAAAAAGGAATCTTAGTGGGAATCTCATAAGGAGGAAATGCACCAGGGGGATTTAAAATGGTAACCTTTTTCTCCGAGGGTACACAGAATCACGTGATATGTGGATGACATGGGAATGTAATATGGACAGAATAAATATCGCAAACATCGTTGCTTTCTTGGTTGTCCTGTTACTGACTTGCTTGGTTGCTTGGTTTCCCAGTTGCCCAGTTGCTTGGTATCGCCGGTTTCCCAGTAGCCGAGTTGCTCGGTTGCCCAGTTGCGCCATTGCTCTGGTTGTCGAGTTGCTCAGTTGCCCAGTTGCCAAGTTGCTCACTTCCGCATTTCTCGCTTGCCCTTTTGCTCCGTTGCTTGGTTTCCCAGTTGGCAGGTTGTGATGTTGCTCAGTTGCTTACTTGCCCAGTTGCTTTTTTGTGCTGTTGCTTGGTTCCCAGTTGCTGAGTTTCCCGGTAACGCAGTTGCTCGGTTTCCCAGTTGCCAAATTGCTCGGTTGACCAGTTGGAGCCTTGCTCTGGTTGCCCAGGTGCTCAGTTGCCCAGTTGCTCCCTTGCGCAATTGCTCGGTTCGCCTATTGCAGCGTTGCTTGGTTGCCAAGCTGTGGAGTTCCCCAGTTGCCAAGTTTCTTGGTTTTCCAGTTCCCCAGTTGCTCGGTTGCCCTGTTGCCCCGTTGCTTGGTTGCCCAGCTGCGAGGTTTCCCAGTTGCCACGTTAACAAGTTTCTCAGAAGCCTAGTTGCTCACTTGCCCAATTACTTGGCTGCTCTGTTGCTGATTTGCTCAGTTGCTTGGTTCCCATTTGCTCGGTTTCCCAGTTGCTTACTTCCCAATTGCTTAGCTGTCCTGTTGCTGATTTCCTCCGTTGCTTGGTTCCCAGTTTATCAGTTTCCCAGTTGCCCAGTTGCTCGGTTTCTCAGTTGCCCAGTTGCTGGGTTGCTCAGTTGCGCCGTTGCTCTGGTTTTCCATTTGCTTAGTTGCCCAGTTGCTGACTTGCCAAATTGCTTGGTTGTCTCGGTGCTTGATTTCCCAGCTGCGCGGTTGCGCAGTTGCTCAGTTGCCCAGCTGCTCACTTGCCTAACTGCTTTGTTGCCCTGTCGCTGATGTGTTTGGTTGCCTAGTTCCCAGTTACTCGGTTACCCACTTGTCCAGTTGCTCGGTTTCCGAGTTTCACAGTTGCCTGGTTCCCCAGTTCCATCATTGCTTCCGTTGCCTAGTTGCTCAGTTGCCCAGTTGCTCACTTGCCTAATTGCTTTGTTGCCCTGTCGCTGATGTGCTTGGTTGCCTAGTTCCCAGTTACTCGGTGACCCACTTGTCCAATTGCTCGGTTTCCCAGTTTCACAGTTGCCTGGTTCCCCAGTTCCATCATTGCTTCCGTTGCCTAGTTGCTCAGTTGCCCAGTTGCTCACTTGCCTAACTGCTTTGTTGCCCTGTCGCTGATGTGTTTGGTTGCCTAGTTCCCAGTTACTCGGTTACCCACTTGTCCAGTTGCTCGGTTTCCGAGTTTCACAGTTGCCTGGTTCCCCAGTTCCATCATTGCTTCCGTTGCCTAGTTGCTCAGTTGCCCAGTTGCTCACTTGCCTAATTGCTTTGTTGCCCTGTCGCTGATGTGCTTGGTTGCCTAGTTCCCAGTTACTCGGTGACCCACTTGTCCAATTGGTCGGTTTCCCAGTTTCACAGTTGCCTGGTTCCCCAGTTCCGTCATTGCTTTCGTTGCCTAGTTGCTCAGTTGCCTAGTTGCTCAGATGCAAGCTGCATGGTTTCCTAGTTGCCCGGTTGATTGGTTGCCCGGTAGATCGGTTCCCCTAGTTGCCGAGTTGGTCAGTTGCGCTGTTGCTCGGTGGTTGGGTTACCCAGTTGCCTAGTTACCTGGGTGCCCAGTTTAATACGATTCCTAAATACCCTTGGATCCGCTTAATATGTTCCCAATCGTTCAATTCCCTAATTTATCTGATGCACCTCACGAATATATTTCATTAATACCATTATACACCCTTAATTCATGTCAAGGGGTTACGCCCCCCTTGATGAAACTCCAAAATACCCATAGATTCCCTTAATATGACGGTATGTCTTCGATTCCTGGATTCCCTGATTCCCCGCTCCTACTTTTACAGACTGAGAACCATTTAGGGTCGCTAGCGTGAAATTGCTCGAAGGACATGGTCCAATGAATTGAAGCGACGCAACGGTTGCAATGAAACAAAAATAAGTGTATTCACTCTATCATTCACTCTATTGGAAATAGAATTTGATTCCATAAATTTAATAAGACATACCATAAATTAATGAGACATAAATTCGTGATGACCTTAAATTAGGCTGACAGTTTTCTCAAGTGAACTGAGATGACGCAACAAAATCACGTAAACGAACAGTTTACTCCGGTCAATTGAGATGGCGCCACGAAATCCCGTAAACAAACATAGACAGAACCGTGAATGCTCTGAAATTAAATTCTTAATTCTCTTCTTACGTTCACTATTTTGTTAAAATTGTGAAACGAAACAAATATAAAGAACTGAACAAATCATAAACACCTTGACGTCATGTTTCCGATTCCTCGATTCCCTGATTCCCCGTTCCCACTTGTACACACTCAGAACCATTAAGGGTCGTTAACGTGAAATTCCTCGAAGGACACGGTCGAATGAATTAAAACGACGCAACAGTTGCAATGAAACAAAAAAATGTGTATTCACACTATCATTCACTCTATTTGAAATCGAATTTCATTCCATAAATTTAATAAGACATACCATAAATCAAGAAGACATAAATTCGTACTGACCTTGAAAAAAGTGACAGTTTTCTCAAGTCAACTGAGATGACGCAGCAAAATCACGTAAAGAAAAATCCAGTTGAAATGACGCAACCACCAAATCAAGTAAACAAACATCCACAGAACCGAGAATATTCTGAAATAAATTCTTAATTTTCTTCTTACCTTCACTGTTTGTTGCGATTGTGAAACGAAACAAATATAAAAGAACTGGACAAATGATAAGCGCCTTCATCGTTTTCCAACAGCACTCGAACTTTTAGGAAAGATATTCCTTGTTTCTTGTGGATGCACAAATGGTGTGCCACGAAACAACACGGGATCCTTCTAGACGCTTCAAAACCCCGTGACGCAGTACCGAAATGGATTTTACCCCGTGACCGGACGTACCCGAAGATTGGATGCACGAACGAGGTCGATTGTTCCCAGAGCGTGGCCCAATGCCAACGGGGAGCTCGCGGGGTTCGTGCCTGAAATGTTTTCGAAGGGCGGGGGAATGCTGCCTAACTGTACAAAACGTACGCTGTTTTGTTTTCCTTTGTTTTTTCCTACGACATTAGACCAATATCGAGAAGAATAATCGGTATTTGCCAGGCCGTGGCGCAGCTGGCAGCAGCCTGCCCCGAACGAGGCGAAGTAGAGCCCCTGCGCCCTGAGTCGCCACCAGCAATAATTTGGAAAAAATTATGTACTTTGATTCCGCTTCAAATCCCTCTTTGTTTAGGAAAGTTGAATTAAAAAATGAAAAAAATAGTTACTTCTTACCATGTTTTTACAATTTTATTATTATTTTCGTCGAAAACTGTACACTTTTTGCTATAAAACAAGTTTTTGAAACCCACCGGAAAGTTACGGTAAGTTGTCTGCCATTTTCCAAATTTATTTTTTCAAACACTTTTCCTTTCGTGAAAATCTTTTGATTTGGTTGACTGTACATTAAATTTTCTTCTTGGATAAGTTGTTACATTCCTCTGCTTTGATAATTTCAACAGCATCAGTTGTTATTTTGTGTAACCATTGTAAAACTGAACTTTTTTCGAGGCCCAGTCGGGTTTACAAAAGTGTACCTTGAGTCGACACCCTATCACGCAAACGTGATTCAGGCCAACTGCCGCGTTTTTACGCAGAGTAATCGTTCCTCTGCGGTGGAGCACAAATGATTTTGCCGCTTTCGCCATTGGTGTCGACTCATGGTGCATCGAAAGAATTTAGGCCGCTTTGAGTGCAACGTCTTTGGGATAAAATTTTGACATGATTCACTCACAAACTATATCTTAAATTTGATACTAAAGGCTATTATGCATTGGAGAATATCCTTATCGTAAGTTTCGTTGTCAAATTTATTTGGCTACGCGAATTATTTTATGTTTCGCTTCAGGGTGGCGACTCAGGGCGCAGGGGCTCTACCAGTTACCAATATAGGGTTCTCAAAGGCATATTACACAGGCCTTTCGGTTTTGATTTGGAGAGTTTCTAAAAAGTTGGCCTTTCTCTACCAATTATTCGAAAACCAATGTTATTTTTCGGATAATCTCCAGAGCACGCTATTGAGAAATTGCATTTCTATTTTTACCCTATCTCACGAATGCAGTGTTTGTCACGTGTGGTTAGAACTTACGCTGCAATATTATAAATGCTTGAAAAATCTAGGAAGAAGCCATAATAATATCAAAATCGAACTCTTTGCAGAATAAGAACACCGAAAAAAAATTTGGATTCCCCAAAAATAGTCTCCAAGTTTTAGGCAATCGTCAGTTAGAGCAAATAACTAAGAACCTGTATTGAACATCATGAAAGTTGTCCTTTAGTTAGTTGAAAGGAAAATTTTCCTTTTTGACCGATAAGAGAGAGTCTTAATGCAGAGTAAATGTTCAATTTGTTGTCATATCTGTTGCCGAAACTGACGTCCTCAAATTAAGTTAAGCAAATGTACAATTTCGAATGAAAAGACTAAGAGCCTAAGCTCACAATCAGTTGAACAATTCGATCTTCACAGTTAAATTAAAAACCAGCAACAACAAGCTAAAAGGTGTCTGATGCAAACTTAATTTCTGAAGACTATACGTAATTGTTGCGAAGAACAGTTGCAATTCGAAATAAACTTTTCGGATCCAAAACATGTCCAAGACATAATTCAATACAAAAATTAGTAGACAGGGAATTTTTCCAAAAAACCTAAGGAGCTACCTAACCTCAACTTTGAAAGTTGTTTTTAACTAAATCGAATACGGAGATTACGAATCTGTTTTGGGCATTTTGAGATGTGGCCTCAAAATCACATGATCGATGACGCCATTTTCCAATGATAAAAAATCGATAAAAAAATAAAAAAAATGGCTAAAACGTATGAAAATTGATGTAATTTGCTATGTAAGTGCTAGCCATCGACCAAAATATTGTTTCCGGTGACAAAAATTCAAGGGGGGCTAACAGGGGGGAGAAAGGTGGGAGGGAGCAATTTTTCTCTTACCCCATCCAGTCGTGTGAAATATGCCCGAAGTTGATTCTATACTTGAGAAAAGACTGTAAAATAACTTTTCAACCACAATTTAAGGTGGTGGAACCACCGTCACGCCACAAAACTGTTGGATACTGTATACGGACTGTATGAAAGATGGTGAAGGAAACAACGAAAAAGCAAAGAATAAAAACACAAATTTGAATAGTTTCATGGAATAGAATTAAAATAGATACTGAAGGCCTTTAGGGCATACCTGTCCCGCGGGGTAGTAGTGTAAAGCACTGCTCGTCTTTTGAGTCAGGGCTTCGATGCTACATTCGTCCTTAAAGTCTGTTGCCAATATTTGACATACCTGCTTGCTCACACTTGTGACTTATGAGTACTCTGACAGCCGTGAGACAAGCATGAAAACATCCATTGAAAAGTTCTAGCAAGTCCGGGTCAGCAGCAAGCTCCGTTTGGTCATGCATGCTGCAAGTATCCGCTTACTGTAGAAAAAATGAAGGAGCGTACTTCCCTGTTTATTTTTAAATGCTCTTTTTTCTTTTCAATTTTCTGAGTATTTCCGAAAGTGGAGGCAAGACAAATTAGTGCACGCGAGAGCGAGTCGCCTTGAAATAACTCTCATTGTAGCTGCACCTGCCCAGTTTTAATCAATCTCTTTCCCAGTCTAACTTGGATGGTCGTAGCCTACAAAGGAATTTTTTGAGCCATAGTCTCCACTGCAGATTTGGCCGATGTCATGCCCGATGTTATGAGTATCATCAAATGCTTTAGTCCGGTAGATTCATTTTTTGATTGCTTGGCGTGTGCATGGATAAAATGATGAAGTAATAAGCAAAGCATCCTTCCTAAACGAACCTGCTGCTTAGTTCTTACTATGGGTAGCCTGTGGACACATTCTTTTACCATTGTTTAGATTAATTAGTACTTTAGTTGGTCTCTTTGTGATACTCGGGTAGCATCTCTATGTGTTCCTCTACAAAATAGCTATCTTCTCTGACGGCAATAAATTGTGCAGGAGCACGTCTGGTCACAGCTCTTGCGAGCAGGGCAGTCGACTTTAAAAGCAATATTCAGATAAGCGATCGGCCTTTAGATGCCTACTCCGGCTGCCGCTTCACCGTTGTGGGTAAGCAGGTCCTGTTCTGCACGAAGCTCGAGGAATTTCCTGTCGACGTTCCACCCAGGCTGGCCAATTTTTTTTGGCCCAGAACTCTGTAAATGTAGTTTCTTTTTATGTAACTTCTGACTTTTCCAATTTCTCTCTTACAACTACTCTCTTCGATTTTCCGTTTCAAGGTAGGAGGTTGAGCGTCTTTTTTGGAGGTGTGGTCTTTTTCACAGATCGCCTGATACATTGCTGCCTACTTGTTTTTACCTTTTCGCTCTCCACTCAATCTATTTCTGTGCGTAACCAGCTTTAATCACTGATACAGCACAGCCTTTTTACTTTAGTAATTGTTCCGCTGGTCTGCTTGTGGAAAGAAAAGAGTGTTAATTTTCATTTAGCAGTTGCTTTTTGAAAGCCCTTAGGGTTGAAGAAGCTTAAACCTCGGTGCCAAGAGTGTTCCAGAGTTTTGCACCTCGATATGAGAAGCATTTCTGCCCCCCTACCGATTTTAGTAACGGCAACCTGAGGTTAACATCAGCATTTCTAAGCTTTCGTTCGGTAGATACGTTTACTCTCTTAAACATTTCTTTCATATGAGGTGGAACGTCACTATTAAGGGATCTAAAAACCATCTTCTGGGATTAAAAGTCAATAAGCTTCCTAACAGTCGGCCATTTAAGCATCCAAATAACTGGTAAGGCTGTTGCGTCAAAAGGACTATTGGTAACAAGTTTTGCAGACCGATTCTGAAGTTTCTTTAGTTTCTCAATAGCAGTCACCCCACTATTTCCGCAGGACAGCAATATCTGACGTATGGCTCCACTAAACTGTTATACATTTTCTTTACAGTCGACAACGGGAGGTACTACTTGGCATAGCGAATACCTCTGGTTAATTTATTAGTTGTCATGGCAAATTGAGAAGTCCATTTTAGTTGACAATCAACCCGAACCCTAGGCATTTGACCTCTTTTATCATTTTGACATCTTTGGAACCAATTTTAAATTGGGGTTTAGAGGAGTCGACAGACTGGATTTTTAGCAGTTTCCCATTACTTCCTATGATCATAGCTTCACTCTTAGCAACGCTTGATGACAACTTGTTTCCTTCAAGCCACTTCTTTAACGCATCTAAGTTAATCGCCAATCGTCATTAATCGCCTGATTTATCTCAGAAATAGATTCAGAGGCATAGTAAATGCTTGTGTCATCTGCATACATCGATACAAGGGAATTAAGCAAACAATTAGGCAAGTCATTTACTTAGACAAGAAAGAGAAGTGGTCCAAGGCAAGAATCTAGGTACACCACAAGTTATATTATCAATTGCGGAAATTAACCCGTTTACCTTACAGCATTGCTGTCTATCGGTTAGATACGAGCGAGAGCAGTTAAGTTCTTTTCCGTTCAAGCCACGGAAACTAAGCTTCCTCAGGAGAATTTCTTGGTCAATTGTGTCAAAAGCTTTCCTTAGATGTATGTAAACAACTGCCGTGCATCAACCTTTGTCAATGTTCAAGTATCAGTCGTTACTACACTTTAACAGTGACGTTAGAACAGAATGCAGGGCTCGAAAACCAGACTGATTAGAAAAAATAAGCTGGTTTTTGTCAAGGCAATCATATAGCTGGTTATAAACAAGCGTTTCGAATAGGCGAGAGACAACAGGTAGTACCGATATAGGCCTTTAATTCGACCTATCGTCTTTAGAGCCTTGCTTGAAAATAGAGGGTACATAAGCAGTTTTCCATTTGTTAGGAAAGCAGCCGAAGGACAGAGACATTGTGAAGAGCTAGGCAAGTGAAGGAGCCAAAATCTCTATGCCTTCTTTAAGAAAGTAACTAGAAAGGAGATCAGTACCCGACCCGTTTGATTTTTAGTCTTCGAACAAGCTTTTATAACCTCTTGTATCTTAATTGATTTAAAAGAAAAAAAATCGAATTGGTCTTTTGTACTCCTAAATCACCATTTAAAAGGGGATTTTCTCTGTGAGGGATCTGTTCACTAAGGTCCTTACCAACATTGCAGAAGTACTTGTTCATGGTGTCCGCTATTTCCTGGGGATTGGAAATTATATCCTCACCATCAAGATTTCAGTGGTTTTAGACTTTTATTCACAAGTTGGCTTAGAGTCCTCCTAGTTTCCTTAGTGTCCCTAGCGCTGGACTCAATCTTACTTGAAAAATATTCTCTTTTCCTTTCAGAGCTCAAATTATTGACCTTGCAACGCAAATGTCAGTAAGCACTCATAAGTGGTTCAGATTTTGCCTTCACTGTGGCAACCTTCATTTTGTCTCGTGTCTTGTTTTGTCTAGACGTTATAACTTTATGTTGGCTTTGCCCGATCCCTGAAATTTACGAGTCACGTATACCAAGTAATGATCGCTAACGCATGTTTTTACAACGCCAGACTCGACAACATTTGAAGGATGGCTGATGGAGACTTGATCAATTATAGTGGCGGTGTCAAGTGTCTCTCGAGTAGGTTCAGTAATAAGTTGCTTCAACCCATAGAAGTTATAGAAATCCAACAAATGACAGGTGCAAATAGAAACTTCATAATTGGGGTATTCTAGATGACTGTACGCAGAACTAAGGTCACAATTTAGTGCCACCTAGCAAGATTATCTCCTTTCCTTCCGAATCTAAAAATTTAAAAACGTCTTCCAACTTATCAAAAACTTCTACAGAGTCGGATGGGGGACGGTACCAAGAAACCACGAGAAACAGTCTAGCCTGGACTGGTTTCACCTCAATGCATGCCAGCTCGAGATTAGAGACAGGGATTATTATGATTTTCATTAGTTTTGATATTTTTTACTTATTGCACTATTACTTTCTTAGTATGAAATTCCACTAGACTATACTTGTTAAGACAAAGGGTTGCCGAAGCTTATGCTTCAGCTTTTCAACACGCTTCAGCAGTTTGCTGACTAAATCTCTCAAGTGAATTCCGATCCCTTAGTATATTTTGAGCCCCCGCTGTCAATTAGTTCTTGGATGCTGTTCATACTTCCCCGCCTATTCCAAACTCCCAGCAAGTAGGTGCCTAAGAGTAGACCAGGGCAAAACCTACAACCAAAATTTTGCCAAAGGAGGTTTTCGTCCATTTGAGTCCGATTCCATGTGTCCTTACAATACAAACGCCAAAAGAGGCATCTCCCGCTTCCTGGAACATTGCCTTTAGGTACCAGGGATCAATTATATAAAGCGTACACGACAGAGATCAATCATATAAAGCGTACACGACAGAGAAACCAATCCTTGCCTATCCTGGTTTTAAATAACCCTGTTAGAATATTCATGTTCAGTTAACGCGATTAGTCCTTGATGATGCAGTTACTCACATTACTTATTTTGAACTTTGATGACCCTTATCTGATTTGCATATTTTCTAGACTTTGATGAGAGATGTTCTGTTAACACTTGTACTTTGGCTATAAGATATATTCATCTTTGTTATACTATATAGCTTATTTTTCATTAACAGTTGAATCACTGTTCAGAATATTCGCTGTTTTAAACTTTTCAACAAACCCTTTATACTAGCAACACTGGTTAAGGAACAGTCCATATCAAAAGCAAAGTGATATTTACCCCAAGACAGGACACAAAAGCGGGAAAACAACAATTGCATGCTGACAATGCTGATAGAATTTTTGACCTTTGAAGTAGGAGAAGTATGCGATGATGGGTTTCTCAATAACGCTACGACCTTTGCAATTTTTACAGACAACAATCCCTTCACCTATATGCTGTCCCAGTGGGTGTCAGAACATCAATTTTTAGTTTTGACATCATTAGAACATGCAAATTTTAATTTTAACACTAATGCAGTTCTGGGGGAGAGAATGATGATCCAGGTGTGTCATCCATAATGCCAAGAAGAATTTCAACTTGTGCAAAGAGGTTTCTAAAGATACTTTTCAAGCAACTGCATCTGCTATTACCGCGCAGTATAATAACAAACTTACTCGGATTTCATCTCTAACAATTAACAAAAAAGTCATAGATCTTCAGAATTATAAGTTGCGGTTAATCCATCACCAGACCAGACCAGATTGACACTGCGGTACATAAGATCAGCGCAACAGCATGATCCAGACATTTCCAACGTTATTGAACTCTAAAGTTCCTGTCAGCAATCTTCAAAGCTACAGTAACTAGATCAACAACCATAGATAACGTAAAGTTAATGTTGCCAAAACCTTTTCACGATATAGCTTACAGATGAAGAAATGGGACATTTGGGCAGTTACAGAGTGACACAACTAGCTCTATAAAATTCATTTTGGTCGCATAGGCGTAGCTATATTAAAATACGTTAACAAGGTACTGTTCTTGTATACAAAATAAACGTCTTCACGTACACCCAAAGGCGTCAAGCGTTTATCAAGCGTGTAAATACAACTCAATAATTCGAGCTTCTTGGCATAAATTTTCGTATTCTTCACAACAGCAGTGGTTGGTTCGAAAACATTCTTGTAATGATGGATCCTTCACGAGATTTGCGCAAATGCTTCGTTCACTACAAGCAAGCAAGAAATATAAAAGGCCGAGTACATTAGGAAGGAAACACATGTATACAACTGTACACACCATGCATGAACTGGCTGTCCATCATTCTCCCTAATTTTTAGACGTTCTCCTCGACTTCCAATTGGCTTATCTTTAGAGAAGAAAAGATAAAAGTACAGTCGCATGGATAACCATCCACTGACTTTGTTTAAAATTGGAAGGGTGCAATACCAGAAGCTGACAAAGCAGCAAAGAACATACTGCACGTTCACCGCAAAGAGATCAATATGCTTTTTAGTAACACATTCGTCGACGTGTGCTTCAAGCAGATAATCGTATGTGCTAGTCCAAAATTGAAGCAAACATCGAGACTCAGGCAAGCTTTTATATCATTACGAAGAGGAGATTAATGGTGTAGTCAAGCGTCTGTCCTCTGCCCATGACGACGTCCAGAATCTAAACCCTGGTGGTTCACAGGAACCTAGTCCTCCTATGTAATGATTAACACTAGAAAAGCCATTGAAATACAAGCAAAAAGCGACCGAAGAATAGTTCAAGAAAGCAGCAAGTTCATAGCCAAATAACAGAGTGTTAGCACAATGAAGATGCTATGCTGCCCCTTATTCCTAATCGTCAACAACGGAAAACGTAGATAGCAACAACGTAACGGCGTAGCTTAGCTACAAGGTGAGTTCTTCAAAGTATCTACCAGAGCAACAAGATTAGACACTTACAGAAAATGTAGAGAAAGTACAAGAGTTCAACGACATTAAGGTCAAAAATACTACTTATTACGACTGTATCGATGGACTAGCTTCTTTGACGTCCAATGAAGATGTTATGCTAACCAGTCGATACCATCGATACGAGCAATCCGTGTCTCCAGCACTACTTTATGAGCAATTAGACAATCAACAAGGAGTCCCAAACTAAAGATTAGGAAGAAAGGCAAAGAACACTTGATAAGAACTGGGACCAAAATGCCTTGGTAAGAATAAGGTGAAGTATAAATATATTGTTCTTTTGAAACCAGAAAGCGTCACACAAACATTAAGAGTGACGACAGAGAGTTTCCCTGCTGCCTAACTTCCTATTCTGTGCCCAAACACTCCATCAGCTGTGGTATGATTACCAGACGTAGCAAGAATGTAATCGTCCTTATCGGTCACGTCTCACGTCGATAGCAGCTACAGTACTACACACAGCAGAGATAATCTTGCCGTTATTTCTATCTTCAATGAATACGTCAATAGTACATTCAGATCACGAGCTCTGGTATAACCTTCCCCGATGTATCCACTTTTGGCAATCTCTTACTCGACGAGTTCACTGCTTCATAATTATTGAACGCTTATTTTATCAGATAAGTCCAAATCAGTCTACTCATCGTCTGCACGCGCGCTTTAATGTTGACGTTACTCAAATGAATTACGAAATTGATGAGTTATGACTTTCATTTTGATTTGCAGCTTTCGTCATTCAAGTAGTATTTCATTAAGACTTGATGGAGATTGTGGCTTAGTTTCTAAGGGTGTTTAGTAGTATGGTCATCATTCACAGCCTAACGTTTATTTCCATGCTTGCAAAGCTCAGGCGGTTCTTAATGGATATTGTTATGAGACAGGAAGTTCCCTAGTATACCTAAACACGTCAATTATGAAATGGATTCTTTTAGTTGGTCACATATGTTACTTTTAGTAAGTTTTCTGTTGATAGTGCCATACCCCACAATGCACTACATGATATTATATTTCTTTGAATTGTCTTTAAGTATATGTGTGAGTGTTTTTAAATTTTAGTCAATGTTCTGTCGTTAGGTTACCGCAACATTCAAGTCTTGTCGTAATTTATGCTGATAAAGTTTACGTTGTTATCAGCCTTTTATTAAGTCGTTATATCATCCAAGTTATAGTCATAAAGCCGTGAGTTTCTGAAGATTGAAGTTTATGAGAAGATTTATGAAGAAGTGGCCGAGCCGTGTGACTGTCGAGATTGTTGTTATAGATCCGAACTGCTCCGTAGAATCTGAGCACGTTTGCAGACTGTAACTGGTATCTTGTATCTTGATTTTTTTTCATTTACAATTGTGTTATTTTGTGTAATTTTGGTGTTCTTATTTGTCGCTAGCTCGCGCAACTATTTATATCACAAAAGGCAATAGAGTTGTGTACAATTATCTTTCAGTCACTCTGACTTTATGCCAGACTTCAATCAATCTTCAGAGATCTGAAAGCACTATCAAAAAATGAGGTTACAAGTTTTCCAAGGTCTTCAATTTTCTCGTTGTCCCTCAGCAGCAAATTCTATGCATTTCTTCACTCAGATATCATCACTTCACCTCTCCACATGACCACATGACCAACTCATTGCAATCTGCCTTTTTTAACGCAGTTTATAATATTTCATAATCCCAAACGCTGTCTTGATTTTGAGGAAGACTTTCTATCCTAAGTGGTCGCATTACACATCTGTCTCATCATTCTCAAGTCTTTATCACAAGTTTTAATACCATACAGCATGAAACTTCTGACAGCTGTCTGGTAGACCCTACCTTTCGAGCTGAGGGCAAATCTCCTAAGACGCTAGAGCAGAGCAGTTAGTAGATTCTTGAACTTTTCAATGTTTATCTTGTTCTTGTAATCACCGCTAGTAATTTCATGACTTTATTCAAGGGGCACTAGGGTCACACTATACACTGTACGTAGTTTTACTCTACCTGGGGTAAACCCCTGCGTGCTTTACATCGTTGTTTTGTAGATGGATAGACGCAAGGCCCGGGGGTACTTAACATATTGTTGATACGGGTATGTGCCACCCATATGGGTGGGTTTTTCGCCCTAAAATTCTCTAAACATGGGTATCTTTTTATTCGAAAATCCCATAAAGGAAGGCGAGCAATCGAGTTTAGTCATAGAAAAGGCTGTAATTACTAGATTTTCATAAAGGTGGGTCGGAACTCTCAATTTAAGTACAAGTGTACAACTGGCGTCATGTCGAATCCACATTGTTACGATTTCCCAAAGGTATCATTTTCAGCAAAACGCGCGATTCCCATTCACGGTTTCTCTGGGCGATCTGTATTGTTGCTAGATGTAGTTACGACAATTTGTGAGTCAGAATAATTGTTTGTTGCATTGAAAAGCTTTTTACAGCTATGACAACTGGAAAATAAACGAAATAATATCGCTTATAATGTTGGGTGGGTTGGGTTAATTCTTATCCATAATACAGGGTATACATTTCATTTCATTTCATATATTATTCACCCACTATGGGGTCTAATAGCACTTAAATAAATTTAATTATAACAAATTATGCAAAATAGTACAATGAATACTAGTACACAAATTGAAAAAATTAATTTGTAAGGCTAAAGAATACAGAAACTAAAATTTTAAAGAAAAAAAAAGGAAATAAAAACTTAAATTAAAAACAATATACATGTAAATCCTAAAAAATTATAAGTGGGTGGCTTTGTCAAATCTGGGCGGCACATCCCCGTACAATTATAGGTCAAGTACCCCCACCGGGATGCAAGGCAGAGAGACTCAAATAAAATAAAATTAATTAGGTAATTCATAATCTTGATCCCCCTAATTTTTGAAAAGGAGACTCCTCACAATCAATAATTATTATTGGATAAGAAGATGATGGCGGACGTTTGAGGCTCGTTCATAAAGTGCTCGTTATTATCTAGAGTTTTGTTGATGATTGCATGCTCAAACGCACAGTTTTGCTAGGAAAATTACTGGGCAGTTTGGTAATTGTGCAACTTGGCCCTGCGCCGAGAGCATGTGACCCCTCTGTGCTGCAATGTAGAACCGTAATTTATAAACAGTGAGACGACCTGAAACGACCTGAAAAGAGCCGAAACCATCTGAAACCACCTGAAACGAGCCGTCAAATCTGGAATCGAGGCTGAAACGACCTGAGACGACCTGCTATGGACTTTCAAGGGATTTCGACTAAATGCAATTTATTCGGGTTTATGCGTATATGTGACAGGGGCTTTTATGTTATTATTGCCCTCTTGCATCGCATTAGAGGTAGAGAAGCTTTTGAGGTGTCTCATGATTGGTGGAAGCTTTTTCATACAAAGCGATTCCTTATACAGCAGTGTTGCTATGGTGAATCGGGTTAACTCGTGCGTTTAAAATTTGGCGGCTATAAATTTTGCCACGCGGTCTGTGCTTATCATTAAAACTGAACATGAACTGTGAACGGAGAACGTTTCAAGGTGCTTGACAAGCAGATTTTTGTCGTGTTCTCTTCGCAAGTTTTGGCTGCTATGAAAGTTGATTTGGGTGAGAAAGTTCTGATTTCTGTTTTGTTCTTTATTATTTTTGTCTTCCAATATTTGAATTTTAGAATTTAGTTGGAGATTTGAGTATCTTCACAGTTTGCCTAGGCCACACGTGGGCCAAAGTCATGTTAGGGTCAAGAAAGGGTTGCTTTACCGTGCTGGGTTTCTTGGCAATCAATTTTTAATCTCCCTATGTGATGGTTATTATCACTATTATATTGCTTATTTCTTCATTTATTCTCTTGTCGGATTGTTTGTCGAGTTGACCGGGCCTGGGGCCTCTAGATTAGATACACGAATTTTCCTGTCTACATAGAGCAGTAATCTAATTATTTATAGGCCTCCTGGACTCATGACAAAACACGAACATTCGCCGAGCTTTCTAGTAGTATTTCGTGCTGTTGGTTTGCCCATCCTGATACAAGATAATATGGTGATACTAGGCATTAGGCTAAAACAAATATGAAGTCCTGTACTTCTTCAATTTGTTCCCTGCATCAATTTTGTTATTTGTTCATGGGCATATCAAAACCTGTGTCCTAATAATCTAAACGAAAAAAAAACAAACAAACAAAAAATGAAATCTTTGGGAGTTTTGAACCATTGTTTATGGTATTGCCTTTCATACGTTGTTTGGATGCAACAGTCAGATTTTGCATTTTCGTATCCAAATATTGCAATCCTAATGAAAATTTTACTTGAGTTAAACATTTGTTTTTTAGGCTTCAATCATTCCTGTCAGCCATACCTATAGTAAATTTTTTTTTTTGAAATTGGTGAGGTGTACCTTAGTTCAATCTCAAAAGCAATACTGCAGGGTTGCATGTTGCTGTCAAAATTATTTTTAAAAGCAAATGGATTTCGGCTACACTCTTGTATGCAGCTATACAGCTTTGAGTTGCCTACTGCTTATTGTTTTGGTTAAGAGAAAATCTATTTTATCTTTAACCATCAAACTTTATTGGAGGGAGATGATGCTTCAAGTGTCGTGTTAAATAAGAATGCCCTTGTTTCAATTGATTGCGCAGTTTTGGTTTTCTAAACAGATTTTATATCATCAGTGTTCTTTGAATAAGCTGATTTTCTGTATTATTAAATGGGCAAACAAGAATCCCAGTTTTATGTTTAGACATGGCCCTCGATTAGCCCCAGGCATAATTGGGGAGTACAAATTATCAATTTGGGTCAGGCTGGCTATGGAAGCCTTATTTTTCTTGCTACGGTTGATCTAACCAGCCTTCAGAAATTTCATGAAGAACTTCTTAAGGGGCTGCTCTGCCAACATCAGAGTGTTTTGAACTATTGTTCCTTTTGTCCAATGATGAAAATGAAAGGAAATTCTTCCCAACGATGACAGAGGCTAATAAGGAGACTGGACTCTTAGCATAGTCTCAGTTGGTTCGGGATGTGTTCTCTGCGGATGGAACATAGACGTTGAGCCAAGGGGCAGCCCTCCCCTTGCTTATTATTTATCAAGCAATCATGTGAAAATGTGTTTGTGTTTATAGGGTACACTTCCAAGGTACGAATTTCTGTTTCGTCATTCATCCTGAAAACATGCCAAGAGGCCTTCCTCACTAGCTATCCATTTCAAAAATGATGCATAAAAATTTCTTTGAATTGAATTAGCTGATTTTCTGTATTATTAAATGGGCAAACAAGAATCCCTAATAAGGAGACTGGGCTCTTAGCATAGTCTCAGTTGGTTCGGGATGTGTTCTCTGTGGATGGAACATAGACGTTGAGCCAAGGGGCAGCCCTCCCCTTGTTTATTATTTATCAAGCAATTATGTGAAAATGTTTCTGTGTTTATTGGGTACACTTCCAAGGTAGGAATTTCTGTTTCGTCCTTCATCTTGAAAACATGCCAAAAGGCCTTCCTTACTAGCTATCCATTTAAAAAATGATGCATAAAAAAAATTTTTTTTTGGTTAGCAATCAGCACCTAATGGGTCGGTGTTTTTCAATACCCTGGTTTTGTTTGGGAGAAGGACATTTGTCTTATTTGGGAATCTTGGACAAAATCCATTAGTTTTGGCTATTTGATTGACATTTTAATCATTTTGAGAATGTAGGCAAAGACAAGCTCCTTGATCAGACAATTTTGGGCCTGGGATTTTCTTATAGGATTTCTAGCTACTTACACCAATGATTTGTAATTGGGTTGCTTTCGTGTAATGCTGGAGACGGGTCTCTATGATCAGAAGTTCATAACAACTAAAGGTCACCTTTATTGGTCACGTGAGATACATGTTCTCCACTTGTTGGAGGTTAATGACTTTGATGTTATTCTCATTGTTAATTTGAAAAGTGGTTTACAAAGACTACAGTTATGATGGGAAAGGAAAGATACCTACTCATAATGCTCATTCGGGAGCTCACTATGGTCAAGGCTTAATGACTGAAGGGTCCTTCCCTATTGTTATCCTTTTAGAAAGATTAGCTTCTTTAGAGATTCTACATTTTTAGGTCCCCATTGTGGCTTATCTGGTATAGACACGTGCTAGCATATACTGTTAGCAACCTTAAGAGGTTATAACTGTTAGGTCACCATCATGGCTATTTTTGGACATACCTTCCCTAGGATGGGCAGTTAATAACTGTAAGGTCCCTTTTTGTTCATCTTGGAGATATATTGTCCTTTCAAAGGTTTATAACTATAAGGTCCATCTTATTGCTAATTCTAGGATGGAGGTGCTCCTTTTCGGAGATCACAACTGTTAGGTCACCATCATGGCTGATCTTGGACACAAGCTCTCTAGGATTTTTAGGCAGTTTATCATATCGAGAAAGTTGATAACTGTAAGGTCCATCTTATTGTTAATTATGGACGCATAAATGCTCCTTTTCCGAACTTATAATGGTTAGATCACCGCTATGGCTAGTCTGGCCTTTAGGTCATCCTCAATGATAGGGTGGACATATCGCTCTCTGTGGCTGTGGTTCATGGCCATCAGGTAATCATCAATTTCAATATTGGAGATATCGTTCTCCGTGGCGGAAGTTACTGAGTGTAAGGTCATCCTTAATGTCAATGTTTTTTGGAGATATCGTTCTCCGCGGCGGAGGTCAATGGCCTCAGGTAATCATCACTTTCAATATTGGAGATATCATTCTCCCTGGCAGAAGTTAATGAGTGTAAGATCATTGTTAATGTAATCATCAATTTCAATATTGGAGATATTGTCGCCGTGGCAGAGGTTAATGGCCTCACGTAATCATCAATTTCAATACTGGAGATATCGTTCTCCATGGTGGAGGTTAATGGCTGTAAGGTCATCCTCAGTCTTAATGTTTTTTTGGAGATATCGTTCTCCTTCTGCACTGAAGCTTCAAATATGTTCCTCTGTATGTGTATAATTCTTTTACGTGTGTCTGTTTTTTCCAGTTGATGCTTTCAAGAGCATTCTCTCTTCATTTTATTCTGCGCTTTAGCTTTTCTCTAGGTTTTTTCAGTTTGGTGGTCATCTGTTCTTACAGCTCTGGTCACTATTCTGGACTACTCCCGATGGGAGTTACCATAAAAGTATGTTTAAGAGGTTAATGGCCGTCAGGTCATCCTCAATGTTAACAAATGGCGGACGTTGTTAAGACCCAATCGTCTTCTTCAAAGCTATTTATTGAATGAGGTTGTTAAGACCGGTTGGTCTTCCTCAAAGTTATTGATTGGCGGAGGTTATTAAGACCAATTGGTCTTCCTCAAAGTTAATGATTGGCGGAGGTTATTAAGACCGGTTGGTCTTCCTCAAAGTAATTGATTGGCGGAGGTTATAAAGACCGGTTGGTCTTCCTCAAAGTTAATGTTTGGACATATCGCTCTCAGTGGTGAAGGTAATGTATATGGTTTGTATAATACATACTTCTCAGGTTATGCACGCTTTTTGGATGCCGTCGTCAGTCGTCGTCGTGTATAGTACAGTTTTGCGTATATCACATTTTTCTTTACCGCTGCTTCAGGTATTCCTTTCATGGGCGCATTTGCTTTGCTGGCAGCCGTTGCGTTGAAAGTTGTGGAGGCATAAACGCACAGATCTTTGATTGAGGCTTCAGCTGATGATGTGCAGATCTTTGGTGCTGCGCAGGTATTCTTTCTCTTGGGCCAATTTAGGATGCATTGCTTGGTGATGTTTTTCTCGCTTTCCTCTGCCTTTGCTTTGGGGGGTTGGGGGAGCTTCGCTCTTGGCAGAAAAAACTTCGTTTCTTCGTCAACCCCACAGAAGCGAAGGGCATTTTGGCATTGGGCTGGCACACTGACCGCCCATTCTGAAGTTCCGATGATGAGAAAAACATTACCAGATCTCAGTTGATAGACAATGGTGGCTACACAGCGCTGAGGGACTTCTTTTGCATAGCCAATTGCTATTGCTTCCATGCCGTTATTGCCTTCCCTGGAACAAATATTAAGGCATGACTAAATGCAATTTATTCGGGTTTAATATGTGACAGGGGCTTTTATGTTATTATTGCCCTCTTGCATCGCATTAGAGGTAGAGAAGCTTTTGAGGTGTCTCATGATTGGTGGAAGCTTTTTCATACAAAGCGATTCCTTATACAGCAGTGCTGCTATGGTGTATCGGGTTAACTCGTGCGTTTAAAATTTGGCGGCTATAAATTTTGCCACACGGTCTGTGCTTATCATTAAAACTGAACATGAACTGTGAACGGAGAACGTTTCAAAGTGCTTGACAAGCAGATTTTTGTCCCACCCACCCTCCCTGCTTGCTTGGTTTAGGTACTTGCTTTATTTTTCACTCTTTTCATGCTTTCGACTAGTGTCCTCGGTCTCTGGTTGTCGGCATGGACATAGTGTGCTGGTCTGCGGAAAAATCTTCGTTTCTTCGTCAACCCCCCAGAAGCGAAGGGCATTTTGGCATTGGGCTGGCACACTGACCGCCCATTCTGAAGTTCCGATGATGAGAAAAACATCACCAGATCTCAGTTGATAGACCGTTTCAGCCTCGATTCCAAATTCCAAATCTTCAGGCTCGTTTCAGGTGGTATCAGGTCGTTTCAGATGGTTTCAGCTCGTTTCAGGTCGTTTCAGGTCGTCTCACTGTTTATAAATTACGATTTAGAACGACGCAACGGATTCGTGTGTGAATTGCTTGCTGTGTGCTGAGCGGTGAGGTTCTCCCGCATTAAAGGAATTTGCCAGAGGATTTCGAATTCTAGAATGATAGAGTTATTGATTGAGTAGATTGTTTGAGATAGATACAGTCCGAACGAATTGTGTTTTTCTTTGGGTGGAGAAGAGATACTAGTGAAAAGATTTCACAAGTTTTCAGTGGCCTGGTCAATAACGCGGAACCCGAAAATTCCGCGGAACTGCGGAACAGATTTGTTCAGCAAATATACATTCTGCGTTATTGATTTTGCCTCTGTGCTGAAATAATAAACGCGGAATAATTTCTTGTATGTGTCGTAGTAATAATTTAATGCATCTTAAAGCAAATTTCTTCCGTTTTGTTACATTTTTTATTTTGTTTAAATAAACACTGCTTTTCTTTAGAAAAAAACACCTTTAATTCAACTTTTGAACCTACTACATGGCTTAGCTTTTGCAACCACACACACAGCCGGAAAATTTCATTTTAGCCTGTTTGTGCTTTGCTTTGTGCTTTGTTAAAACAGCTGTACCAAGAAGGAAACAGAACTTCCAGAAGCTTGATATCAGTTTTCCCCTAGTAAAAACCTGTCTGGAAAAGTTCCGCGAAACGAGGTTCCCCGTTTTTGATTCTCGCATTATGGCAAAATCAATAACGCGGAATTCGATCTCGCGGAACTTTTCAACTTTGAAGTCAAATAGAGTTGTCTTCGCAAAAAACTTGCTTTAGGATTAGTGTTCATTGCCCCTACTCTGACATCAGCTGCAAATGTGCAATGAAAGCACAAGTCGGCATATCCGCATTTGCCTAGGCCCACATTGCAATCACGGACAAGGACATTTGTTCATATTTTAATTATTACTTATGTCTTGCAAAGGAAAAGAGCTTTATGAAGAAGAAAAGAGCATTTAAAGAAACTATCTGCGGCTTTTAGAGATGAACGACCTATATAGAAAGGTTCCGCGAAATGAGGTTCTCCGTTTTTGATTTTCGCCTTATTGCGAAATCAATAACGCGGAATTCGATCTCACGGAACTTTTCAACTTTGAAGTCAAATAGAGTTGTCTTCGCAAAAAACTTGCTTTAGGATTAGTGTTCATTGCCCCTACTCTGACATCAGTTGCAAATGTGCAATGAAAGCACAAGTCGGCATATCAGCATATGCCTAGGCCCACATTGAAATCATGGACAAGGACATTTGTTCATATTGTATTTATTACTTAAGTTTTGCAAAGGAAAAGAGCTTTATCAAGAAGAAAAGAGCATTTAAAGAAACTATCTGCGGCTTTTAGAGATGAACGACCTATATAGAAAAGTTGCGCAATGAGGTTCCGCGTTTTGATTTACGCCTTATGGCCTAGAGTCCCGTCGCCTTGAGTGGAACGTTTTCAGGATAAATAATATTTTACCGTCCTTTCACGCAATAATAAGAAAAAACTTATCATAGATATGTTCCTTATGGCATTATCTGTGTTCGCATGTAATTCCACTTCAATCAGTTCTTTCGTCTCTCCACAAGAATGTGATAACTATGCACTACTTTATCGATAAAAATTTAGGCCGTTCGCCATGAGTGGAACGATAGAAATTTACCTGAATCGCCTGCGCAGAAGTAAGTAAAATCGTTCGTAGCATCGCAGCATCGGTTGCTTTCTCTATTGGAACTAGTGCGGAAGGCAGTCGTTCCACTCAACACGAAAATAGGCCGGTCACATAGCGTCTGGTAAATAACCTCCGGAATGAAAACTGCGCACGAAATCTGTAAACTTTCTTCAAAAGTTTACTTTTGAATGGAGAAGGAACATGTTGAGGAGTTTTGTTTTGTTGAAATTAACCCAGAGACAGAAAAATGACCATGAAAGTTAGAGTAAAAAATGAAGACAAGATATTTCGAAGGTACTTGCATTTCATTTCAAACTGCTAACTTTCAAAATATTATAACAAATTATCGGCAATAATCTAAACATCAAAAATTGGTGAAGAAACAAGAAATGGCGTCAGCAAAATATTTTCGCGGGTTTTTCTTAAATTATTAAACCCAAACTCCTTGAAATTTAAATTTAACTTTGCTCAGTCAGAAATCAGAAAAATGCGAATCGTTCCACTCAAGGCGACGGGACTCTAGTGAAACTACGATCAGTTAATTCAAGTAAAACTTTGTAGAAAGTGTTTTCGGTAAATTTCTAATTCTTCAATAAAGTAACTGCAATGCGACGTGTATCCTAGAAAGTACTCAATAAAGGAAAGTACTATGAGCTGTCCATTGTTTTGTTGTTAACCTGTTTGTTAGTCCTCATTTTTTTGTCCTGGTTAATCAAAATGTGGGCAAGAGTGGCGAAGTTATTGGGATGAAAATAGTCTGTGAAAGATGCACCTGGTCATCTGCAGCTTTTAAGTGGGCAAAATGAATATGAAAACAGATGATATCCTAATGAAGTCTTTGAAGAAGGGCTCAGAAGATTACGCTCCAGGGTAGAGGATGAGAAGCCATAAAACACCTGCCCAACATAGGTCATAATAACATAGGATCTGATTAGTCCATCCCGAAAATCTCTTATCCTTTTAAGAAAAAGAATAGAGATAGCACACTGAATTGACAGAAACCTGGCAAACAAATTATAAATGGGTAGGAAAAAATAGGCACCTAAGAGTTATTTTTTTGTACGTGTAACAAAAGATCAGCATAAAAACATTATCCAATGCTTTCAGAATAAAGGGGTCCTAAGTTCTTTTTTGTGTCCTGACTGAAATATTGCCCTGAAGTGAGGTAACGTATTCAAATACACTGAAGCAATATTTGCGTTCTATTTTAATTTAATGTGACATCAATATTGTAACTGGGATTGTAATGAATCTCAATATTCAATGCAATTTCATAAATGACATATATCTATTGAAATGAAGGTTCAGAATTAAAGGAATTTTAGAGGATGAACACATTTCTATAAATTTAATTTTAATATCCTTCAACTAGAATACATTGGGATATAATGTATCACAGAGAACTATCACAGTTGTTATTTAGAAACATTAAGGCTACATTTTAAGATAAATTTTCATTAGTTTTGTACCTTTATAGAGAAATTACGACCAAGGTTGGTGTCACGTTTCATACAACGCTGCAGCCGCCAAGGGTACAAATTAAGAAACAGAGTTGCAACAGTGTATCTAGAAACCCGGATTTCAAGAGGCGAGGGAATGCCGAAAGACAATTTTCTAGAACTTCAGACCAAAATGTTAAGTTGAAAGAGGATCTTAAGGATCCTTGGTGATGTTTCTCTTTCCTACTCGCTCTTTATCTTTCATGGTCAAATACAACTGAGGGAAGAAATGTTTCTGCAGCTGTGCAAAGGGCACTTTTGGCCTAGCCAAACTTCCAGATGAGACTAATGCCAGCTGCGGGCCTATAGTCTAATTGCAGAGGCTTTTACCCTCTCTTAATTGACACGCGCGGAAAGTGAAAGACTTTGTTGGAAATTTTTATTCTGAAAAGTGTGTTTTATCTAGATTTTGATATGCAAAATTTTTTCTGAAAATGAGTTCCATATCGTTGCACTGTTTTTCGAGGAACTGAATCAAATTTTTGCATGAATTTTTTTGGGTTTGGAAAAGAGAACATTTCTGCAAAACTTGTCCACGCCACATCAGGATTTTCGTTTGATGTAACATCCAGGGTGCAAGGAAATTTTGCACAAATGAACATTTTGGTGAGTAGATCGGGAAAATTGGCGTTTGGTTTTCATGTTATGCTATTTTACAAAGAACTTCGACACCTTTTTTCAACAAAATTTCTTTAATAACAAAGAAAAATAACCTTTTCTAATCAAACGATTGAAAACAGAAACCTGTTCTTGGAAATCTTAGTTGTCTAAAGCCTCTTTTGACAACCTGTCAAAATATTTCAAAGATAACTGAAGTTTTGTGGAATATATTTAGACCTTTAGCAGTGTCACCATCTTAGTCAACACAAATTGACCACAATCAAAGAGAAAAACTGCAATAAAGATAAGAGCCGAACGCCAATTTTCCGGCACAACTCGACGTTTTTATATTGATCCTTAGACCCTAGGCATATATCTTCATTCAAAAGTCTTGATGTTGTTTGGGCCAGCTTTTGAGAAATTATTATTTACCGAAAGGTTAGAAAAATTCACGCAAAAACTTGACTTCGAAATATTTTGATAGACTGTCAAAAGAGACTTTAGTAAACTATGAATTCCAAGAACAGGCTTCTGTTTTCAATCGTGTGCCTAAAGGTTATCTTTTCTGTGTTATTGACAAAACTTTGTTGCAAGAAATTTTTGAAATTGTGACTGCAACATGGACCTTGCGCAAGATGTTCCTTGCACCCCGGACGTTTAATCAAAAAATTTTATTCGGTACCACGAAAAACAGTCCAATGATGTGGAGCTCATTTTCAGAATAAACATTTTGCAACTCAAAATCTAGATAAAACATACTTTCGAGGATCAAAAACTTGAAGAAAGTCATCACTTCGCACGCGTGTTAATTTGGAGATGGTAAATGATGATGTTAGACAGCTGATCTCAAAGGTGTCATTAGGCTCAACTGGCTACGCCAAAAGTGCTCTTTGTGCAGGGGCAGAAGCACTTCATCCCTATGTTACCATAGCATCAATACATCGTTGCTGTTCAGGAACGTCATTCAACAATGGAACTCCAAATGTCTTTTTATTATCCATCTACCCATACAAAAATTTGTTAAATTTATAACAAATATTTACAGAAACCCATTTAATGACATTATGACACTCACCTTGTGACAAATATCTCTGAAAGAGTCGTTGAGCCACTAAGATCAAGTTTTTTAATTGCAATTCGAGATTGTTAACAGGGTAGGTTTCGATCACAACAGCAAGGGCAAAGATAATGCATATATGAATCAAAAGGAAATGACATCCAGACCTGATTTAAACGTGAAAAATGTCCGCATTGTTAGAACCAAACTTTGACAGACTATTTGTGTTTAAAACATGAGAATATGAGTTACGTTCCCGATAACTATTTTCCTAACGCATTTATTTCATTTTCAGATCGGTGATGTACTATAATTGTCGGATAGTCAATATGTACTTTAATTGTCGGTTTGTCAAGAAATTCAGTAGATCACAAACTTGTACCGTTAGAAAAAAGTAGTGAATATTTGAAAAACGAAATTAATCAGTTGTAGCTATTTCAAGAAACATAAAACAGAAACACAAAAGAAAAGTGTATTCAAGCTGGAGAAGAGTCTCATTGAATTTAAAGAAAATTAATGTCCATATTCATGAAAGAAATATCTTCTGAACAGGTACCCCAACAGCTGCAAAAAATTGAAAAGTGGGATTAGATTTTCCAGCATGGTCGGAAATATGTTCTCTTTGAGAGTCTGGCACACAGGGTAAAAGGGCGAAAAAGCTTTCGCACTTTTCTATGGAAAATGAATCTTTGGTACGAATTTCATTGACAACTAACTTTTCATCTACTACAGTATACATAAAAATGTTTTCTTAATTTGTACATTAATGAAATAGGTTGACCATGAAAATATTTTGGTTTGGCAATAATTCCTGAAATGAAATTTGTAGACTAATGATTTTAAGTCTTGTTAAATCTTATAAATTTCCATAACGAACACAGAAAAAATTTTTGGGAAAGACACGTTTTCTTCTTTAAAATTGCTTTTACCAGAAATTAATAAAAAGCTTAGGCGATTTATTCCAACTAACAGTGAAACCAACTAACAAAAGTCTAACAAAGAGGGTCTAGTTAAGAAACTAGTTTATCAACTTGACAAGAATGCTTCAGGTGTAACAAAAAATAACTTATCTTCTGAATATGTTGCTTACAAAGGCCGAATGTAAATTCAAAATTTTTGAACTTGTTTCGAATCTGTTCTTTTGTATAGGGGAACCTTCATATTTTTAAGGCAGTGGAGTCCAGGCGGATACTCATTAACTTTCAATATGAGGCGTCAATGCCACTATTCCTTTGCTGACCCCTAAATATTAATCCTAATGTTTTGGGGACCCCAAATTTTGAGTCGTGTTCTGGAGACCCAAAAATTGCAATCTATTTTTGACTCCTAAAATGTTTTTGAATGACTTAAATTTGAGTTCCTTAATCCTTTTTGCTTGTTGAGTATTTCCAAAACATTTATTTCCTGTTTCACCAATTTCAAAGCCACACTGCATTTCAAGTGAAGTCACTGCAAGGAATTTTATGGAGAATATTATATTAACAACATGACTGAAGAACAATTACCCAATGTTGTAATTCACTGATCCCAAATATTGAGATTTCGGACCCCTAAACCAATATAATCTATAGACTGGCTTGATGCTTTTGAATTGTGAATCTCTCTTGTTATTTGCATAATCGTCAATTGAGAACAAGCTCTAGAATAATGAAATGGAAATTTATCCCGGCTTCATCGCAGGTTGTATGCAATGCAATGCATATTTTAAGAAATTTTCAGTGGTGGGCCAAAGGTGACATGGGGCCCAATAAATTCTTATAATTTTTTTAACTACCAGCCCTTAGAAAGTCCACAGAGATGCAGGGGCGGTCTGGCGCCACAATTGCAGGGTAGCTAGCAAATCAAAAGGGCCCGGTTCAAGGTGTGGCAGATAAAGTTTATGAACCACTCCACTAATAAAGAATTCACCTTAAATACGCTCAGCCGATATTAGTTATTAATTGATAGATGTGCTGAGGGGAACTATGCTTGCATTTCATTTTGAGAAACATACTTTTGCACTTTTTTCGCTGTTTCGAGTAAAGACGTCTGCAAACTTCAAGGGGGAAGACCAAAACTGCCGCCCACCATGGTTGGGCGGCGAAGAAAATTTTGGTTGCTAGACCCTCTAAAACGTCTATTTTAGCAATTTAGAATTGGCTCACGAAAACTTTAGATATCGGTCATTGTGGGGCCCTACAAAACATCGCAGACCAATTCCCTGCTGGCATAAATTATTTCTTTTGGAGAAGTGAACAGCTATTTTTATGTTTTCAATACAATTATGTAGCAAAAATAAAACGTGTTTTAGTTTCATTGTATCGAAACAACTCCAGGTCATTTACTAGATTGGGAAAAGGGTCCACACAGTGGTGGGCCAATTTGGCAATAATTGTCGTCAGTGGTGGGTCAGCTTGTGGGGCCTGGTTGGCAAAATGGCCCACCAGTACATGTGTTAAAATATGCCCTGAGCAATGACGCTAAAATCTTCGCGTTTGAACTTTGTTGAGACTGAACCCAAGGTGTAGGCAAAACAAGTAAAGACTATATCTCCCCCGTTCATGTCACAATGAAGTAATATCTAAGATCAAATCATAAAAAATCATCTATAACTAAAAAGTTTGCTTTTACATAAGTTTATTTAATTAGCATATTATGTCCTAATTCTTCAAGCAAAAGAATGATGTTGCATTACTTTTAATATTGAATAGTCAATTTTAAATGCTCGAAGGCTTTCTACTAGGGAAAGTTTTTCATACGAACAGTCAAACATTTGCCCAACTGGTATCTACAAATCTGCGAACTGTGGCCAGTAGTTTGGCCTGTAGTGCGTCGGAGTCGAATTCGATTTTTATGTGTTCAAATCCTGCTTGGCTTGATGTTTCAAATTTGGTAGTGTGCGAGTTTGAAAATTTCAATGAAATTCAACTTCAAACATTTAAGAAAAAAAAATGTTAATCATATAGCAACATTCCCAAAGCAAGATTCACCAGATAATTCTTCATTTTACGTCTAAATCTTGCACTTGACCAGAACAAGAACAATGGATCCAAAATCGGCGGAAGGAAAAGGAATTTGAGAAATATTTTTGAGGCAACATTCATCATTATTGAATCATCTACTCCAATCCGGGCTAGCAAAGTAATTACGCAAGCTGGAAGCCAAGTTATGGCGGTAGAAATTTGTAAGGCAAACAGAATTTTCATTCCGTCATCGCAAGAACGAACACGGGCCATCTTGGCTTCTTTTTCTTCACTGGACGCAAGGGCTGTAAATTGACGGCGAGCTTGCTTTAACGCCTTTGAGGTTAGCGTATATAATGTGAAGAGAAGCAGCGAAAAAGAAAATGATCACGATTGGAGCATAGGTAGACGGTTTCAGGAATTTGATCAGAACAACAATTATGCAACAAACCCAGACAATGGCAGTCGAGAGAACCTTCTTAATAGTTGGCACTTCAGTTATCGATGTTAGTCCCCCAATTTTTGTGAGCTTTTTTAGCTGACGATAAGCAACAAGAGTCAATGTTACTACTGAACATATTGTCATTAGTAAAGTACCAAGATGAGCAATAGTTCTGCTGATGCATTGATCTTTAATGTAGACAAATCCAAAATTGATGTGGACAGTGGTTCCAAAAAGAACATGAAAAATAAACAAATTTGCATTCAGTGTATCCTGCAATTGATTACCAGTTTTGACAGAAATGAAATATAAAGCTGCGATGGCATTGAAAAAGAATGAAACAGCGGAAAGTGAAAACCACACAACTGCATCGGGCAGTGAATAAAGGACTTCTTCTGAAAAAACGTTTACTTTGAAGCACATTCTGATGAAAAAACTCTGATTATCGCTGCTGGTCGGTGAAACAGTTGCATTTAAGTATGTCGGTGCTGTTCCATAGCTTGTCGTGTTTCCAAAATCCATAATTTCTTAGAAGAATCAAAATATCAACGCAGGCCACTATCATTAGGTTAAAATGATCACTAAAATTCCAACCGACTCTCAAAGCACAAATGATCTAGAAAATTCAGCTGCTCATTTTTATGAACGTGACATCTGCCGTATGTGCATTAAAGTCAGGGCGAACTTAACATTAAAGTCTTTTAGCAGCAAAAACTAGAGGGCTTGCAATAAAAACAACAAATTAGAAGGAATCGAAGGAAATTAGCTGACACCTGGTGCCAATTCGCAATTGCAAAAGGTCAGCCTTCCAGTTTGATTTTACATTCAAACTATAAAATAATACTTCATTGCCAAAGTTTATTCACCAAACTCATAAATAATAAAAAATGACAAAAGTTGCACAAATAAAATATTATCTACATGGAACTGAATCTAGATTGGCACTACATTTGCATTTCCCGCCAAACATACAATTATTTTACAACAGTCTTCAAACAATTTTTGCAGATTTTATTTTTTTAGCCATCCATTCCATATTTAGAGTCTGGCAGATTCTAAATTGATAGATCCAAATTCAATTTAAAAATTTTATGAGTCTTTTCTCAATGCTTTTCTTGAGAACTTTAGCATCTGAAAACAGCCCTCGACGGTGATGTTTGATAACTTTTCAACTACGATTGATCATACGTGAGAATAGATGTTTTCAGGATTAACAACGAGAAAGGACTCACAAAATATAAAGATGTGGCACGTGGGTCTATTCTCTTAAAAATGAACATGGTTTGGTAAAATCTTTTACCTAACAGCAAAATTAGTTGCACAAAGCATGGCTCGCATGCGATCCGAATCAGAAAATTTTAAGTGTCATCTTCGGGGCTATTTTCAAGAGCAAAAGTTGTCAAGAAAAACGTCTATAAAAGACTCTGAAAATTTATAGATGTTGCACATAGGGCTGTCTATTCTATTCGAAAATTAACTTGGTTTGATAAAATATTTTACCTAGCAGCAAAATCAATTGCACGAAGAACGGTTCGCATGCGAGCCTCGTCGAAAAATCTCTAATGTCACCGTCGGGGGCTGTTTTCAGGAGCTAAACTTTTAAAGAAAAACACCGAGAAGACTCTGAAAATTGTCAGAGTCAGAATGTACAAACAGATACCACAAAGTCAATTGAATTTCAGTCTGAGCATTCCAGTACTCTATTGTGAGCTTCTTTAGCTTTTGGGGTGCCCGCGGCACATAGGATATATTGATCTGAACGCCCCGAAATGTCCGCCTGGGTGATCAGCTGATGAGCTACACGTATTATGGAGAAGACAGCAAATTGATAGACATAAACGCATATGATACTCTGGAATTGTTATTATGTACTTATGGAAAATACATCTATAACAAAAATAAAAATCATCCAAAAATTTTGACCGACTATACTTGTGTTGGAAAATTCTGACAGACTAAATTTGTGTTGGAAAATTGTTTCCCACAAAACTTTTGGATAGCACTCACTATAACAATCAGTTTGTGACTGCTTTAAAAAGATAAAAGGTCAGAGACACCGAATTTATTCGCTTCCGAGGTCTAACATTTCATCCTGCTTGTCTTCATCCAGTAAATCTAAAATGGTGTCCAAACTTTCTCCCCGTACAATAATTTTCGCCTGCCATTTTATACTTTGTTTCTTCCAGGTGTGCACTTACTTTGATCACGTGACGACAAATTAAACTCGTTTCAAGTTTTTGCGAGTAACATAAGGCTTAACCAGTGTTTTTTTCTACTGAATATGCACTAACAAAATATTCCTTTAGACAACTGGCTTTAGTAAAACTGCCTTCTTTTGATACCCGGCGCTAGAAAAAAGAGGCGAAATCGATTCTCGGAATGGAATGCAGAAAATATACCGCCAAAAAATATACTAGCTAAGTACCCCCACCGGGAGAAAATTATTATGCGAGCTAGAGTTATCATATCATCGCAGGGCGGCTCGTTCCTGAAACCTTTCAACTGTCATGATTGACTTCGCAGTTGAAAAGTGCGAAAGCATTGGATTGCATAGGCAATGGAAAAGCTGGAAACAAATGTCAAAGACTTTCAGGTCAAAATGTTTAAATAAAATTTCAGTTAAAGGAAGATCTCAAGGTTTTTCTTTGTTCCTTGCTGTTTGTTTGTTTTCCTGCTCGTTCTTTATCTTATCTAATTAATGCTGGTAATTCCTACTTAGACCATGCAGAATTTCCAGCTTCGTTTCCATACCGCAAAGGCATTGAGTTTTGTTTCCATTTTTGACAGTAAGGACAGGCAGGTTTCGTTTTTTAGCCAATCAGGACGTTTGTTTAACTTTCTCCAGACCGGGAGGGGCTCAATTAGCCCCACCCCAACTTATTAACAGAGCAATGCTCTAAATTGGTAAATTGAAGTAGCAAATAACTTTTTGACTTTTAGTTTCTATCCATATGAAGCGTGATTTGATGTGAAAAGTTCAAAGAAATTTTAATTGGTGTGGGTTGTGACACATTGTGCTACTTCTTGTACTTAAAATTAGTAGTGTCTCTTAATTTTTCTATTAAAAAGAGACCATCTGACATCATCCATGATGTCGTCAAGGAAACTGGAAAAATTGTTGATGTCAATATTTTTTGACAAAATCATAAAAATTACAAAAATTGCATCAAAAATTACAAAATCACAAATGAAGAATATAGCCAATTTTCACTAAACTTTTCCATTGCAGAAAATGAGGAAATTTTCTATTATTGCTGTATAGCTATGTCATTTTTTCTGAAAAATCGTGATTTTTAATCTCGCCGACCGCCAATATGGATGTTTCGTGTCGTGTATAAGTTTTCTTGTGCTGGCTGTGGTGCTTGCTATCTCGATAAACCGTTCCGACCAGGGGTTCCGACTCACCCGACGCGTGTCCGTGAGAATTCGACGAATGATAGGAACTCTCACATTAACAGACATCATAAGAACACCAAATCATAATCAAGATTTTGGATTCTGACCAGAGCATTTTTCAACTTAAAATTTAGGAATCCATTCATATTAACTGGGTGGCGCCAAACTTTGACAAGCAACCCTATCACGTCGGATCATCACTTTCTGTGTAAACTTTCTAATCGTAAACAGTTTTCTTTTTACTTACCGTAGTCCGGAGTTATCTTTTAGGTATCTTTTATGTGTTGCGTTTTTTATTGTACACTGCCTTTATGTTGTTTTTTACTCATTTGATACTCTATAAATTAATCCAAAATCTGGGAAATATGTAATAAAATGTGTTGGTACTATTCAAAGTTTGTCTTGAATGCTTATGACGTGATAAAATTTTGACGACACATTTTTAGAATTTTTTGATGGAAATGATACATCTTAGACACTGCTACATATGTGGTGTGTTTTGCCAACACATCCAAAGAAATGACGATTTTAGAGAGTGGGTTTAATTTACCCTCAGCCCCCGTTTTGTTTTCTAGTAGCTCAAAATTCGTGTAGGGATAGGGGTCTTAATTACTTTTTTGATGTGAATTTTTTTAAAAACTTGAAGTTTTCCTATAAAATACAGAATACCTACTTCTGATAACTATCACTTTTTGATTTTGAAAAAAGTTCTAAATCGGACTTAAATTTATAACCTAGGGTAAAATCTCAAATTTTAATTCTAAAAAAAAATAAATTAAATAAATTCTTAAATTTATAACCTAAATTCTTAAATTCTTAAATTCTTAAATTCTCAAATTTATAACCTAGGGTAAAATCTCACGAAGGAGTCTTATTGCTAACAACTTTTAAAACAAAAACCATGCAATACGTTTTTGTAGGCACAAAATATTGGGACTTGTTGTATATGTTGTTAGAATTATTAGCTAAGAAATATGAAATAAATATGAATGATTTTAGTTTATAATAGCCTTTTAACCTGACACCCGCAACGTGGGAAACAAAGGTAAGCTAAAATCCCCGGACTCTAGTGAAATTTTAAGATTTGAATCAAGACACGCAAGAAGGCCACTTTCATCAAAATTATCACTAAAATTCCAACCGATTCTCAAAGCAAGAAAGATCGAAATTATCACACATCGAAATTATCACAAAAATTCCAACCGATTCTCAAAGCACAAAAGATCAATATAATTCAGCTGCTCATTTTAATGAACGTGACATCTGCCGTATGCGCATTTAAAGTCAAGACGAACTTAACATTAAAGTTTTTTAGCAGATAAAACTATAGGACTTGTCAGAAAAAAGAACAAATTACAAGAGAACGATAGGAATTAGCTAACACCTGGCGCAAACGTGCAATAGCAAAGGATAAATAATGAGCTGAAACATCAGCCTTCCTGTTTGATTTTTCATTTCAAACTAAAAAATTATTAACAATTATCCTAACAAGTTAATAGCCAAGTCCATAAATAATCAATAAAGGAAGATCTTAAAGATCGTTGGTCGTTCCTTGCTGTTTGCTTGTTTTTCCTGCTCGTTACTGAACCGACGTTTTGCTTTTTATATGGACAGATTCTTGCGGAGAAGATCCTTTTTTCATCTCAGCGTTTTGAAACCTGTCAACATCAGAAAGAAAGGGCTAGTTCCTGCAAAAAACTGAAAAAGTTAACCCTCCCACTTCGACTCTTCAATTAACTTTCTATTGGTCATCCCGCTAAAATTAAAACTGAATGGTGTTTAAAACATATTACCAATTTGGCTTCTCTGTCTGATTGGTTCATTTATAGCCGAATCTGGGTATGAATTCTGCCTCGGGTTATTGTTTTGGTCTGTTTCTGACGTTCATACCCTGGTGAGTATCAGACGAAAACATCTATTAGGTATCCCCAAAAATAATTATGCTGTTTATCGATATATTGAAATGGTCTAGTAATTAAATAGCGCAAATGTTATCTTCTGGCTCGCCAAAACAAATCAAACAGACAAAAGAACTCGTTTCCAAATTTTCTGAAAGGAGGTCATTCAGATTTTCTAATTGTTAGATGAGCGCCAAGTGGAAAACCTATGTCAAACTTTCGATGCGAAATTCAGCCTATATCTTTTAGCCTATATCTATTAGCTAAAATGTGATACAAAAAATCCCCATGATAAGAATTGGTCACGTGACAATGCCTTATATGGAAAGCAGTTATGCAAAAATCACAATTCCCACTTTTACCAATAAATCTTATCAGAATCGACTGATTTTTTGTAAGGTAATTGAAAATAGTTACTAGTAACCAAATGTACAGAAATGTCTGGACTTCTATTGATATTAAAGAGCGGCGATTTTGACCATAATTATTGACATATCGATTGCATTTTTTTATTTTCATGTCAAAATGAAGTGGGGGAGGTCTAATTTACTCGTCTTACATTGGCCGATGGCTGTGCCGAGTATAATTGCTCTAGCTCTACAGAAAAGCAATTTCTGAAGCTGGAGTGGAAAACACCCCACTATGCTAAGTTAGATCATATGTTAGAATGGCCGAGTAAGATTAGATTTAAGTTGGCAGTCTAACACTCAAAACGTTAGTAATATCTTCGAATGCACACACCAGGTTTCTAGGTGATATAAGAGAAATCACTTCAAACGTGCAGGAGGGTGATGTGGCGTTTTCGTTTAGGCATAGATGGTTGACTTATAATTTAATGAGTGTAAACATTTTGGCAAGAAAAGGAAAAAGTGTTTTGTTTTTTCATGTTCAACAGCAGTCAATTTGCAAAATGTATCCCCTTTTCATTAATTGCATTGCTGACCCACAATTCTTTTCTTGATGAATTGTTTCGCATTAAACTATTATTACTTTAAACAAAATATGCATTGACAGATTATGGTATACCATACTATAATCCTGGACAATAGCTAGGAGACTGATTGAGAATTTTCTTTACATTATTCAAAGATCACACACCTCCCCCGTAGTCAATGTTGTTTTCACTAAAAAGTGGTAAGTTTTTTTCGAGGTGCACTACTTTTACGTTCCCACAACATTGACTAAGTAGCGAGGGCTGTTAGAGGAAAAATCGTGCATTTTATGATACCAGCATGAAACTTGGTGAACCTACACAGTTTGATGCGCTGAAAAAGATAGGTTGGGGACCCTAACTCAAAAATGCCCCAAAAGGCTATTTTAAGCATGGGGTACTAGGTTCCAGCCCCTTTTGAAGACTCTTACTGTAAATACCGTTCAAATTACGATATCAACATGAAACACGGTATTCCAACACAGTTTGATGCACTGAAAAAGATAGGATGCAGACCCCAAATAAAAATGCCCTTTGTACTATTTGTAGAATGGGGTACCTTGACCCAGGCCCCCAACAGCGATATTGTTGTAACTTTGTTGCAATCACTGATGCTGCAATGAAATTGAAAAATACCCGTTCATTGTGCTATTTTTAGCCCGGGGCCATTTGGTAACAGACCTCTAAAGAAGCTGTTAACAGTAGTTTTGTTGTAAATTGTAATACAGGCATCAAACTTTGCGAAAAGGGGCTGTTTAATAAGGCAAAGAAACCATTCCAAAGAAACCGGAAACAAGTGAGTGAAGGTTCAAACAATTATACTCATTAGCCACACATTCAAATTTTCCCTCAGGGTCATCGCACAACGCGTGCAACGTGAAATAGGTACATCCATAAATCGATGACGACGGGCCTATCAGGTTAGCCAAGATCTGTACCTCTGTTTTATTGACAACATCATATCTTTTGATCGCGTCATGCACAGATATCTCATGCTGTTGGTGTGCTCCCTCGTCCATCGATATTTTCAACCAAGATCTTCATATTTTCCAGCCCCTGTGTTACTATCAAACGGCAGTGATTCTAAATGGTAGCAACATCAGCGAACCGATTGAGTTGCCATCACGCATAGTGTAAGGCAAGGCTGGTTACAATCGCCACACTACAACAATCTATACAGTTAACACACCCTGTGGCCTTTGGAAGACCACGACGGCGTACAAATCGGTGTCGTTAACATCATGAACATCACATACGCTAATGACACAGACGCTACAGAAGCTAATAGATTATTGCGTCAAGGAGAATGATGACGCTGGGGATGCACGAGTGCCACTCAACACAGAGAGAAACAAGACTATGGTCCTTACAAAGCTTAGAGATGGTCCCAAGTGCAAGATCGATATAAACAGTGTGCAGCAAACGCAGGTCTAACTATTCAAATCCTTGGATCTTTCGTTAGGGAGGACCGGAAACCAGGAGAAGAAATAAAGGGCAGAATAGCGCAAGCAAGGCAAGGGTTCAACATCACAGTCATGCAACAAGCAACAGCCTACCAACGAAAGCTGCTTCCAACCGTCAAAAAGCGGCAGGTCAAGTTGCTCGGACACATCACCAGGAAAGAAAGCTCAAAAATCTGACATTGTCTAGGAAGACTGCCAACAGACGTTCGTCGAGGAAGAAAAGGACGAACTTCTACACCAGATTAAGTCACAGACTGATCAATCGTAGCAAAAACTTTCCCATGCGTGCTATGATGGAAGGACTCGTCGATGTCTTTCAACAAGGTAATTGAAGAAGAAGAAGATCCTTAGCAGACCCGAAACTAAGGATCAGTCAGTCTTGGGTTACTCTGCCTCGCTTGGCAGCTATAAATATCATAATTTAAAAGAAATCTCACTTGTCCAAAATGCCCGTATTACAATGCCTGCCGAACTCTCCCTTTTCGCAAAGTTTGATACCTGCACTATACTTTATAACAAAACAACCGTAAAGCTTATGTAGAGGTATAGTAAAAAATCACCTCAAACTAAAAACAGTACAAATGGGCATTTCTCAGTCGTTGCCTGTATCCTATCTTTCTCAACGTGTCAAAATATCCCTTTTGCCAGTTTGATACATGTATCACAATTCGTATAAGAACTACCGTTAAAGCTTTCGTAGAGGTTTGGTACCAATTACCTCAGTCTAAAAATAGCACAAGGGGTATGTCTCAGTTAGAGTCCACATCCTAGCCTTTATAGCGTCTCAAACTATCCCTTTTTCGCCAAGTTTCATCGTATGTGCAATTCATATTAGAACTACTGTTGTAGCTTACGTAGAGGTCTGGTACAAATTACTCCAGTCTAAAAATAGCACAAAGGGATATTTTTCTTTTGGGTCTGCATCCTATATCTTTCAGCGCATCAAACTGTGTTGGAATGGCGAGTTTCGTGCTGATATCGTAATTTGAACAGAATTTACAGTAATAGCCATCAAAAAGGGCGGAACCGAGTACCCAATGCTACAAATAGCATTTTGGGGCATTTTGAGTTGGGGTCTCGACCCTATTTTGTTCAGCGCATCAAACTATGTTGGAATACCGAGTTTCATGCTGATATCTTAATTTGAACGGTACTTACAGTAAGAGCCTTCAAAAGGGGTTGGAGCCGAGTACCTTATGCTAAAAAAGCATTTTGGGGCATTTTCGAGTTGGGGTCTCGACCCTATCTTTTTCAGCGCATCAAATTATGTTGGAATACCGAGTTTCATGCTGATATCGTAATTTGGCAACTAGTTCTACTGTTTTCACTTCAAATTAATGCAGCAAGAGTGGTTGCCACAATGACGCACCGCAGATAAAAAATTCTCCATTTTGATATCCACCCAGGCCATAATCATTCACGTTCACAGCTTTCTCAGATTTCTCGTTCTTTCCTTGTTTCTAGCCTCGTTTTCAATTAGCGCATCAAACATCGGTTTGGGAAACAATAGCTGTTTCCCCTCCAGCGCCCTCTGGCGCTCCCTGTATTTAATCTCCGGTTGTGTTACGATATTGGATCTCATTGGGCCAAAATGTGGTCAGCAATTTATCAGCAGATTTTTGTGCAAGTTTGAAGGAGGCCCGTAAAATCTAGTCTCAGGACGATTAGTGAACTTTTTGTTAATTGAGCAAAATCGGAGATTCGTTTCCTTGCAGCTGCAGGTAGGAGGTAACATGATCCAGATAGTTGTATTCCTTATTGGTATTGATTATTCTAAAAAAGGAGCAATGCTTTTTGTGTTGTATGCTGTGATTTGTGGTGCTGAACAGATAAACTATCCTGTTTGATTTGATTTTGGGTCTATTTTCAAGATTTTTTTTAATACTGTATGGGGAGATAGGGTAGTTCGTGCAGCAAGTGAGACATAACTTTATCTTCATATGAGATTTAAAAAAATTAAATTGGTGCTATCAAAGGAAATTATATATCACTCGCCAACTCATTAACTCAACAGCTCCCCAACGCACAAACTCGCTAACCAACGTTTGAACAATGGAAAATTTGCAACAGTACTAAGCACCCGAAGAATGCCATAAGAGCCATTGTCTGGGCCACTGATGCGCAAATTGCGGATGGTTTTTCACAATGGTGGCCTGCAAACGCCTTTGTCAATCTTGGGTCAAGTGACACTTGTTCTTCTGAATCATAATATAAACGTTAGAAACGATGGCAAATTGCCAAATTTCGTTTAGTTAATAAAATTTCAATTAAGTTAATATCATCATCATCATCACCATTATCATTATCAACATTATCATCATTATCATCATTATCATTATCATGATAATCATGATAATCATCATCATCATTGTTGTCATCATCATCATCATCATAATCATTGTTGTCATCATCAACATGATCATCATCATCATCATTATTATCATCATCATCACTGATATTGCTGTGGTGGCGAGGTCCAGGGAATGAGATAAGCAGTACAACCACCACCACCACCAGCATTATGATGAAAATCCTCATTAACTCTCTTGTGATGAGGTCCAAGGAATACAGATAGATAACCAGCAACACAACCAGCGTCATGATCACCATGGACATCATGGTCATCATCATCATAACCACCATAATCGTCATTTTCATAGTCGTTGTTGTGCACTCGACAAACGTCTTTCATGAGGTAGGTAAAGAGGGGGTCAGGATCACGAATCACAGTGATAAAAAGAATTTGCAATTCACGTTTCCCATAAAAAAGGTGTTTCACGTTTCCCGATTAGAAAATAGGGAAAGTCAAGTTTCGCGAAGACTTTTTGCCACCCTCTTTCACGCTCATAACATATTATCAATCATGTTTCATGAAAAACCCTTTACGACCCTCAACCATAAATTGACCGAAATAGCTGAAAGTAGCTCCTCAAACATGCCCATAGGGCCCCTATGTTTTGGATATGAAGGGAATCCACACTTGTGTATATTGCGTATTGTGCATATTGGGTATTTTCAAAATAGCCATTTTAATTACTTGGAATTCTCAATATAATTTGTCACGGTCGTGACCTTTTACTGTGTACGAGAGTGTCTGTGCATTATTCATTGGCGAAAGAAAAATATTTTATCTGAATATATTGATTAAAGGTACCCATTAGCCATGTTTGAAGAATGAGATCAGCTAAGATCAGCCTGAGATAAGCCTAAACATTGCAGCTTGCAGTGTGGATAAATCTCCACAATTGTTCCCTGTGATTCTAGCTGTTTCAGGCTTTGTTCCTGCTTTCCCCCGCAATCGTCATTGATCCCCATTTAGTTTCAATTTGCTCTCGCTTGTTTGCGGTAATTTCCTTTTTTCTGAGTTGTTCCTCCATCTTCTTCAGTGATTCCCTGTTTGTTCCACCTTGTCACCTCTCGTTCTCATTTATTCCCACCGATTTCTACTTTGTCCCTTTTGTTCCCTCCGATTCCAAGTTATTCCCACTTTGTTTCAGCATACCTACAATGGTTCCATTCAGTTCCGTTTATTCCCACTCATTCCACGAGTTCCCAGCTTTTCTGTTTGTTCCAGATTTTAACGCATGCTGGCTAATGGTTTCCTAATGAGTTTGTTGTTCAAACTGATGCCAAATTTCGAAGACTCGGATCAACCTCTTCGATTGTTTTGATTGTATGCATTTGAATTGCAATTAAAATAATTAATCAACTCAATGATTGTTTAAATTGTGTGCACAGAGAATAGAAATTCCGATCTTATTGTTACAACATTCCTGATTCCTATCTATCTATCTATCTATCTAGGTAGGTATATTTCTTCCGGTTTGCCGAAAACCCCTATTAAAATCATGTTTTCATTCTTCAAACATAAAAATACATTGGGAATATGCCACATTTATTGGTGTAAATTCCCTTTAAGATCTTCGTTAGTTCTCATTTATGAGTCCTTGTTTCTTAAAAAGGGAAGAAAAAATTCGAAATTGTTGAATTTAGTCTGTTGGGATGAAAATAATCGGTGAAAGATGCAGCTGGTCATCGGCAGTCTTATAATGGGCAAAAAGATGTGTATATGAATATGAAAACAGATGATATCCCAATGAAGTCTTCAAAGAAGAGTTGGGAAGATTACGCTCTGGGGTACAAGACAAGAAGCCAGAAGTCCAAGCTTTTTCACATCTATCAATGCACCTGCTCAACATTGGTCCCATTAACATTGGATCCGAAATGATAAGTGCATCCACAAATGAGAAGACAAGGTCTTTAAAAGTTTTTAGAAAAAAATATAGAAATCGTAAATTAATACGTATTAGTTTACAGAAAATTATTAAAGGGTGTGAACAAAAAAAGGCACATATGAGTTATTTTTTTGTATCCGCTTAACCAAAGATTGGAATGTCGAATGAAGAAACGTCGTCCGACTTGTAAATGATAAAGGGGTCCTAACTTTCTTTTCGTTTCCTGAACGAAAATTTCATCTGAAAACTTTCTTTCTGCCAGATAAGTGAGGTAACTAATTCAGATACACAGACTTAATATTTGCGTCAGTGGCGTAGGAGCCGGGGGGGCCAAGGGGGGCACGTGCCCCCCACTTTTCTGCCAAATCTTATGCCTGCCCCATTTATATCTGAAAAGTGCCCCTTCTTTATGTTAAACTAAAGTATTCTTTGAATTTTGTACTTGACAAAATGCAATGAAAGACCTACTCTCTATTTTAGATGCCCGCCCTTCTTTCGAAAAATATTTCATTGATCGTTTAAAATTAAATGGCTTCGGCTCATTGACACTTTGAAATTTTTCAAAGAGAAAATGAGTTGGAAATATTTTGTTAATTATGTGTTCTAATGCTCACGGAAATTTATGAATGGAATTGATTGGGTGTTATCTCTGTACCTAGCAGCAAGTAGGTAGACCAATATAAGTTGATTTAGAAGGAGAGTAGGTCTTAGTAGCCGTTATGATGTACTGTAGTTCAGGCCAGAAAAAAGATGCGTTGAGATTATAGGTTGTTTAAGTAAGAAAATAAGTATTTCTATTTTAGAAATTCTTCCGTCGTGTATCTTAATGTGCAGTTTGTTTGCTGAAATAAAGCGTTTGTGTGGATTTTTCGAGAGCAGAATATTTTTGGAACAAACCAAAAAAGAGGTAAGTCCAATTTGAGGAAATTCGAAAAACTTAGCAAGCTTTAGGGATGATGAGAAGTAAATACACTCATTTTTTACAAGGAAACTATTGAATACTACACTTGTGGCCCCTGCCCTTTTTGGACATAGATATGCTGTACAACACTGTAGGCATTACAGAAGTATTTCTCTCCCAAATTCTTTTGTTTTGTCATGGAGTTGTGGATCTTGGTTGAAGGATATCGAACAATGGACTTGGGACAGGTCTAATGTAGTACTCAGGACATAAGTTTGTACTTAATAAATAGAATATAATTATGAGTTAAAACATTATAGTCATTAGTTTAAAACAAATGATTACACCAAAGTTTCGCATAAAAATAAAATTAATCATTTGTTAAATACATGTAGGTATGCGCAAATTAATCACTGACTTGACTGGAAACAATGTATATGTATTTATTTAAGGTAAAGGAGTAAATATGCCGAGAGCGGATCGAAGGAAAAAATCGAAACAAAAGGCTCTGGAGAAGGCGGCCAGCAATACAATGAAACTAACTACATTGTTAAGCAAAACTAATAAAAATGAGATAGAAGTCACTGAAACTACAAAAGAGGCACCGGTTCTATTAGACGATGATGACAGCAACGCCCCCATTGCTAAAATTGCCCAATCTGGAAGTTTATGTGAAAGCGAAAGTATCCCACCATTTCTAGAAGAAGCTACAGCATTTCCCAAAAAAGAAGTTAGTACCAAAAAGCTGGACGATTCTACAAAAATTGACCTTCGAGAAGAAACCCAAGGGGAAAAGAAAACACCTGCATCGTTTGTCATTTTGTCAACTGTAACGAAGGACGAAGAGATAACGGTAAAACCGAAACATTCGGAATTCAGGTTTTCAAAACCAGTATCTCTGATGCACAAAATTAAATCTATCCCTGGTGATGTTGCAAAAGGAAACCAAGCCAATGAAAGACAGACCACCGACACGCCCTCAGAAAAATGTAATGGAGTTTGCTGCATGGAAGATGTGTATTGTCCTACCCAAGCCGAAATACAGGACACCTCCGTAAAGCAGGTGACAGGCAAAGGAAATAATGCAAGAACACAACTTTGTCCGTTATCAATTTTTGAAAAGTATAGATGGCTGACATATTGTAAAACAAAAGGCTCAGTTTCGTGTTTTTTTGCAAAAAAGCAACGTCTGAAAAATTGTTAACCTTTAGCCACTGTGCAGAGGAAGCTTTCATATCTGGGGAGTTCTGTAATTGGAAAACGTGTTACGAGAAGCTTGCCAAACATGCAGAGAGCGTCAGCCATGGGGAAGCTATGGAGACAGTGATGGCATGGAGGAATCGGAAAATGAATATAGCAGATGCCTTGAATGAGGATTCTAAGAGTAAGCAAGCAGTAAATAAAATGTGTCTATTGAAGCAGCTCTCTTCTCAAAGATTTTTGGCACGACAAGGCATGGCGATCCGGGGTCAAGACGACTTTGACGGAAATCTGATGCAGCTTCTCAAAACAAGGGCTGAAGATGTACCCCAATTGAATGAGTGGATTAAAGCTGGTAAATACCTTAGCCCAACAATAGTAAACGAGCAAATAGAAATATTGGGAAATTTGGTACTAAAGTCAGTCTTGGAAGATATCGAAAATAATTCTCGCTTCTATGGATTAATAGCTGACGAGTCTCGAGACATCAGCAATAAAGAACAGTTGGCTTGTGTTATTCGTTGGGTTTCAAATTCAGACTTCTCTGTTCATGAAGATTTCATAGGAATGTATGAGATTTCCAAACCAGATGCAGAAACAATAACCAATTCCATAAAAGATGTTCTTTTAAGGTGCAATTTACCTTTGACAAATTGTCGCTGGCAGGCTTATGATGGCGCTTCAACGATGAGTGGCCATTTGACTGGCGTTGGTGCAAGGATCCAGCAAGAGGTTCCAATTGCCTACAGAATCCATTGTGCTAATCATAGATTAGATTTGGCACTTAAAGGTGCAACAAGGGATTCAAGGATATTGCAGGACATGTTAGACTTTGTCCAAGACCTTTCCGTTTTTATTCGTAATTCCCCAAGCAGAATGGCTAAGTTTGAAACGATTGCTGCAGAGCTGAATCCAAATGAAATTGTTAAAGGCCTTCATTCATTGTGCCCAACTCGGTGGACGGTAAGAACTAAATCTATTTGGGCAGTCATTGAGAATTACACCCCGTTAAGAGCTACACTGTTTAGCATTGCCGAAGAAACCTCAACAAAAGATGTTTGCGACAAAGCCCTCGGATTGGCCGACAAGTTAGGGAAATTCAAAATATTTTTTACGTTGCACATGGCATTTAACTTATTCAGTGTTGCTGAGCAGGTTGCGACAACTCTGCAGAGTAAACAGAACACTGCACAAATCACAATAAAATGTATCAATTCGCTTAAAGTAATTTTACAGCGACAGAGAGCGGACTTTCCCACATTTTATGAAAGTGTGTGCTCGAAAGCAATGCTTCATCCTTTCATAGAAGAGCCGACCCTTCCACGTCAGAGAAGACTCCCTGTAAGGCTGAGAGATGGAGGTGCCGAGAATTACCAGTTTTCTGATCCAGAGTCATTCTACAGATCACAATTCTATGAAACTGTCGATTCATGCCTAGTCGAAATGGCTACAAGATTCGACGAAGTATCTTATGCACCTCTGGAAAATATTGAGAAAGTTCTCTTGGATGCTGCAAATGGCCGTGATTTTGAGTTTATTGATGAAGTGAAGAACGGATACAAAACTGACGTCGATATTTCCCAGGTTGTACCACAGCTGAAACTGCTGCCAGCAATAATAAAATGCTCTGCTCCACAAATAAAGGCCGTTACAGCAATTGATACAATTGTAGACATTGTCTCCAAGAGTAAGAAAGAGCACCCATGTCTTTCTGAAGTCACTAAGCTTCTCACTGTGTATCTGTTGGCTCCTTTGTCTTCCGCTTCAGCTGAAAATCTTTCTCAACCCAAAGAAGAATAAAAAGTTACACCCGAAGCACTATGTCAGAAAGGAGATACAACAATTTATTGATGATTTGTTCTCATCAACCTAGAACTGATAAAATAGACCTGAAAAGAGTTGCAAAAGAATTTGTAGAGCGCAATAGTAATCGCAAACTGCATTTCGGTAAATTCTGAAAGTGATAGATTTTGCAATTTTCTTGTGATTTGTGCATTTGGCGTTGTCGTAAGAACACATGACACTAGATTTTCTAATGAAAGTAATAATAGATAGGACTTTAAAGAGTGATTTAGCAACAGGACGCCACAGGCAAAGAAGACATCGCGTGCGCTCAAAGGAGCTGGACACTAGTTATTTTCCCGCGTCTTGATAGTCGGCGTTCTGGCGAGAACGTCATCTGGGCTATTTTCGCGTTTCTGCCAAAACGTTCAAATATTTTAATGGTATTATAGAAATCCGTGAAAGGCAACATGAAGATCGGACGTCAATTTCTCTGCTCTATGATATTCTTCCTGTCTTTGACTTTGGTATTGCAAAGTATTCAGTGGTGTAAAGTGAACACCATTGCGAAACTTAAAGCCTGTTCTGCGTGTGTTAGTTTAAAGCTGGATGCCAAATCTTACCCTAGAAGAAACAATTTACGATGGAAGGCTCCAATGACAACGAATGGCCTAAAGAAGGGCCTTCCCACCAGCAACAAGAGGAGAAGTATGCTGTGCCTCACAATCTTAACAATGTGTGGCTAGTATTCTATCCTACTTGCTATAGACATACAAAAGAACCAAGGACCCACAAGGAGTGTAAAAGATCCTTGCTCGATTTGTTCTAAAGGTATCATGTGACTCCTGCGCTTAATGGTATCATACGAAATGTATCGGCATGTCAATTGTTAAGTATGCTGCATTAGGAAAGCCCAGTGCTCGATGGGTTCGCATACATTGCTTATTTCGAAATACATTCACAGACCAAAACAATGGAGACACGATTGGTAATACACCATGTGAGGAAGGTTGGCAAGAATAAATTTTTCCAAAATTGAAACGCGGGCCTCAAAATAGCCCATCTGAATGTAAACATACTATACAATAAGTTGCATTCAGTGAAAGAATTACTCCAACAAATCTCTCTTGATGTATTTTGATTAACAGAAACGTGGGTAAAACCAGATATTGATGATAACGACCTTGATATATAAATCGAGGGTCATTCAATCTTTCGTGAGGACAAAAGACAAAGGGTAAATGGGATGGTGGTGGAGTAATTGTTTACGTGAAAAATTACTTAAATGCTGTACCTCTGCAAAACATACTGAGTGCTGATATTGAGGGAAAAATGATAAAAATTGAAAGGCTGCGACGGAAGCCAATGATAATCAGAACCTCCTACAGACCCCCTTACGTTGATCCTTATTATTTTATTGAAGCTTTGAGCAACTCATTTACAAACATTGATACAACCAAAAATAAACAGGGTTTTTTCTTGAAAAAACTGGCTCAAAGCTTAACCTCAAATTTTATTGCACATATTGACTAAATCAACCATGGAGATTTCAAATCCGAGATGGGCCAAAAAAAATTTTCACCCCAAGTTGAATTTTTCGCTTACGTCATCAACATGTGAAAAATGTACTTTGAACCGGTATAAACCTTTGCAAGTACAAATTATGGCAAAACTAACTTGATATATGAGCTCTACACAGTCAGAGCGTTTGAACGATATATAAGTTTTTTGAGTTTACTAAATTTAAAATTTTTAAATATGACGTCATCTTTATTTGATGACGTTATCATTGTCTTAAAAACAGGCAGCACAACAAGGAAAGATAACTTAGAATTAACGTTTGAACGGATTTATATGTATTTATGGGTGCTTAATTAAAAAATTTATGTCCCGATGCTTGAAAATTCCAGGAAAAATGAATTACCGGCATGACCGGCATGAAATCATATTGTATCTTGGTACAACTAATGCCATTATGCCAGAGGAAGTATAATATCCGTTTCGTTAACTTTGCGATTAAGATTTGAGAGAAAACATACATAATTTGACATCCTCAGTCGAAATGTAAATGTTGCGAAGCCCGGAAATGCCAGGAAAAGTCAATAAGTGGCATGGGTAGATGCCAGCGTTGCCGTAATTCTCGAAAATGTGTCAAATCTGTTGCGTTTACTTCATGAAGAAGAACTAAGTGGAAACGTACAAAATTTGACATAATCATTCGAAATGTAAATGTTCCTTAGCCTTAGCCAGGAAATGCCAGGAAAAGTCAATAAGTGGCATGGGTCGATGCCACTGTTGCCGTAATTCTCAAAAATGCGTCAAATCTGTTGCGTTCTCTTCAGGATGAAGAACTAAGTGGAAACGTATATAATTTTATATCCTCATTCGAAGTTTAAATGTTCCAAAGCCCGGAAATGCCTGGAAAAGTCCATAACCGGCATAGGTTGATGCCAGTGTTCCCGTAGTTCTTGAAAATGCGTCAAATCTGTTGCGATTACTTCAGGATGAAGAACTAAGTGGAACGTGCATAATTTGATATCCTCATTCGAAATGTAAATGTTCCAAAGCTGGGAAATGCCAGGAAAAGTCAATAACCGGCAATATTGATCTTTTCGGTAAAAAGGGTTCAAGTTGCTGCGATCTTTTCTATTGTCTCATGACTTACAGCAAATAATCGCAAAGGAGATAAGAGTGACACAACATTCAGAAACGGTAATTGACTTGATTTGCGTTAACAACAAACACAGAATTGTTCAATGAGACGTGTGTGATACCTGCTTGAGTGACCACAGCATCGTCGTTTGTGTTGTGAAAGGTGGTGTTCCCAAGACACCTTTTCGCACATTTGAATACAGATCTTATAATAAGTATAACAAAGAACAGCTTTATAGCGATCTGAAAGAAATTTAATTGAACGAAATTGATTCAATTGGAGGTAATAATGAGGCTACCAAGCACTGGGAATCACTTTTCAATAAAGTTGCAGATAAACATGCGCCCATCAAGACACAAAGAGTAAAATGTTTTACAACCCCTTGGATTACAAATGAAGTCCTTCAACTGAGAGGTTAAAGAAATTACCATTAAACAAAGGCACGAAAAACTATGTCCCAGTATCATTGGCAAATATACAGAATCGGGGGGGGGGGGCAGTCAAGACTTTTGCACACACAGGGACGTCAGTCCGATATTATTGGGTAAGTTCTTTTCCCTAATGCTGATATTTTTGGGTTAGCAATTTTAGAAAGGCCAAGATAATATTTTCGGGCTAAATATCACAGAATATCTGTGGAAGAAGGAAGAACAGAGTAATCTTTACGATATTTTTGGGTCTGTAGGAAATTTTTGAATGATATTTTGGGTCACTAGAAATTATTTTGATATTTTTAATGGCTTTGCAAACTTTTTGACTGACGTCCCTGTATGTAAAAGTCTTGAGTGCCCCCCCCTGGGGTACAGAAAGTTCCGTAATCATATAAATCACTTAGAAAAAGAAAGAAGTCTGAAATCAGAGCACTTTTGCACAATGATCGAATAGAATAAAAATGACAATTCGCGCATGTGGAAGTACCTAAAAGCAGGGGCGGTCTGGCACCACAATTGCAGGGAGGCTACCAAATCAAAAGGTCCCGATTCAGGGTGTGGCAGATAAAATTTCTGAACTACACCCACTAATAAAGAATTCATCTTAAATATGCTCACTCGATATTAGTAATTAATTGATCGACGTGCCGAGGGGAACTATGCTCGCATTTCAATTTGAGAAACATACTTTTGCAGTTTTTTCGCTTTTCGAGTTTCAACGCCTGCAAACTTCAAGTGGAAGATTGAATCTGCCGCCCACCATGGTTGGGCGACGAAGAAAATTTTGGTTGCTAGACCCTCTAAAACGGCTATTTAAGCAATTTGAGCACCTCATCTTTGGAATGAAAGAAATAGTAAACCCATGAAAAAGAGAAGGAAAAACCTTAGAATTTCAAAATAAAACTGTAGAAATATTACAGTATGTATAGTGTTTGGCATTGTTCCGGTGAAGATTCAACCATCTTGTTTGCTATGATAAGGAGAATGATTTTGCGTGTGGTCGCAGCCGTGCATTTACGCACGCACGAAACGATTTTAATATCCATCCGCTTTTTGAATTGGCTCATGAAAACTGTAGATATCGGTCATTGTGGGGCCCTACTCATGACTGTAATAATTCGGTGCATGCAAATTATCTTCTCGAACTTTCACGGAAAGGGCCCGTAACTTTTCTGCAACGTTCATCTATTAGAGGGCCCGGCTGGCGCTCGCCACTTTGCCCCCCCCCGGGCCAGACCGCGCCTGCCTAAAAGATGCCCTCCCCCAGTCAGCCAACCATTCCGCGTCGGCTATCAAATCCGGAAAGAAAGTCCTTTGTAAACCACTTCAAGTGGTTGAAGTATTTAACAAGAATTTTACAACTATAAGCCAGAAAATCGCAAAGGCCTTTGGGAAAAACAACTAAGATGCAAGAGGACTTTTGCAAAAGAAAACGGATAGGAGTTTCAAGTTGCGTAACAAGCAATTTTCTGAAAATGCAACTAAAAAGTTTACAAACAAACAAAGTAATTGGTTAAAAGAAATCAGCGCCAGGTTATTGAAAGACTTTGCTGACGTTATGGCACTATCCCTGCAAACCCTCTACAAAAATTTTTTCTTGAAGGAAGACTTCATAGCAACTTGAAATCGGCATAAGTTGTAGCTTTATTTAAAAATGGAGATAAGAGTAACTGTGACAATTACAGACCCATTTCAATTATACATACAATAAGCAAGATAATCGAGCGAGCTGTTCATTAGCAGTTTTTGGAATTCTTGCGGATTTAGAAAGAAAATGTCGACCAGCTCTTCTCATTTAAAATTTACGGACAGCCACTTGAAAAGCATGGACGAAGGTCATGTATCTAGTGTTTTCACTTGGATTTGAAAAAAGCCCTCGATACAGTGGACCATTCTTTGTTGCTTTTTTGACAGCGTATGGTATTTCTGCAGTTTGTCTGAAATGGTTTTACTCCTATCTTAGTCAGAGAGCGCAGCAAACGTCTGTAGGAGATACCCTACCATCGAAAAGAAATGTAATGATTTGTGTACAACAAGGGTCTGTTTTAGGTTGTCTTTTCCTTCTTTTCGTAAACGACTTGGCGCTATCAGTAAAATACTCAAATATGATCTTGTTTTCTGATGACACAGCAATCTATTACTCTGGAAAAACTGCACTGAAATCCAGAATAAGTAGCCTGTGTTCCACACCCTTGCAACTGAATTTTCATTTCAGCTGAAGGGATTTGGAACAAAGGCTAAGAATAACATGAATAAGGATTTGGTTTTTGTAAAAAAGTGTTTAAATGACCATCGATTGACGTTAAACATCACGAAATCAAAGTTTGTTGTGGCCGGCGGGAAAAAGCAGTTAAAACGTTTTCAATGTCTGAAATTGAAAATTGACGAAGACGAATTAAGTCTAGAATCAAGTTATAGACATCTTGGTATTATAATCAACGAGAATATGACATGGGGGATCACATTGCCTCATTGCAGAAGAAAGTGGCAAAAAGGATAGGCTTGATAAGAAGAATACGACATCTAATCTATTCCCCAAGGAACAACGTTAACGTTGATAAACACTATGATCATACCATTGTTTGATTATAGAGATACTGCTTTTGGGGACAAAAATAACGAATGTTTGATGAAGACTCTGCAAGTACTTCATAACAAATGCGCTAAGATAAAATTAAACATGAAGCCATATGACTCGAGCACTTAAGCATTAGACTCACTGCACTGGAAATCTTTAGGCTCCAGACGAAAGTTCCATCGACATAGGCGTAGAGTTTTGTTTTAGCTAGGGGAGGGGGGGGGGGAAATAATTACTGAAATTGTGAAAAGGAAATTTTTGGCCACGGTGTTTTTCGGTAGAACGTGTTGATAATTTAATGATCCAGATAACAATGGATTAAAAAAATTAAAAATGTAATGTTCTCTATTTTTGATGAAGTATAGTGAAACACAATTCAAACACAAGAAAAGGTGTTCATTCTTACTGAAGCTCTGGAAACATAATCATTGACGAGTGCAGCAAGGGGCAATTTGTTTGCAATGTCTTTGTGCACATTCATCACTGCAATTGCATTCAAGCGTTCTTGGCATAGCTTCGATCTCAGATATGTTTTAAACGTAAAATATTGTCAGTCAGTTGCGAAATAGATTGGACAAAGTAAGAACGTGTATTTCAGGAGGCTACTTGCACCGGACGCTGAAACAACATGGCGAAATTCATAACCCCAAATAAAGAAACACGAGACATCCATTATCAACCGGCATAACTTGAACACATTAAAGGACTGTGTAAATGCAGCTCTTCCCGCTATTTTTCTCCATGACAAAATGTCATTTTAAGGGGGGCCTTTGCCCCCCTGAGCTACGTCTTGGGGGCCATGGCCCCCTGGCCCCCCTGACTCTACGCCTATGGATGTGCCACTATTTACAAGTCAATGAAAAATGACATATGCTACACTTTCAGCAATAAAAAAGGAAAAGATCTACAAAACATTAAAACAAGGAACAATCAACAATACCATTTACCGAAATTAAAATCAAGTTTGGGCAAGCATGTGTCATCCTATCTGTTCATTGATGGCTGGAATAAACTCCACACTAACATTAAATCAGCAGGAAACTTCAATATTTTTAAACATAGGTTTTGGACAATGTGAACTGGTTCAATACTTTTTTATATATAATAGAACTGTACTTTTATTACATGGATTTTGCAGTTAATAAAATAGCATAATAATTACAGTTAATTAGATAGAGGAACCCTCATTAAAAGCACTCTCGGGTGACTGAGGCTTCCTCTGTAAATATCTGTACCATAGGCCACTGAGCTCTGAATTAATGAGGAAAATAAGGAGAAAATTGCTTCAACTGAAGCAGAGAAACTGAAAGCTCTTGAAATTAGACAACAGGCTATGGAAAGGATGGGGCAGACGAGAACGAGAAAAGAAGAAGAGGAAGGTCAGATTTTAAGAAAAAGATCAAGAAGATGTGGAGCTGATACCCTGGAGTTTCATAAAGAGAAACTTGAATATAAAAAAGGAATGCATATGCAAGAGATGGTAGAAAAGCAAGCCGATCTTGACATGCAGAAGCAACAATATGATGAGACAACTCAGTTATTTACTGCACAAAACCGTCAAACAAATAAACTCTAAAAAGCACTTGCAAATCAACAAACAACAATGCAGGAACTAGGAATGGCTCTTATCTCACAGTAACAGCAGCAAGTGCAACATTTGCTTATTGCCTTGACAAACAAAAAATAATCCCCAGGCATGCATTTTGTTCATTGATTGTTTCAGCAACTGTGCTCACTTTAGTGTTCTTTGGTGTACATGAAAAAAATTGAGGAACTGTCTGAGGAAGTTTTGAGTTGTTGTTAATAAATATATTATTTTAAATTCAATTAACGCAAACTGAAAAGGATTTATTTTGTGAATTTTTTTGTTATGAAGTGTTTATGTTTACATAATTCATTGAAAATATTCCTGCAAATTGGGTGGTTCTAGATCAAAATAATCTGAAACAATATTACCATACAAGCAATTACGTGCATTCCGTAAAGTACTACTGACACAGTATGTTTTACCTACTGCACTTGCACCTATCTGCAGGCTCTTTTTAAAATCAATAAATTTAAAATAGTTCTTAAAAAGTCAAAACAGCCATTCAAAAAATGTTCTTACAGCACTCATCGATTTATTGTACACTTGCATTTCTCCTGTTAATTGTAAAACACGGTATGGTGCTTGCAGATGAACAACAAGTGGATAGGTGGGGTCTCCAGAGATGCACAAGGGTTCTTGATCAATCGATGCAAGCCTGTTCAATTCAGCCAACAAGCCTGATGCATACAGCATGCTGCTGTCGTGGCGCCTTCCATCTGCAGGACCAAATAGATTCCCAATAATGCCATTTGGTAATGCCACACTTTGGAACTTAAGAGAGTGCATTCTCTTGTGACCATTTTAGACAATTCTTTGATTTCTGCTTGGTCTTGAGATACTGAATTGAGTCCCGTGGACAAACGACGCAGTAGGGCACCTTGGTTATGCATAGCATCTGCATACTGCTGTAGCTTAACTGGAGATAACAAGGGTTGTTCCCAGGACTGAATTCTATGACTATGCTCATCAAAGACATGATCTACTACCTCAATGAGTATCAAACAGATTTCTGTTGGATTCCTCCCAAATGTAGAGACCATGTATCTGCATGGCTAGGCTAAATGCTTTAGCAAGATGCAAAGTGCTTCTGTTTTATTGCAAACAGTTCTTTGACTATTCACAACTATCTTTTGGGAATTCTGAGCATGCAAGCAAGATTTAATATTTCTGTCTTTCAAAAGCGTAGCTCAGTTTAACATTGAACTTCATCGTATTTTCTAAAGTTAAAAAGGTCGTATTTCCTATAAGGAAAAACTTCTTTCGACTTGTTCAAATAATAGCGGAGGCAAAATTTTTCGTCGTTAATTAAATCTCCAGCGTATGCATCCAGTATGGCTTTTCTTATCACCTCTAGTCCGCGGGTCGGAGCTGCCATTTTAACTTTAGCAGAAAAGCATTCAAAACAAACATTCAAAATTGCGCCAAAATGGCTTGTTACCAGACTCTCAAGTTTCGAGGCCAGTTGAGGCATCATCGCTCCATGCTAAACTACAATTTTAACGATAATGCTGTTGCCAGAGACTTTCGCTTCTCGTTGTCAAATCACTCTATTATATTTTTGAAGAAACTGGAGATTTGTAAACTTGTCTGTTTGCATGTTTGCGGCACTGTTGTTGCGGTTGTTTTCTGTCCGTTTCTTTGCTGTAGACAACATGGCGTGAAAGTTGAGGCAAAAGCTGAGAGTTCGAAGCAAGATAAAAATGAGAGGATATTTAACAACAATCACCAAGGAAAAAAAAGTTAGATATTCAAAGTCAAACAACAAAACATTATTTATTTCATTGATGAGAATCTTAGATGTACCAGTTGCTTTGGCGATCTACGGAAGCCCACAAAGTTTTAGCATTAGGCCTATAGATCCTGACCTCACATCCGGGAGTTTGCATTTGTTGTGCCTTAGCAACAACGCACAGGGGAAACTTGCTGTGTTTATGCAATACATTCTTTCGATGTTTTGCTCTCAACCTTGAGTGTAACACTTATATATATTTGTATATCGTTGAAATCAAGCATGTCTTATGAATATTCAGACTCCTTATCAGGACCTGATCGTATTAGATATGATAGTAAGTTAGATTTGATAGGAATGAAGGAATTCCCGTTTTGTCTGCCCGCGAGCTGCTGGAACAATAACCCACAGACATGGCCTAACTTGACATACCCTGATATCTACAACTATCTGATTCAATCACCAGGTAATTTTCTATCAAATCATTGGCTAGAGAGCAAAGTTATACTTTTCTTACTTTGTTAAGTTCATGCTTCAACGATTTCATCCAAAAGAGTTAACTGAAATTCATTCTTTTTACATTATTAGAAGTACACTTCACTAAGGACTCAATGAAGAATTACAAATCGCTTGAAGCCCACAATTACCTTTCCTCTGGATGGGTGCAGACAGTGCTTTCTCATCAGTAAAATAATTCATCGCATATTCTGCTGCAAGCAAACGTTAAACCATCGTGGCGGGTTACTGAAGAATGCCATTCAGCATGGATAGCTGTAAAGACAAACGGGACAATCATCACTGAACACTGCACATGCAAAGCAGGGTGCGTAAAATAAAATATTTCATTAAGTTTTTTGTTTTCACCCCAAAATTTCAATAAAGTTGTATTCTGTGAATCTAATAAACTAATTGTAATAATCAATCATACAGGTTGGGAGAATCATGCTCACATGTGGCTCAGTTTTATTCAAAGTTGAAGGTGCTGTACGCCTTGGATATACTTCTGTGGCATGCACTAGCAAACCTTGTGAATGGAACAATTATTTTGTTAAAGATGTTGAGCCAGATGTTATCGCAAACATGAATTTCTAAACAGATGACAAATTTCTAAGGAAAATCAAAGTTTAGCACCAAATAAAGCAAGCTGTGAGGAGCAAAAAGCCTTCCTACAAGCACTCTCTGAGAACAAAACGACTGCTATATGTCTGAGCACTTTTAAAGATTATGGAGAAAGATTTGCTTGGAAGAAAAATGTGTTTCCAGAGCAAGGCTACCCAAAAGCATTGAAAATTCTTTTTGCAGAAAACTTGAAGAACACTGCATTTGTCACTGATATCTTTCAATATATGGCATATACTGAACAGCAAACTCCAACCCTTGAGAAAGCAACTACATCGCAGTCAAAATGTCCATTGTGGCATGAGCAACGGATTGGAAGAATAACAGCATCAAAAGCCCATTCTGTGCTTCACACAGACCAGAGCAGAACAGCAGAGAGCATTCTTAGCTCCATCTGCCATCCAAGAATGGTAGAGTTAAAGAGCCCAGCCATTGTGTGGAGGAAAAAATATGAAAATCAGGCTGTTAGTGCATACAATAAGCATTTCCTTGGCTCTAGTGACCAGCACACAATATTTCTCTCTGGAGACATGATAATTTCTCCTGGACTACTGAGAAGTCATACAAATATGGTTGTCAAAGAAGCTGGATTTTTAATTTCTCAAAATCACCCTTGGCTTGGTGTTTCTCCAGATGGATATGTTAGTTGTGAATGCTGTGGTAGAGGTGTTATTGAGGTGAAATTAACAAATTCTTGGGCAAACCAAAGATTTACTGCTCAGCAAATGTTGGCCGATAAATCTGGGCATAGTCAAAAGAAGGGATAGCCTGGAAACGGACAATCAGCTATTGTTCAATCTTTTTGTTAGGAAAATAAGACTAGTACCCATTCTCTTACACGCATACAATGTTTGATGATGGCCGCTCGCACATCTGTGTATTATTATTGTGATTAGGAATAATTTTTGCTTTTTGAAAATATGCCAGGAGATAATTGTTCAATTTACGGCTGTTCTATTTCGAGAAGATCTCAATACAAAGGTATATCCTTATTTAAAGTTCCATCTGGTGAAGGGAAGTTTCAAACGGATTGGAGACAGAAGCTGATCAACGTTATCACGAAGGATAGATTTATTGATGGTCCTTTGAGAGCTCAAATTGAGAGTCGAAAGTTGTTTATCTGTCAGCTTCATTTGCTGAGGATCAGTATCATCGTCACAACAATAAATGCACATTGGTTCCTGGTGCTATTCCTTCTTTGAATCTTCCCATCAAAAGTATTCCTTCTTCATTTTCTGCAGTAAAGTAAATCAGCAGATGCTATTCAAGAAAAGAAATCTCTGCATGCAAGTTTGGAGCCACTGGCATCAAGTAACGTTGAATGCTACAAGACTTTTCGCCAACATTCTACTCGTGTTGACACTCTTAAGTTAACTGGTTGGAATATATCAAATGATGCTTCAAGTAACATTCTCTCCTTTTCTTTTGCCGACCAAATTCATATGGTGCCAAAATATGAAATTCATGTTAAAGAAGATCTTTCTTTCACTGTTCGTGTGTTGCTGTGGAGTCTTCCTGCGATTCACAACTTGTATGTTCAAAATCAACAATCATTAAAGAACATCACAATGTCAAATTTAGTTAAATCTACAACATCCTTGTAACTTTGTCCTGGTTTACCACATTAATTTCTTTGTGGCTGCATTGAGCATTCTGTGCCAAAGATCACAGTACTCCTCTCCAACAAAGCAAATGGTATCACCCTCCTTCTTGTCTTGTTTTGATTCCTCCATCTTCTACGAAATGTACCCAATGCATAAATATTGAATCAAAGGAAACATTGAGTTTAAAAAGAAAAAGAGACAATTTGAATATTCATGCTAAATTAAAAGCTCCTATTACTGCAACTGCCCCACAACGTGTTAAACTAACCCTTCAAAATTATTGCATTGAAAACCAGCAATTGAAGGATGGAATTATCATTATGCAAGAAGAAATTTCTCAGAATTCTCTGAATGTTGACAACAACCTTGACGATGATTTAGTGTCTATCATGTCCGGTGCTGATAAAAAGAAAATTCGTCCTTTTATGAAGCTCTTCTGGGAAGAACAACAAAAGTATCTCTCTTCTTCAAAAACTAATGTTCGCTACCATCCTATGATCATTCGTTACTGTTTGGGATTGGCAGCTAAATCTCCAGCTTTTTATGATGAAATCCGATTAGATGACAAAACAAACAGTGGGTCTTTGGTTTTACCAAGTCGCAGGCGTTTAAGAGATCACAGAACTATATTCGTCCAAAACAAGGTTTCAACAAAGATATCATCCAAGAGCTCTGTTCAATTGTTTCTGATTTCCAGGACATTGAAAAATATGGCATTTTGTTGTTGGATGAAATGAAAATCAAAGAAGATCTTGTTTGGGACAAACATACTGGTGATCTCATTGGCTTTGTTGACTTGGGTGATCCAGAAATTAATTATGCTACACTCAAGAAGTCTGATGAACTAGCATTCCATGTCTTGATTTTTTTATTGAGAAGTATTGTGAATCCTGTCAAAATTTCTTTTGCCAACTTTGCTACATCAAATGCAAAGTCAACACAGCTTTTTCCTTTATTCTGGAAAGCAGTTGGAATTTTGGAAGACAAGTGTGGAATCAAAGTTGTTGGTGTTACAAGTGATGGTGCATCTGCTAACCGAAGCATGTACCGTATGCATTTGAATATGACCCGTGTACAAGATCAAAATGATGACGTAGACGTGGTATACCATACACTCAATGTCATGGCTGAGGAAAAAAGGTATATATATTTTCTTTCTGATCTTCCTCATTTGCTGAAAACTGCTCGCAATTGCCTTAGAAATTCTCTTGCTGGATCATGTACCACAAGAATGTGGAATGATGGAAATTATTTAACATGGAAGCACATCTCCAAACTGTTTTATGAGGATTTGGAATGTGGTCTACATCTTGCTCCAAAGCTTACAAATGAGCACATCAATTTTTCAAGCTTCTCAGTCATTAATGACAGACTTGCAGCTCAGGTTCTAAGAGAATCAGTGTCTCAGACTCTTTAAACAAATGGCCCTCTGGAAGCACAAGCCACTGCTACATATTGCCAAATTTCTGATAAGTTTTTTGACTGTAGGAAAGTCAGAAACACCACTGAATGTACCCGTAAAGCAAAGGCACTTATGAAGCCCTATCAGTCAGAGTATGATGAACGTTTTGGATGGCTGACTGGCACTTTTTTAAGATACTTGGCTGATTGGAAAGATTCAATCAATACTAGACCAGGGGAGTATAATGACAATGACAGAGCAAATATGTTCATCTCCTCGCAAACCTATGAAGGTGTCAAGATCACCATCCATTCCACTATTCAACTTCTTCAATACTTGCTCCGTGAAGGTGCTCCATACATACTTACAGAAAGGCTTTGTCAGGATCCCCTTGAAAACTACTTTAGACGTCAGAGATCAATGGGTTGACATAAAGATAATCCCTCCCTGCGCGATGTAGTATATAATGATAACACTATTTGCACAACTAAACTTTTTCGCCCAATTGCTGGAAATTGTTGCAGTGATAATCCAGAAATAGCAAAGATTAATGTTGAAGCAGTCCCCTGTCACCCGAGGAGCAAGAAGAAGGTAATACAGTAAAAACCTACATGTGTAAGAAAGTTAATTTATATTTTTTATCAGATATAATTGTAATCATTGTTAAGTAAGGTGCTGATCAGTCAAAAATGAAACAAATTTCTTATTACAGCCAAGATGATTAAAAGAATTTTGCAACGATATTCAAAAAGCAAGAACATCAAAATATATAATCTTACACATGTCCAAATGCTTGTTATTATATAAATACTTATTACTACTAATTATTTCTCAAATAAGTTTCGGCGCAATAGAAACTCTCTGTTTGATCAGCCTTGTTTCTTAATTAATGAGAGTTTATGTAGTACTGTTTTGCCTTTATATACTAATTGTTGCTATATTATGTCTTATGTTTTTTTCAAGGCTATAAATATTTTGTTCTGAACACAAGCTTTTTGATCAAAATTCAGTTATATGTATACAGTACTACCATTGTTTTGTTAGCATTAAATTAAATAAATAAATAGTAATAGAAATAATTAGTTAAGGCATGTTATTAATGTCCTTGGTCAAGACTGCCAGTTGCTCTCTTTAATTCTGTACGAAGTGACCATTCTTTCTTCTTTTTTGCCTGGATATTGTGTATTTCACATCTTTTACATATGAAAATGTTCATATTCGAACATACAAAAAAAACAAGTGTTCCAGCAAATTGAGTGCAACTTCCTTACTGACTTTATCTGAAGCCTGATCACATAAATTTCTATAATTGGCCAAGACAATTGGATTGGCCAGTACGTTAGATACCAACTGTTCACTGTCAATTTTCTTGCTCCATTTCTGTGTGAACTGCCAAAATTTTGCCTCAACAACAGAAAAAAATTTGAAGACTTCAGATGTAACTGTCCAAAGCCCTCCTCTATCGTTTGCATGTGTAAAAGAATTTCGCTCCTCTGACGAACTACCTTCAAAAGGTGCATTTCCGGCAAGCAATATAGTTGAGCTTCGACATCCCAGCATACTTCTTGTGGAATTAGATCGTCTGATTCGTTGATACACTGTACAAAAACATAGCCACTAAGATACTGTATAAGGTTATCTTCTTTGGATGAAAAGGTTATAGGAGGACTGAAATCAATGTCTCCCTCTTTGCCAACAGTTGTGCCAGTTAAATGTGCCAAAACATGATTTGCCATGTCAAAACCCAAGATGATTGACCCCCTCCTGGAAATGTTTCTGAAAACGATTTCCTCAGACGACACACACTTGTAAAACTCTGGGTAAAACTTTTCAGTATTACCCTTGACAAAACTGTATGAAAAAATGGCATCGTCAATACTGACTTTGTAATCAGAAAACTCCTGGCACAACTTTTTGGAGTAACACTCATCAGAAGCCAACTTTTCGACACTGGTTTCAATTAATTTCATTTCATTAAAATTTCATTAATTTCATTGAAAGCATTTGTTCGGGAGTTTTAAGGACCTGTTTTGGCGTAGCAGAAGTGTCGACAACTAGCCGAGCATGCTTTGCATTTGTATGCCTACTCAACCCTCGTTTTGTTTTACAAACTTTGCCACAAGTTAAGCACGAAAATTCTTCAGCGGGAAGCAAAGAATCTATTTCCTGAACGAAAATATTTTAACTTTCATCAAAATGCTTACTTTCTGCGGGTAAATCTTCATCAAGAAGTGCCAAAACAGCATCCAGATCGTCACCAAAGAAAAAGTCTTCATCACCACAACCAGAATTTGCCATGTTTACTTTTTGGTGTGCACGTAGGAAACTGGGTATGAGTTCAATTCAACATGCAAAAACGAACAATAGTAGATTTCAATAGGCTATTGTTCCGTTTCCAGACTATCCCTTCTTTTGACTATGATCTGGGAATCTGGACATAAATGTACAATTAAAAACTTCACACCGTTATTATACTCAAGCTCTGCTTCAAATGTTATGTAGCTGATGTGACATACTGCCATTTTATAACATGGACTCCAATTGATTGCTTTGTGGAAAATGTTGCAAGGAACCAACAATATATTAATGAAACTGTCACTAGACTGCTGAGCTTTTGGAAACTGCACATTTTTCCAGTATTGTTTGGTTCTGAGACAAAGGAAAATGACACCCCAGAAGCAAAAACTATTTATTGCAAGTGTCAAGAGGAGAAAGATGAAGATATGGTTGGGTGTGATAATGAAACATGCAGATACCAGTGGTTTCACTATATCTGTGTACGCATAAAGTCTAAACCAAGAGATAAGACATGATTCTGCAGTAAAAAATGTCGTACATTATTTGAAACAAAACAGTAGCTAAATACTAAATTATAAACATGACATAAACAAATAATTAACGATAATGTTAATTCATTATAGATGATACTTTGTTCCATATTTACTAATGCAGCACAGACTGTAACTAGTTTATCTATAACAGACACTTTTGTATTTCCTAATGCTTCATCTTTTAATGATTTAATGAATCTTAAATTGCATTGGTCTATCCAATATGTGGAATATATTCTTGATGACTCCAATTACACGTGACTCTTCAACCTCCTTTGCTGGGAGCTGTTTTCTTCCTTTCATGAAAGAGGGAGTGATCAATTCTGCACTGACTGATGCTGCAAAATCATCCTGCAAAGTGGATCTTCTGTCAGCAAGGATCTGATCACCTGGCAAAAAGTGCTTATAGGAAATGAAATTTGATTTTCAAACAATTTCAACATCAGAGGCTCTTCGACCCCATGCAGGACTAACGAAAGTGACACTTCCAGCAGGGTGGCAAGCAATCAGGAATTTCACTGTTGTAGATTTTTTGTAGCTAGAATATGTTTGTGTTCTAGCTTTGTGAGATTTTGGGTTCTTAATTTTGATTTCAAAACAGTCAATTATGCATGTAAGCCTTGGATATCTTGTTCTGAAATGAGGCGGAATGGTACGAAACATGACTTCCTTATCTGGCCAATGTACAAGGAATCCAATTTTGGCATGCAACAAATTTATCCAGAGAGGTTGATCTTGAGATACCAAAAAATTGGTAATGAAATCCACCGAAATGATTTGTCGCAGCTTTACCAATGTTGCAAAAGGGTGTTAAAGCAACCCCAATTGATTCCAGTAAGAAGCTTGCATTTTTCATCATTATTATGAATTGCCTCTATGTTCAAGCTCTTGCTTTGTCCAATGTCAACCTGCTTTTGAAGAATTTTTATCTCATTCTCAAGATCTTTACTTTTAGATGTTTGGCTAATTAGCCTCTCCTTTAGCATGTTTTTCTCTGACTTCAATTCAGTGATTTCTTCTTCAAGTATTGGAATGTCTTCGACAGATTTGGGAACTGGCAAATTATTTTCAGTTTCTGAAATTGGTGGAGTTGCTGGATGCATGTCAAATGATTTTTCATAGAGAGTGATTGAGTCATGGATAGGTGGAGTTTTACCAGGTTTTTTCTTGTTGTTGTCAGCATTTGATGTAGCTTTCAATGTTTCCATTTTTCTTTTCCTTTCATATCTGTCTCTTCTGTTTGTTGCATTTTCAGATCGTCTGTCTTTTTCCGGAAAAACCGACGGAACATAGTCAGGGTAATCCGGATGTTGTGACTTCTTACCTGGGAAAATGAGATGGCAAGTAATGTAACAAATTTAGTCTAGATAGAAACATAAAACAGGAACCACAAAATACGGAGATGAAAACCAAAATTCACAACAATACAACAGATACAAACAAGCATAAACAAGAAAATAACGTTTTTATCAAATGAAATCCATACTTACCCTCTACAAAATGTTTTGAGCAAACATAGTGGTAATCAGATTTCGGGCCCACAACCTCCCGTTTTTGTCTTCTCTTCATATGGCCTGAAGCCATAGAATGCTTCTTTCTGGCTCAGTTGCTTCACTTGGGATCATGTAAAAGCTTAGATCTGGGGTTTTCTTCTTGTTAGCAGTGCAAAGGTCAAACAACAACTCTTAGGCATCTTGAAGTCCGTACAAAACTGTGCAATACATGAAAGGCCTCATTGCGTGAAAGCAACACATTTCCCCTTCACGTTGTTGCTAGGGCGCGAGAAATGCGAATTCCCGGATGTGCGGACAGGATCTATAGGCTTATAGATTGACAAAATGAGCAGATGAGGTGAAGAGAAGATAAAAATTTTAATGCTTACGTTAAATTTTTGCTGAAAAAATTTTATTCTTTGTTTTTTCTGTAATCATCAATTGCTTATGAGCAGTATAATATAATATATTGAAACAAGGAAGTGTGCTTCCAACTTAAATTCCTCTTGTGACGAGTTAGAAGTCAGATGAAATCACAAGTAACTACTAAATAACAAAAGCGGCCGTTGTGATAATTAAAAATTTTAATTTTGTCAAATATCTGATTCGAATATCTCAATATCGTTACTGATTCCGTTTCTAAAATTTTGCAAGGCTTAAAGTCAGCCTTGTTTACAAGCTTACATCAATCACACAACAAACAGTTACAAGAAAACCTTGAGAGGGGGTGGATTCGAAATCCCCCAGTAGGATTAGGATTAAAAACAATTGTGTTGAGCAACATAAACAAAACAATTGTCTGCGCCCTGACACCCAGGCATGTACATAGCTAATTGAGCATATTTGAGTAGCCATCTACATCTTCAAAATGAGAAATTCCTGAATATGAATTATTAAATTGAATTACTAAAAGACCAAAAATTGCAAATTACGTTTTTCTGAACACTTTTAGACAGGGCATATAGTCCAACAATCTAACAATCATGCTAACTTACATTTTCTCGACGGATTGCGTTACGATAAGCTCTGAAGTTAGAGATTCAATTGCATCTTTTAACTAAAGGACTATTTGTCACGTGACAGATGACATTATTTTTGATACAATTTCAATGTTTCAAGTCATTGTAACTCGACTAATAGTGGTCCAATCGTGACAACACCCGCATATTAGGCATTGTCACCAAGAGCTCGTTCGAATGATGTGTAACTATGCAATATTAGCTTACATCAGCATTTTGACAATCACATGACCATGGAAACATTTAAGATTATACTTTGTCTTTCAATGTCCTTGATCCTTAAATTGAATTGATTATTGAAATGCCACCCACTGTCTGCTATTGTGTACCGGATACTAATATCAAACGATCATATCCTGTTCACATCACTAGTGGATTCATATCTGAAACACGACTCAAACGAACAGCTTGCATCTAGAGACATTTTCGGAAAATGATGATTGAGAGAAAATGGAACTATCTTCATTCTTAAATCTTGAATCTGCAACTGGTATCAAGTGCTTGTCTTTCGAGTCTTCTATTTCCAAGAAAGATGATGTCTAACTCACAAGGTTTGGGAAAACGTGAAAAGAAAGGCAAATGAATGGAGTTGTATTGATATCAGTGCTGATGATAAGTTTTATCCTTTCAATCATTATATCAGCGTATAAAAGACGTCGATGAGGCATTTGGAAATATACACAACAACTGCCGAGTTTAATTTGATTTGAAGTTGCATGCCTTCAGGAAAAATTAAAATCCCACTTCTTCCAGTAATGGAAAGGCGGTAATATGAACTGTGAATTCGCTGAAGGTATTGGAGATAATAATTCCCGAAACAGAAAATCAAAAAGAGAAGCAAACAATCAACCTTGTTCCCAGGGCTATTCAGGCGAGCCATGAATAGCCCTGGTACCTAACCCACGATTCGTGGGTGATTATGAAAATTTATGCATAATTTATGCATAACTTTTTTATAATTATAATAATACATTAAAGATGATAAATCATCATATCAATTATTCGATTCAATATTTTGGCAGGAACAAGCAGCCTAATTTTCTGATATTCTGAAGATGGAGGCTTGGAAAATTATCGTCAACTTCTTTCAGAAGCTAGATTTTGCTCTTCAGAGCTCTTGCTATATCGAAACAGGGATTGTGTTGAAGCCTGCTCAAATACAAGCACTCTTCTCAGTTCATTCAGGGCAAGATACAGTTGTCCTTCTTCCGACTGGTTACGGAAAATCTGTTATCTTTCATCTCTTGCCTTGGCTGATGTTGAAAGATTAAAAGAACCAGTTATAGTGGTAGTTGTTTGTCCTCTAAATGCACTGATCTTTGACCAGATAAAGAAGCTTCGGTGTCTTGGAATTTCAGTGTCTTTTCTACAATCTTGTGAGTCAGATTTATCACATTCATTGCAAAATTCCATCCAACAAGACGGCCTAATGCAAGCACAACAACTAAATTGCAGATCAATGCTACAGTCCATTCCAAACATTGCTTTCATTCATCCAGAAGCAGTCGTTTCTCCATCAGAGACCATAAGAGAAATTTTCCTCTCTGAAAATTTTCAGCAAAACGTCGTTGCCAGTGTAATTGATGAGGCTCATTGTGTTGTTGAATGGGGTTCACGGAGAGACACCTATCTACTAACTTTTTGCTTGCTCACCTAACTACTTTATAATTTATCTTTTTGTGTCCTTGTATTAGCTAATGCTGATTTGTCTGTGGCTTTCTCTTGCCTCTCAATTAAGTATTTCAAAACGAAATCCTTGTTTACCTATCCTTTTATCTTGTGCTATTTATGAAACAATCAAGAACTGTACTGTACCTTAATTACTTGTGTTTAAAAACTCCTTTATAAAATTAGATCATTGCTATAATTTCATGAAGTATTACCTTGGCTATAAATCATAATTTCTGTGAAAACTGGGTAAATTTTTTCATTTGTCATTTCAGGAAAAATGCATTCAGATCTGACTATGGTAATCTGTCCATTCTTCACTCATATTTTCCAAATGTGCCAACCATTGCACTTACTGCTACTGCTCCACCATCTCATTTAAAGATTATTGTAAGATCACTCCAGCTTAAAAACCCAGTTTATGTTTCACGGTCATCTAACAGGCTTAACATATTTTACAAGAAAGAGGCACAACTTCCAACAAACTATGGTTCCAAATCATTTGATGAAATTTTAATCCCTATTGCCAATTCATTAAAGAATCTTACAACTGAGTTTCCTCTTACCATTATTTACCTTCCTTTGAGATGGTGTGGTTATGCATATAGACTTTTCGAGGATATTCTTGGAGAAGCTCAATATTCCAGCTTTGAAGCAATTCCTGAGAATAGACTATTTGCACAATTTCATGCTACCCAAGAAACACAATGAAAGATCTGATTTTAAGCCAGATGGTTACTGGTAAACCTAAATGTTGTATCATTTTTGCCACCTCAGCTCTTGGAATGGGAGTTGATGCTCCTAACATAGAAAATATCATTCATATTGGGCCACCAAGGACTTTAGAAGCCTACTTTCAGGAGACTGGCAGAGCTGGAAGAAATGGCTGCAGAGCAAGTGCTCTTCTTTATTTCAATAAGGCTGATATTAATCAATCTCTCAAGGAAATGGATGATTCTGTCAGAAATTACTGTTTAAAACATACCACTTGTCTAAGAAAACTTTTACTGGTACATTTTGGATTCAAAGTTCCTACATGTAATCCACATGAATATTGTGATGTTTGCCTTAGTAAATGTACTTGTGCTGATTGTTTTTCTGCTTCTGTATCAGCTGAAGTTCTGTCTGAACCTATGGATGTTGATCCATGTTTAACGGAGAAGCCAAAATGTTTTTCAGCAATAAACAAGGAGCATCTTAGACTTGAATTGGAAAACCTTTGTCTTGAGATTGGCAGCCAGTCGTACCCTATAGGAGGAGGGATAGATTCTGCAACTGGATTTACATTGGCACTGGTTGAGGAAATTGTAGGAAAATGTGACGTAATTACAGATACCGATTTCTGAATGGAAAACTTTGATTTTTGGTTTAGAGAGCATGCTAAATTAGTTGATGGTATTATTTGCAACCATGCAAAAGACAACTAATAGGATCTAGCATCCTAGAACAACTAAGATCAAGCTACTTAACATTTAATTATGGCCTTTATTTCATCAACGTTGCAATTATTTTAAGTTTTCAGATCCTTTTCAGTTCTTTTAAATGTTTTTTAATCCACTGGTTGAATTCTCCCATGTTAAGTCTTTCTTTGGGGTTTGCTTTGATTTCAGGAAATAATTCATATTTCCTACCAGGAATAACAAAAATGGTCTTATTTTCATAACATCTTTTATCATTTTCAGTGCATCGTTACTTTCTCTACTTCTGGTGTGATGAGTTGATGTTTCAGCAACATCTGAGCACTTGCCAAAATTTGTCATAATGTCCCTGATTCCAGTTACAGCATGAGTGTGCAAAGAAATAGCTTTTTCTGTCTTATTGGCTCCCATAGACTTGATTAGATCTTTTGCTAGTCTTATACAGATTTCTTGGGCCAAATCATTTTCGATATCCGCGGCCACCTTTCCAGTTAACAAATTTGCCCCATTTAATCTGTTCTGCCATCCTTTCAGAAAGTAATACTCCCTTTTGTACTATCGAAAGCAACATTTCCAGTGCATATTTCGAGTAGCTGTTGTTTGCTTTGAAAAAAGAAAGCAGTAACTTTTCATTTACAGCCGCTCTGTTGCCGTTACCTTCCGCAGCAGTATCTTTTAGCTGTAATAGCATTACTATTAAGTTGATAATTTGCAGACCATAGTTACGAACGTGGTCGTCTTCTGTAGGTTTTTCTGCTATGGGCTCAAATGCTGACTTTGACAGCAAAGGGCTCTCTCTTCCATGTAGAAATTGTCTTCTCTAGCATTGATGGCAGTTTCTTTAGCACTTTCATATATAAGCAAAAGAAAAGGCAAGAGTCGATTTAGTGATTATCTGATATAATTTCAGTGTTAGTGAAGCCCCTTCATGAAATAGGCACCTCTGCGCAACAGCACTCTCCAAACAGTGAACAAATATTTCTTTTCTGAGGTTATTTCTTAATTACAACAAACAACCAAGCGGATACCCCTCAGCAACAGACAATATCATTGGTCCCAGAGAGTTGTCTTTGTATAATGGTTCCATTACATTTAACCTGTCTTTCATATTGTTGTGTATCGTTTTATCATTTCGTTGTGGAAAGTTACACCTAACAGTAACTCTCTTTAATAAGAGAATCTTTATAAAAATCACAGAGGAACAAGAATTAAAGAAATAAAAGTAAATTCGAAATTGAAAGATTCTGTAACAGAAATTTTTGCGTTGGCTTTCTGAAGATTATTTACGTTTTATCTTATGCAATCCCATCGTTCCCTACAAAAATACGTTTAGATAAGATTTATATGCCCGAAATTCTACCCTGCAAGGATTTCCTGATCTGGATTATGAAAAACGTTTTGATCCACAAATCTGCCCACGATGTCGTCAAAATATTTTTGCTTCTGCACTTTGGATTTGTGCATTATATTTACTGGGCGTTGATTTTTCGTAGGACCATTCGTCAGACCATTAATTCCCCAGAATTCCATTGCGGCTGCGATTATGTAAGCTTTGCCAACACTTATGAAGAATTGCTCTGTTCCTTCATAACTTTTTGTTACCCTTTCTGCATTGACACTTTTTCTATTGTAGTGCTCTTTAAAGAAATGCAATGTTCCTTCTTCTCTTGTTGACTTGTTGCTGTACAGATTCACATAGCAGTACTGTGGAATTATGGATGATAAGAAAATGTTACATTTCATATAATCAGGATTCCTTTTAGGTTTTCTTTTTTTGAAGAATGTTTATGTTGAAAGAAATAACAGAAGCAGGCACACTGGAAGCACGTGGTAGCGAGGGCGACTGCCCCCTTCCCCCTTCCCCGTCAAAATTTGCTGCTTCTGTCGTCGCCACCATGCCTTGCTTTTGGCGCCCCTTGACAAGAGAAAGATAGAATGAATTAACAAATTGAAGACTTCATTTTCCTGAAGAAAGGATGCTTTTGTGTGCCAAAGTTCACAGGTGTAAGGAATGGTATGATCAAATCGCTGGGTGGCAGTTTTGTTACCTGCTGTAAGATCTCTTGCTCCAGCAAAACGAACTCGGATAAGCTGGTCTCTGCCAAAAAGGACTGAAATTTCCTTTAGCAGATCTTGTTCGTCTTGCTGTCAGAAATGTGCACTTGGTTGATCTGGCCTTGCAACGCCTCCTGGATTCAATTCCATTAAATCTTCTTTGTAATCCTCATTAATTTTTCTGGCTTTTTTGTAAATTCCCCATATCCATTTCTCATACGCTCGCATTATTTGAACAACATCGGAGTACAGGTTCTCTGAATACATTAATCTCCAAAATTTTCGGACCTATTATTTTCGGACATTTAATTTTCGGACACAAATTTTCGGACAAAAATGTCAAAAATTTCGGACAATTTCGGACAAAATTTCGGACATTTTCATATTAGTAAATAAAATTTCGGACACAATATAATTTCATAGATACATCACAGAATAAATGGAATACGTTGTTTCACTTCATGTCTCAAAACAAAACTGGCATGGTTACCATAGTACTGTTAAAGTTATGTAGAAGCTTCGATCAGAAAAGACTCACATGATTATATCAACATAACAGAACATGAATAAATATCACAAGCATAAAAACGCCAACAGAACAGAGTTATACAAAGCTAATTAATAACTGGAACGAATCAATAAATAAGAACATGAGTCACATGATTCATGACAACTTCCCTTTCCTGCAAGTACTGTACATTCATAAAGTATGTAAAGTATAGTAAAATATAGTATTAACAACAGTTTCTACAATCGTTTTGACAGCTTAATCTAAATCAGCGAAGGGATCCTCAGGTTCAAGTTCAATATTTATTGCCTCTGTTATTCCTGCAATTTCAAATCCCTTCATTATAAGATCTCTTTTGTTGCGAAGATGGTCATACAATCCAATAATCCATTGCGCGTGCAATGGTTTTATGATGCTCAAATTTGTTTTTACGTTAATAGAGTATACGTCAGTGCCTGCTTGCATTTGCGTTGTGATTTCATCGCATACCAGTCTTGAAACTTTCCTGAAAGGAAAGTTTTGATGGACCATTCACTGTTAAATCTAGTGGTTGAAACTCACTCGTTAAGTTATTTGGTACGTATACATACACGCAGTGATTTTCGGCCATGAGATCCAGGATACGTTGCGTCTTCTGCCCCTTAAAAACATCAAAAATCAGAAGAGCCTTTTGATCATCTGGTAAATTAAGCTCTGAACGCTTCTGCTTCAAATAAGGAAATATAATTTCTTCCAAAAGCTCGATGGCTTTTTCCTCGTTACTCCAGTGATTAGGCGTGTGGGTAACATTAAATCCATCCGGAAATGCAACTCCCTGTGGATGGCACCTTACGGTTTTTCCTTGGTAGATGATTTGCATCGGAAGAAACTCGCCACTTTTCGTAATCGTGAATGTGCCAGTTATCTGCTTTTTCTTACCCTTCCCTATCAAAGGGACACTTGCTGCACCTCTTTTATGCAGGGTATGGTTCGGAGCACAAACGTACGACAATGGCGTTTGATCGTAGTTTAATATCAGCTCGTCCGGAATCTTGTAAAGTTGCTGCAGCGTTTTGATGTCGCGTTGAAATTTCAGTTTCTCCTCTTTCAGAATACCAGGTGCAACAGGAATTTTAGCTGTCGTCCCCATTCTCCGACTCATCTTTTCTCCGTTTTTCTCTAATCGATACAAAACATTTCTTCCCCATTGGTGATTCAAACTTAAATACCCACCATTTTCGACAAGTAAAGATCGATCATTTGCATTAATGATACCTTCGCGACACTGTTAATGATAGCCGCACTTACAGGAGCACCCTTGAGGCGTAAACCTTTATTATTTTAATTGTTTTTCCATTAACTCCTCGGGCAATAATTGTTTCCGACCCTTTTTTGTTCTTTAACTCTTTCACATCGCAACCATCTTCAACGCGTCTTTTAAAATCGCTAACGCTTTGTTTCTTCAACCCAGGATACTTTTTTGACAGATCTCGAACAGTTTTGGCAACTCCGTGCCTTATAGCGTGCGTCGATGTCTTTCTTCTCTTCCCACTCCAAGTTTTATATTTACCACGAGTTTTGCCTCTTTCTTCTAAATGTTCCAGTGACTGGACGACCTCCTCGCGCTCACGGACCGTGATGGTTGGCAGCTCTTCTTGACTGCACTCTCCCACTACGTTCGACGCAGTCTTTGTAAAATAATTTAGAATCGACATTTAAAAGTTTGCTCAACTAACTACAACTACTTTTGCTGCCCAGAAGCTTTATAGTCAGAATTAAAAAAGCGTGTCATCCAATACGGTTTGCAGCATGAAATTCCAAATGAGGATTACAAACGGTTCATTGTCAATGTCACACCTAATTTCAATGAATGATCCCCCTCACTTATGAAAGAAGCACTTGACCTACTAACATTACAAAAGAATACTTGATTATGGAAAACTAACATGGATTATTCTGTTTACACTTTTATGGTTTTGACTGTAAGTCGCGTGCTATCTTTAAAACACGCTTTGGAACCAGGGTCTAGAATTTCTAAACTGGATTGTGGAATCTAGATCTTGGACCTGGATATGGAAACTTTACCATTAGGGATTGCATCATGCGTCTAGAAATTGAGTATGTGGAGAATTATTAATGGTGGTGGGCAGATTGGAGGTTGGCCAAGTGGTTAGAGTACTGTATATTAAATAATTGCGATGGGCTCCATGAGACCCTCACAGATTCCAGATTCAGGTTCCAGATTCCAGTTTCAAGATTTCAGTTTCCATGTTTTACAGAAAGCCGTATGGGCTGTATCCATTTTCACAATGGTGTTAGCTTTACATTACCGTGCAACTACTAAACCTGACTGCCCTCCCTCGTTTCTTCATTATCTTTGAAAACAAGTATTGGGTGGTACGAGAAGTCACGATGCAAGCTAATTACACGACGTTGATAGCAAGTCGCGGATGGCATGTGTACGGCAAGACAGCATGGGTTTCACCGCAGCCGGGCGAGAGCCTATTTGCTAAAAAAGAAAGAGACCCGAATGCTCTGCTGGCGGATCCATATTCTATAGCTTGGATGAGAAAATGTCCATCCAGGTTAACTGCAGATGTCGTCGGGCATATGCCCAGAGAAATATCACGATTTGTTCATTATTTCTTAATCCGTGGTGGCACGATCAGTGCTGTTGTTACCAATGGGCGCTATCGCCCGTCCCCTATTCCAAAGGGAGGGCTGGAGATTTTGCTTTCTGCCACACTAACGTTGGCAATGATGATCAAAGATACTTGCAACGATTAATCAAGCTGATTAATGATAACTACGATCCTGCCGCCAATCATGCCGAACACAATGATTCTGCAAATGATGAAGAGGGAAGATCTGAAGATGAGACCGAAGGAGAAACCAGAAATAGAGAGAGGAAGATCCTGTGGAAGATATTTTCTTCTTGATGACGAAGATTGGGAAAATGAACCTGAGAGAAATGAAACTAGCAATAATTCAGACGAACATGACGAAGTTATTATTTTAGATTAATGCTGTACTTGTTTTATTTAGATTATTGCTGTACATGATCCAAAACAGAGTCTTGCATCTGATTTGAGTACTTTTATGCTTGAATTTATTTTATTTATGCAAAATTAAATTTTCGGACATTTTGAGTATCGGACAATAAAATGTTCGGACATTTTAATTATCGGACAATTAAATTTTCGGACCACTACAATTTTCGGACATTAAAATTTTCGGACAATTGAATTTTCGGACCCCTCTTTTGTCCGAAAATTGAAACGTCCGAAAATTTTGGAGATTAATGTACAGCAAAACAGGCATTGATGAAATCAAGGACTTATTTAAAATTTCGTTCATGTATGGATGCAGAATATGGTCTGGCAATATGCCTTTAAGAAAGCTGTGAAAAATAAAAAAAATAATTAACATAACAAGCTACATTTGTTTGGCCCTATTTGGACTGGAGGGAGCGTTTCTCGGCCTCGTGGTGGACTGTTCTCTGCTGAACCAATATCTCTTGCTGAAATACACGGACCTTTCATAAAATTTATTTAGCTTTCATATTGAAAAAGTTTCATTGTTAAATATTTTGCAATTGAGACCTTTCCAGATCCTTTCTTACCTGAAACACTCAAGAAATTCTACCAATACTCTTGCCACAAGGACTTTAGAATTTTCTTTGAGCATTGATATATCATCTTTGTTTCGCAAGAATACCCCAACATCAACTCTATTTATGTCTCTCTTCGGAGCACTGTTATCGAGATCTGGAAATTCTAGACGATTCACTATTAGATTGGTTGCGAATAGATGCATGTCAATATTTTGGCATGCAGAAGTCATGTCGTGTCTATGTGGTAAAGATCAAGGTTGTCACCGGTTCCTCTGAAAGTTTTGCCCTTTTTAACTTCAGCGACAATTTTCTCATCAAAATGACTGCCAATCTTTTTGGGCAGGTTCTGTTTCCTTGTGTAAGATAAGCATATGCCAATTTTCTGAGGGGATCACAGCACTGAAATGTAAATTTGAAAAACAATTGACATTAAAAATAAATAGGAGAAAGATCAAAAAAGTACTGAAAACTACAACATCTTGTTATTTACCTTCTTACTTGCTCCACCTAGAGTTAATACCACTGTCATCAATCTTTGAAATAGACTGAAATCCTTGCACCTGGCCTGCATCAGGAGGCTATAAACCACTGCCATTCTCTTCTCAAGTTGTTGATTCTTGGCGTGTTTCATGTTGCCAGGAGATCCAACTGCATTAAGGACATCGAGCAGTTCTGAGCAAGATCGTAATTCCTCTTTCATTCTATCCCAATCAAACGATATAAGGCTGTCAACTATAGTAGACCTAAGATATGAGGATGACTTTGTTTTGGTCATTTGCTCAGCTTTTCCTGCAATTCTAATCAAATACTTGTGCCAGATTACTTTTGACAGTGTTTGGCAACTGAGTATACCATCGGCCATACCCGATGCAGATGATCTTTTAATAACGGAATTCAGTTTCAGGTGTTCTTGTCGCATAATTGGATTGCCAAGTAAACTGTCCAGCTATATAAAATCATGATGCGCTAATTAAATTAAATTTTTGGGTGAAAGGAGATGAAGATACCCAAAAAACTAAACTCTTTGTTTAAAAAAGATAATTCCATGGGATGGTGGTATTTAAATCTGAACCCGGTGAGGGTAACAACTCCGGACCGGGACGTGGGGACATAGATTTCCCATGACTTTGTACCAATATCCGATAAAAAACACTCGACTTTATGTCAACTTTAGTCAAACGTAATGCAAAATATCCCATTATGGATATGCTTTTAAGAAATCTCCAGATTTATTGGTACACAGTTATACGAAACTATGCTCTGAGCCACATACAGAAGGGTGTCTGAGCACAATTAGTATAGTAAAAGTTTCTTGCAGAGTTTCTTAACTTAAATATCTAAATTACGAAAATTTCGTGAAATTCAGGTTAATCAAAATTTGTACCAATTTTAGGCATTCCATCCCCCCTTTGATTCATTCTGAAGGTTTGACTATGATACATTGAATAGTTCAGAAATTGTTCATTACGAGGTTATTTTATTTTTTGAGCTCTCCTTTTCTGTCACGCATTACAAGGTGGTCTGTAATTCTATTGGACAGTTTTTGAACATAGAACAATAAATCTGCATCCACAGTTCGATTTTCAACTTCAAATGGAACGTTCATTTTAAATTTTGTTGGAAGTTATTGCAGGTCTAAATTTTCTAGTGATGTCAATCAATTTAAAATGTTCATGTAAAATTGTATTTTGGAGATAGAACCTTGGTTTCTCGATATTTCAAGAAAGTGAATGCAACTTTTAGGAAACTTTGAGCAAAATTGAAGAAGTGGGAAATTGATGAAAACCATTCCCATTCGCAAGTCACAAATCGATTGTACAAATCATGCAAGTTCATGATCACAAATCTTTTTGCAACTATTCATTTACGATTGTACAAATAATGCGAAATTAAGAGACACATTCTATTCAAAAATTGATTTAAAGAAAAATTACATCTCCTCACTGTCAACATCTGATAAAACTCTGCTATTTAGAGAAATTTTAGAATCTGATAGTAAAAAGGTTTTAACAAGTTTAGCATCATTTGTATATCATTCAGAAATGAAAAGAAATGAAGGTAAAAATAGAATTGGTATGATTTTGAAGGGTATTCTATATATTTCAAATAATTATACATATAATGAAAAAGCTGATAGTGAATTAAACATCGTTGTAATAGAAATATATTTTTTTTAGTATTTGATTAATTAATGTTAGTGTACCACGTAGTCTTGCAATTTAGCTAAATCGTACTTTTATTAGCATTTTTTGTTAATTAATTGCGACTAAATTGTAAAACTGCTAGACCCCTGAGAGGGTGTTGAAATTGATGAAATGAAATGAAATGAAAAAACTGATGATTATATTTCACAGAGGTAACTCTATGTTTGTTAATTTCATGTTATGTCGATCTGTTTTTAATTTCAAGAAATTCAAAGATCCGAGCAGTATCTCACCTGATGTAAACTAGAAGTTGACACATTTCTTTATCTTCACTTTCGTTGACTTTCTTTTTGATGGATACGTCGTCCTGAGACAAACAAATGTTTATTAGTACACTGATTGCAAATCCTTTTTCACAAATTGAAATAGGAGAAACAATTGTTTTTAGACTTTTTTATCCAACTTACCTGTAATGATTTTAAAGCTGAAATATTCTCTTTTTGCGCTCGTATTTCTGTCTGGTTCTGGTTTTCTTTGTCAAGAATTTGAACTGGTACTTCTCCTTCCTGAAACATTAAAGTTTTCTTATCTTCAGTTTATCTATGTTACTTGATTAATTTTGAATCCACAGTTAGTTTTATATGAAAGGACACTATAAATACAGTACAGTATCTTATATTGCTACTTTTGATTCACTTCTGCTATTTTAACAAGGCATTATCGTTCCTACGATTGTATATATATCTTTCTTGTGTTTTCTTTCAATCTCACATTTTAGTCATTTCATGTTTTTGGTAGTAAATGCTTTTTTGGTTTATTTGACTTTTCTTACAGGTTGTTTTCTGTTTTCGTGATTCCTTCTTATGAGTCCTTCTTATGTTCTCAATGTTTCTTTACTGCTTGGAGTCCTATTAAATTGTAAAAATATTAACCTTTTGAAAATCAATAACCTCTTCTTCAATAAACTAGAAGGTCAACTCGAAACTATTTGTAGTCTATAACTAAATATGGAAGTGCATTTATCTTACCTCATAAGATTGTGAAGTTGAAGTTTCTTTTTCTCCTCTTCCAAGAGCATTTTCTTTGTCTTCTTCTTTGTATTTTTCAAATAAACGCCTTGGTTGTATGTTTCTCAGAGGGAACCTTTCTTCAGGTTTTTCATTTGGGGTTGACTTGCTTAAAGGGATATTTTCCAAATATTTATGCTTTCTTGGTATACGCTTTCTTGGTAGTTTTAGTTGTTTCTAAAGGTCCTTCAGTATTATCATGTGAATTAAAATGCAAAGTAGTGACTTTTTTGTTGCTTGTTTTCGAAAGTCGTGGAAGGTTTCAAGCTTTTTATCGCATGATCTGCCTTTTTTAAACAATGTATTGCCACACATTAACAGTTCATAAATTTTACTCGGCAGATTTTTCGTCAAGCCACTAAAACTATAAATAGCCAATAAATATTTACCATCTGTTTCTTTGTTGCATAAAACACAATTCAATTTACACGCATTCATCATCATTTATCTACAAGTACCAAAAATTATTTTCCGCCATTGTTTTGACTAGGCCCTTCCCTGTCGCAAAATTGCATTGCTAGACAACCATAATAATCGCTAATTTATGCTAGTGTTGCGAAAAATTACCAATCAGAATCCAGAAACGCTTGGTAGGTACCAGGGCTATATCTTTCAAAAAAGCCCAAGGAACGAGGTTGGCAAACAATAAGAAGATTTGTTCTTTTTGCACCGAAATCAGAGTCACTGATAAACGGTTTTCTAACCAAGGTGGGCTTGGAAGATGTGAGCAGGAAAGCTCTAAGGAAAGGACATGAATGCAAACAAAATTTTTTTATCAAAACCAAGCAGCAGATTTCATGAAGCAAGGTTGGCAGTCTTTCAACGTTTTCGCAATAGATATATATTATCATAAAAATTGCTACCTTAAATACTCAGTCAACAAATCTCTCAGCGTGGAGGAAGAAGAAGAATTTTTAAGAAATGAAGACGAGGCTGATATTAAGAATGGATCCGTCCAGTGCGCTCAAAGATGGTGAGAAAAATGGAAGCATTCCTTCTCCACCAATTATTATCCGATTTTCTATCAATGTGTCAAGAGAATGATTTTGAACCTATTTTTCAGCCATACTGTTTCATTGAAAAGAGAACTCATAAAACATTGGAAGACAAGATCGATTTTTCCAAACAAGGAAGTACGTCATAGTTCATAGTTTGTTAATGAGTCCGAGAGAATAGTGTTGCGACTTTACTTGGTCACTGTCTGACAGATGAGGATTATGTGCGCTCATTCGCCAATTTCATCAAGAAAAAAGTTAAACAGTATGAATTTGAGTCACTACTGGACAGCGCAGATAAATTATGGCCAGTCTTGATAAAGGACCCATGTCGTAACTCTATAACACAATTTACCCCATAATGTACCCTAAGAATTTCAAAGTTTATATGGATGAATATGGTGTAACGACGTTGAGCAACATTTCCAAAGAGATTTAGTCACTTGCCTCAGACTTTCACTGGAGCTGGGACTTCACATGACACTATCACAACTTTATTTCAACCACTTCTACCTAGTGAGTTTTTCCATCCTTAAACAGATCCTTTGGAATTGAAACATAATTTACCACTGATTAATAATGTTTATGCACACTTTCTAGTTTTCTTTAATTTACTTTCCAACTAGTAGGTAGTAAGGGGAGGCTCCTAGCGCAGTAAGACTCCCAGCGCAGTGATGTCATCAGTTACGTCATCAGATTGTGCTATAGTGCAACGGTTTTTATGGATCTAGCGTGCTGGTTTCTCCAACCTCGTTTTCATTTATGGAAAATCCCTTGGAAAAGGGAAAGTCCCCATGAAACAGGAAAGCCCCTAATAATCCTGTAATCTGATTGGATAGAACTT
>JACTAT010000154.1:0-15345 GCA_014526335.1 Chrysaora quinquecirrha
AAAGGTGGAGAAATCTCATTCATGAATGGCAAAGCCAAACTTCTCTGCAGCGAATAGATATGTAACATTTAACGAAAATCTTTAAAAATTTAAATCTACTGGCTTCAAATAAATTGCTTTTACTGAATTTTTGGGATACTTGTCAAAAAGGAAAGCACTGAAGTTTTGTAGTGACAATGAACCAAAATCTATCTAGCTATCCAATTCACGAAAATAAGATTTGTTCCTGGCTTGAAACTCTTGGTAAAACTTATTAACAAATATTAACAAATGTGATAGCTTGTGGCCATAAAAAGCGCTTGCATATACGGATTTCTCTCTACTGATTCCTCTGAAGCATTTATTTTTTCATTTTGTTTCAAATGAATCCTTGAAAGCAAGTATCCCAACGAAAAAATTGTACTGGGTCTCAAACTCATTGACGAGTTTGAGAGCTGTGGCCACTGACTGGCGCAATTTACAAAATTTATGCTAACTATTCCAAATCAAAAAGTGCCATTTTTCGCCAACCGGTCCCAAGGTCATCTGTTGCGGGGTGAGCTAACAACAACAACAACAGATGTCCTTGGGAACGAAGTTGACACCCCACAGGTTCTTTAATTTTTCGCGCAGGTTCCTTGCGCAGGTTTTTAATTTTTTCGCGCAGGTTCTATATGGCCGAATCGAATTTTCTACTTTAAATACACTTATAAGAACAACCTTCATTAGAAACACCAAGCTGAAATTTTGGTAAGAAATTTTTTATTTCTTCGAAACTATTAGAGATTAACACAAGCAAAGTTCACCAGCGCGAAGCCCTTGCCTGAAAACGTATTTCAAACATGTTTTTGAGAAGGTAGGGGTGATAAATTGGTGGAAAAGCACTTCAAATGTAAGAAACAAGCAGGCTGAAATTGAAGCCAATAATCAGGGGTGGCGCTTGCTTTTGCCCGAAAAGGGGGCTAGTCTCCCCGACGAGGGGGCTTATAACGTAAAAACATATTCGTATCTATGCTTGACCAGATTCCTTATTTTCATATCGTGTTGGTCTTGGTCTGGTATTGGTTCACGACGGTGCATAGCTTTGAATCTATTGGCAACCATTTCCAGATTAATTCTGCTTCCCCTTTCAGGGGCAAGTTGGCCGAATGCCAATTCAGCTAACGCTGAAAGTGTGTAGCCCCAGAAAAATTTTAAATTCTGGATGCCCTTAGATGCGATTTCCAAGCATCTGGGGAGTATAACTTCCTAAGATAATTACCCATTTTGGCACAAGAAACGCTAGAAATCGTAGTGCATTAAAGTTAATTTTTGCGTTTTAATCTTTTGGTTGGTTGTCAGAAATACCTCCACCGCCCTCTTAATCAGCCCCTGCCTTTCACTGTGGATCCCTAACGCCATCAAACTCTCCAAGTGATAGAAGTAATGGTTTTTCATTACTGTTCGCAAGTGATTCTTCATTAGACGTACCGAACTAAAATTTCTCTCACATTCAGCTGACAAGACTAGTAGCGTGCACACTATCAGCGTTAGATGCTCTTGCTCATAGAAAAGCAGTTTTTAGCTTTACAAGATAGCTTTGAAGCACTACTAAGGATGATGGGGCCTCATTTTCCCTTCTTTCCTTTTAACAAACACGTGAATTTTGAACCTTCATGGCAGGGGGCGTCTTTTTCGACTTGAAATAGGTCTGGAAAGGCTGTTAATATTTCTCGTCAAGAAAGTTAGGAGATCCACCCCTGTATGGAATATAAAATCAGAAATAACACGTGCAAGCAAAATGTAGTATATTTCCTATCATGCAATTCATGCAATGGCATCACAAACTATATTGGGCAAACAACGAATCTAAGAAGTCGAATGAGCGATCACATTTCAGAATCAAGAACGGGAATTTCGACTTGTAATTTTCCAAAACACGTTTTTTCTTGTGGAGCATCAAATCACAGTCTTCTCAAGAACCTTTTTTTAAAATATTTGTTTTTATGAAATTAACTGACTCACGCCTCTTACTTAACTACGAAGATAAACTTTTCAAAGCCGGACATGCCGTTATGAACTCATAGAAACTGTTGTTTCCTGTGTTGATAATTAAAATTTTTGTAAATATATTTATTTTTTCAAGATCTAACATTAAAACTATTCAAGTCACACTCTGATGAGAACGTAGGTTCGAAAGGCCTCAGTTCAGTGTGCCAAAAATCTTGTCTATTTCGTTACCTCCGCTCTCTAGTATCCAAGTCTAACATGTAACATGTTCATGTCAGTATAATATGTACTTTTATGCTAAATATATGTGCGCAACACATATAGAAACAGTCGTTTTACACTCTATATTTATTGGAGAAAAATATAAACATTTCTTTTTTATACCTTTGTCCTATATGGCGGGGTATATGATGGTGGTGAAGAATTTTTGTGAATCTCAATTCTTTTCGGTTTTCACCATTGAACTGGTTTTCACCCTGTGTGAGCTCGAGTCTGAGTCGAATACGAATCTGAGTCTTGACGAATATTCAGATTGTTGTTTGGTGTTGGTGTGTTGGACAAATCAAATCAAGCAAGAATTGAAACAAGAAATATCAGCCATTATCAAGATGACTCATGAAATCAGCTATCTGCAGCTGAGAGCTGCAAATGATGCGAGATTAGCAGTAAGTAAAGCCGTACGTAATTCTAATTATCTAATGGGGTGGAGGAGGCTGCGTAGTACGTAGTATTGAACTCATCGTAACTCTCATCTAGTAGATACGATTTACATTGTAGGCCTACCAAGAGTTTAGTTTTGTTGCCGAGAATTGAGGACTCGGAAAAATGGCGGCTGTTCTGTCATTTCTTTGTTTATTTAAAAGATTTTGAAAGGAATTCCTTCTTATGATACCAGATTCTAAGCAGAAGATAACGACAGAGTGACAGGCCATAAGAAATTCAGCTAGAGTCCTTGCGCCCAAAGTGACCACCTTTTCAAACATTAGTCTAGTACAATATAAAAACTCTAAAGAATTGCTCAAACCTCACTCCCCATAGAAATACTTTTCATTTTATTGCTTATGTCTTGCCAGAATTTCAATGTGATATTTCAACTTCTCTTGTCAAAACAACAATCCAAGCAAAAGAACAACCAAAAATGGCCTAAATCAGGAAATGTTTTCAAAGTGGCCATCATAGAGATAGTAATAAACAAGTTTGAATTATTAGTTTAATTAGTAGTACTAAAGTACTACTTGCCATTAGGTTTTTACTATTGTTTAGCGCCACCGCAGCCAAGAAAAAATAGCGACGCTATCGCAATGTCTGAAGGACAATAATCATCATCATAATCGTCATCATTATCATGGAAATCGTTATGATCATCATAATTGTTACCATCATCATCATCATCATCATGATCATGATCATCATCACCATCATCATCATCATCATCATAATAATAATAATCATCATCATCAACATCATTATCGTCATTGTCATCATCATCATCATCATGTTCATTGTTGTTATCATCATCATCTTTCCAGCTTTAACCAGTTCAGTTTTGCAGCTTCTGCAGAATCTATAGTGGTCAAGTACAATGATAATCATGATAATCACGTGATCATGACAGTGATGACGATGACGACGATGATGATAATGATAATGATAAGGATGATGTTCAAGATGATGATGATGTTGGACAAGATTACGATGATGATGATAATTATGATGATGTTGGTGATGATGACGATGATCATGATCTGGTGATCATGATCATGATGATGACAGTAAAAATAAACAAAATCATACGAGATCAGCAGGAATTTCTACTGCGCCACAACTTCCTCCCCTCTTTACACGAAAATTTGCACGCATCAGAACCTGAGAATCTTCTGACGACAACAACCCTCTCAAAATAAATATGGCATCGACATCGGCAACAACATGCGCAACGCAAATGGCTAATAAAAGTATTTATTATGCAAAATTCAAATACAAAAGCTTTGAGAATTAATTATCAAAAAATTGAGCTTCGAGAATCTTCTGCAATATCTTTAACCACAATGACACATCTAGATGTTTACAAATTTCGTTATTGCTTCTAATTGTCAAATAATTGGTATTCATAACATCCAATTACGGCGACTTCAAAGTTGACTTCCTAGTATTTGTGGTTTATCTTTGTCACGCTTTTTGGCAGGAAAAAGTGTCTATACATACATCCTTACATGCATTCCACAACCACCCTCTCTGTCCTTTGGATATAAAGAACGTGTTTGGAAAACAAACCAATGAAATCACGAATGCGTCAGATAGGGTGGCCAGTTTGGGCACAATTCAAGCAATTGAATGCCTTTCAAAAATGTTTCCCCTGTTCAGTTCAGACGAAAAATAATTCAAAATTCTTTTCTCATGTTTTCAAGTCAGAGGTCAGAGTGTGGTTCAAGATCTTTTAAAGTTTTTTTACAGTTAAGATATGGAAATAGGAGACTGAAAGGAATTACATTACTTTGAAAACAAACGATAAAATGGAGGAATACTACACTTGAAACAAAAATAAGGCCTTGCATGATTCTTTTTTGTATCAGATTATTAGGCACTTAAAAAGGAAAAAAAATCATAAAATTAAGGAAATGGCACATTTTTGTGAGTTTTAGGAGGCAATAACAAGATTCAAACATATTGTTTTTATAAATTTCTGCAGACCAGTGGATTTTCTCAAATTGTGCAAGCTGGCCTATTTGGGCGCAAGGACTCTAACATACATTTGCATGGGGACCTGTGATCTGGATTATTGCTATTATTTATTTTTTAGTAATTACAACATTAAAGCACTACTTTTACTAATTACTATCAAAACTAGTTTGAAATGGTAACAAATTAAGGTTTACATTGAAATATTATAGACAGGGAAATTATCACAACTGTCTAAACAAGTGCCTAATGAATTCAAAGTGTTTAGACCTTAAACACTATTTTAAGACTTTGAAACATGTTTGAAACTATTAAGGCTATTGATGATGTCATCAAAATGGTGTTTAGTGATGTTTGAGAGAGAAAAGTCATCAAAAATAAATGATATATCAATTTTTGCATCTGTTTTCACTGTTTATATGAACCACAGTCTAAGAACTCTTATAATTATTTTAAAAGATGAGGGATTCAACGATTGGTGATGTGATTTCCAGGGGGTAAAGTTAGGCCTTTAACGAAATTTGGTATGATGGGCAAGAAGTGCCATTAAATGACCTGGCATTGCATTTATTATCTGATTTCTAGTATTTAGACTACAAAAGTATTTTAAGACTTTGAAACAATTTCGAAACTTGCAGGGGGTCATAGCTGATGACATTATTTATATGGTTTTTGGATTCAGAACCTTCTTTCCTTATTCTACATACTGTAGGTTCAAGCATTTTCGATATCCTAATTATTAGATTATTTCTCCAATATTGAAATATGAATCCATTTTTGGAAATCCATTTCAATGGTTCGTATCAGACATTGAACAAAATGCTGACTCTAATCCATACAATGAAGGTTGGCTTAGTTGTTGCTCAATTGAGTCAAGAGCTCAAAAATCTCCTTGAAAGAATGAAGACCTTTATGTGTGATCACTCACATCGCCTGTATTCAGCAGCAAATTGTTGGGAATTACTTCTGGGTGGAAAGTTGCATGACATCTATGCAGTTGACATATACTATCATAATTGCTGCTACGTAAAGTTTGTTCATTCTCTAACAAGTCAGCAAAGTACAAAAGGAAGAGGATGTAAAGGAAGCTTTCATGTATAAAGTGAAGAGAAAGATTGTAAGAGATAAAGAAGCGTATATCTTCTTAATAACGAGCTTTTGAAGGACACCGAAATTCTCAGCGAGGATTAAGGGCTTGAGACTAAACTGTCATAAGTACTTGTCCACTCTTAAAAGGAGACTCATTCACGAGTTTGGTGACAAGATTTCGTTCTTCCCATTTGGCAGGTATTTGCTTGTGCATTCAGCTGACATATATCCATGCAGATACGCTGTTCCATCTTTACACAGATGTGGGTTGCATGATGACGATCTGGTGGCAGAATCATTTGGCAGAATGATCCGAAGGAAACTGGCACAAAGAGAATCTCAATAAAAGAATAAAGGCCCACTGCCTGAGTTGTTAAGGCAGTGTACTTCACCATGCACGATTAAGGAAGAAGAATCAATATGGCTATGTCAGTTGTCAGTCAGATGTCAGTTTGTCGTATTTTTGACGAGGCAAGAAAGATATGGTCTCTTTCCAGTGACTAGGAGAGTCTTTCAACACACGGAAGCAAAAGAACTTAGGGTTATCACTGCATAGATTAACGGGCAGTAAGGAGGCCTAAAGAGCTAGTGGATACCTTGCATAAATGTAAGCATACTGTGGCTTACAATGAGGTGCACATGCAGAATCTTTCTTGGTCAAGAATTCTCATGACAAGACCGTCCATCGTTGCCAATCTAGGAACAGGCGTTGTCACAATACTAGGAATCAAAAGATAAAAATTTTGCCAGGTCATTTGATGGTGCTTTTTGCCCGTCACACCAAATTTCGTGAAAGGCCTTACATTACCCCCTGGAAATGATGTCATCAATCATTGAATACCCAGTCTTTTGAAAAAATTATTGAAGTTCTTAGTAGTCCATATATACAATGAAGAACAAATGCAAAATTGATATATCATTTGTTTCTGATGAGTTTTCTTTCTCGAATATCACTGAAACACCATTTTGATGACAACAACAATTGCGAACGCCGTGCATAGTTTCCATAATGTTTCAAAGTCTTAAAATACACTCTTTTTTTATAAAAAATGCTAAATTTTAAAAAATTGCCCCAAACATTGCCAAAATTTTAAACAATAACTAAACAATCTGCCTGGGATAGTCTTTGAGTTGTACAAATCTTCAAAATTGCGATAAACAGCGGAGAAATTTTCGGGCATACTTAAAAGCTTTTTTCGTCTGACACTCCTCAGTATGAACGTCTGAAACAGACCGAAACAATAGACTAAGGCGGAATTTATACCAAGATGCGGCTCGAAATGCACCAATCAGAATGAACGAAAAGCTGAATCGGCATTGTGTTTTAAACACCAATCAGTTGGCGGGAAGACCAATAGAATTATTTGAAGAGTCCAAGTGAGAAAACGAACTCTTTCTGTCTACACAAAACTGGCCTTTTGGTTTTGATGTAGACAGATCCAAAAACCCCTAAGTGGAACAAAGATCTTGCTTCGTCAATGATTTTGAAACAGTCCTTGCTGTAATTTTCTGCACAATCAGGGTTGTCGAGGAGGTGTTGTCCTATGGTCGAATAATGGTTGAGTCTAGGTTGTTTTTGTTCAAATGTTTATTTCGTTGTTGTGGTCCAAATATTTTTGAACCAAAATATTTTGCAGATACTTAAATGTTTGCAGTTATCTTCAAAGCTATGTTATTAATATCATGTATTCTGATTTAGATAATGCTACTTCCGGTTTGGTTTTCAAGAGCACAAATGGAAAAAACACCAACAATTTTCGGTATTACTAAAACATGGAAGCAGCCAAAATGAACCAAAACGATCCAAAATGAACCAAAATGAACTAAAATAACTTTGAGTTTCTTTAAATGTCTTCATTGACAACAAGAACTCTAGGGATTCCTCCTCTCCCTTAACATCGGTATACCGTAAGAAAACTTACACGGGCTTACTTACCAATTATTTCAGTTTCACCTCTTTCTCTTTTAACCTGGGTTTGATTCGTACGTTAGTTGACAGAACGTATAAAATTAACAATACTTGGTCCGGTTTCCATGAAGATTTAAAGATTCATTTTATGTTTACAAAGTTGTGTTTTTATTTGTTATGCCTGTCACATGTAGTTGCTCCTAAAATTTCACAATGTTATCATGTCGAGCAAGGTTGTGAAGAAGCTTTGCCTCTTTCTTAAATTCCTTTTCGCAACACTTTAAATCATTGATTATTTTCAGGACGACGCTTCTTGTTTCCAGAGATGACGACACGACAAATGTGCCAGGATAAACTGTTGCAGGACTGCCACGCCCAATCTCCTCTTCCCGACCGACATCTTTCCATTTGAAGGTTTCAAAACAATCGTCTTTAGCTTTATTTTTTGGGACTCTGAATGATTTATTCAGAGCCATTTTTCCAAAAAGCACTTAGTCCATCACAGAAAGAACGCAGGGGAAGGCCACACGTGTTGAAGTTCAGAGCAGACAACCCAGCGACTAGAATTACATGCTATTTCCCGCAATCATTTTTCAGACAGAGAGGATTCCCAGGGATTTTACGGAATCGATAGAGAAACCAAATCAAATTGAATTATAAAACAACCAGCATTGTCTGGATTTCTAACATGGTGTGCCACCTTAACATGCTATCATCAATGGTATTTGCTACCTTAAAATTGAATCAATAACGGCATTATCTCCAACATTTCCCCTTTTACAGATTCCCCCTTTTACAGATTGCCCCTTTCACAGATTCCCCGGGGAATCGGGGAATGCAAAGACAATTTGTTGTCGTTCCCCCTTTTACAGATTCAGAAAGTTTGAATATGACGTCATATTCCCCGATTCCCCGTTCCCCGATTCCCTTTCCTCGATTCTCCGTTCCCCCTTTTACAGATAGCCTTAAATGGGCTATTACTGAAAGCAGGAACGGGGAATATCAGCGGGAACGGGCGGGAATCACCGAACGTCTTGCGGAACGAAAGGGAATCAGCGGAACGGCCGGAATGACTGGGAATCAGCGGAACGAGCGGAATGACCGGGAATCAGCGGAACGAAAGCGGAATCAGCGGAACGGCCGGAATGACCGGGAATCAGGGGAACGAGCGGAATGACCGGGAATCAGCGGAACGAAAGCGGAATGACCGGGAATCAGCGGAACAAGCGGAATGACCGGAATCAGCGGAACGGGCGGGAACGAAAGCGGAATGACCGGGTATCAGTGGGAACGGGCGGAACGAAAGCGGGAACAAGTGGGAACGAAAGCGAACGAAAGCGGAATCACCGGGAATCAGCGGAACGGGCGGGAATCAGCGGAACGGAGGGTTCTAAGAGTCACAAAAGATCGAAAAATAAATATTAAATGACAAAGATTTATAAGCTTAATGCCTGCCAAATCGAATCGTCATTTTCAAATACTAATTAGGAAAAAAGAAGAAATTGAAAATATCACTAAATTTACTTTACAAATTTTAAAATCGAAAACACAAAAAATGCAACAATTTTAGGATTGGAAAACAACGATATTTTGATATTTTAAACACGAGATCTTGAAGTGGAGTAAATGAAATCAATGAAATTGCATAACCGAAACAACATGATCGCATACCGGAAGCAGCCGGAAGCCGAGTAACTTGAACTTCTGTAAACTTGTGACACAACACAAAGGATTGAATTTTTTCATGACACTATATCATTTGATACATGGTCAAAACAGTAAGATACAAGTTAAAAAATCGAAATTGAAAATTAAAAGTAATAACAAACTAAGAATTTTTTGGGTAGACAAATTAATCAAAATATTGAAGTTTTTTGAGATAAATAGAAGTATAAAGATGAAGGTTTATTTTATTCAAGTTCAGCCTCGCGACCCAATTCACTCCAAAAAATCTCGTCCACTTTTTGAAAAAGGCTATTGTTTTTTTGAAAATCCTTTAATAATTTTCAGGAAATTCTATTGTTCTTTTGTGAAAATCCCAAAAATCTCGTCCATTTATAAGGAAAGTGATTTGCCTCTCTGTGGAAAAATAAGGAAATGTGCAATTGGAGTACGAGTAGCGCAGGAATGACCTGTGTAATACAAGGGGGATTGCTGCAAAAAGGTGATTTCATGATCATAGGAATGCAAAGTTGTGCCAAGTTTAGCGGAAGGAAGTACATATGAGAAGTTGAAAATGATCGACCGTCACTCCTCCCAAGTCGTAAGTGGTACGCTTTTCCGACTTTTTCGCTGCTCGGCCGACAGTGGGGTAGGCGTGTCATCGCCCTTTCGTTTTTTGCAAACTTCTTTCGCTTCTGGGGTAATTGGGGCTAACCCTTCTTTGAAGTGCGTCATTGGTGCCCGTTTGAACAATCGCCCGATTGTTCTCACTAGGAGGATTATCACTAAACCACAACAACGCACAGTGGCACGATCGGTAAGGCGGCGTGTCTCGTGAGCTGCGATGCAGAGTTTGGAGTTCGACTCCCCTCAAGGGAATGTCTTTTTCTCTCGAATTTTTTTATTTCTCTTATTTTCGTGTTGGAAATGTTTTCAAAAGGCCGAGGAGTCGTCTGGTAACTAAAATTTGCTTTTGGTTTAATTTTTAAGTTCGTTAGACATAATTTTTAATCGTGTTTTGTTTTTCCCTTCCATGAATATTAGGACCACTAGGAGATTGTTGCATACTAAGCAAACGGCTGTGTAGCCGAGTGGTTGAATGCTCGCTTGCTAACCGGGGAGACCGGAGTTCAAGTCCCCTCCAGTGTAAAATTTTTGGTGTTTTTGTTTTTGCGATCTAAATATTTTACAATTTTTTTAATATCTAAATGTCACTTTAACACAACAAGAAGGCTTTTTGGAATGACTGAAATCTTTAGAACCATTTTTACTCATATCTTTTCAATTATAAATTTACTTTCAATTTATTTCTGTCGTTTTTGTGTTGGAAATGTTTTCAAAAGTCCGAGGAGATGTCTGGGAACTAAAATTTGCTTTGGGTATAATCTTTTTAGTTTGTTTTTGACATTATTTTTTAACGTGTTTTGTTGTTCCCTTCTATGAATATTAGGACCACCTGGAGATTATCCTCTGCTAAGAATTATGGCAGTCACCTCAAAGGCAATTTTTTGGTGTTTTTGTTTTTGTGATTTAAATATTTTACAATTTTTTCTAATAACAAAAAGTCACTTTGACAAAACAAGAAGGCTTTTTGGAATGACTCAAACCTTTAGATCTATTTTTACTCATATCTTTTCAATTATAAATTTATTTTCAATTTATCTCTCAACACTGACACTAACTTTCATGTTCATTTGGATTTTATATTCATTTTCATTTCATCTTTCATTTGATTTAAAGTTTTATTGTAGCTGAAGAATTTAGAATTATATTAAATTATTTTAAATTATGAATTATATTAAATTTCAATTTTATTAATATTTACATTAACGCCAATACCATTAGGTATACCAACGGGGGGTCCAAATCAATGTTGGCAATTAATAAACGTAGTTTCATCCTATCACAAGTGAAATTGTTTCTTCAAAAATTAATAAATAGGGGGGTCCTACTAAGGCCCTGTGGGTGGGGGAAAAACTCAAAATTAATAAACCGGAGGACGTTTATTTGGCATCTAAGAGTATGAAGATGAATTAAGATGATGATAACGTTTGACATTGGCATTATTGCATGTGGCGATAAAGAACAACCTAAACATTAAGTTCAAGTTTCAACGTTATTTCAGATTTACATCAAGATTAACATCAACGTTCAGATAAAGACTCATTTCAAAATGAACTTTAAGTTTAATTTCAAAAATGAAATACTGATACTTAGACCAAGACTAACAAAGACTAAGACTAATATTAAGATGGAGTTCAAGATTAACTAAGACTAAGATTAAGATTAACCTTAAGATTAAGGTTAGAATTAAGATTCAGATTTAGATTCAGATTTAGATTCAGATACAGATTCAGATTAAGATTAAGATTAAGATTAAGATTAACATTTAGATTAACATTAAGGTTAACATTCCAATTCAGGTAGAAGTTAAGATTAAGATTCCATTTAACTTGAAGACTAAGATTAAGACTAGACTAACATTACGATTGAGATCAAGATTTTGATTAACAGAAAATATAGCCACCTCAATGCACAGTGTCTTTTAGGTTAAAGCTCTTATTGGCGGAGTTCATCAGAGGCGGTGGTCCTCATGAGGCGGTGGTCTTACACGGGCAAGAGCTATCAGTATATCTATACTAAAATAGGAATCGGATTAGCGAAAATTTTGTGAGAGTCCACCTGGGAAGGCCGTGTGAGGTTCCAAGACGCCATTTTCCCACGATTCTGCCGCCCATGGGGTAGGCGAGCCAAGTTTCCTTCGTTTTTCTGTCTTTGCTAAACTCTCTGGGGTAACTGGGGCTAACCCTTCTTTGAAGTGCGTCATTGGTGCCTGTTTTAACAATCGCCCGATTGTTTTCTGTAGGAGGATTATCACTGAATTGCAACAAGGCACAGTAGCACGGTCGGCAAGGCGGCGTGTCTCGTGAGCTGCGATGCAGGGTCGGGAGTTCGATTCCCCCTGGGGGAAGACTTTTCTTTTCGAATTTTTTTATTTCTGTTATTTTCGTGTCGGAAATGTTTTCAAAAGGGCAAGGAAGCGTCTGGTAACTAAAATTTGCTTTTGGTGTAATTTTTAAGTTCGTTAGACATATTCTTTTTACGTGTTTTGTTGTTCCCTCCCATGAATATTAAGGACCACTAGGAGATTATCGTCGATTATGCAGTACGGTTGTATTGCGGAGTTGTTAAATGCTTGCCTGCTACCCTGCATGCTTGAGTTTGAATCCCCTCAAGGGCAAACTTTTGGTGTTTTTGTTTTTGTTATTTAAATAGTTTACAATTCTTTTTTAATGTCTAAAAGTCACTTCGACAAAACTAGAAGGCTTTTTGGAATGAGTCAAATCTTTAGATCTATTTTTTCTCAGATCTTTTCAATTATAAATTTATTTTCAATTTATCTCTCGACACTAACTTTCATTTTCATTTTCCCTTTATATCAATTTCAATTTCCATTTAAAGTTTCATTGCAATCATGTTGCAATCTTAACATTACGGTCAACTAAGATTTTTGTTTCAACAGGTGAAGATTAAGAATAATATTGAAATATATTTTAAATTAAAGATTAATGTCACTTTTACTAATATTAACATTAAGGCTAATACTCTTATGTGCCAAATAAAAGGTGGGTCCAAATAAATAGGGGGGGATTTTTCGAAAATTTAATGAACAGGGGGTCCTAACAAGGTCTGGGGGATCTGGGACAAAACTCAAAATTAATAAACGGGGGCACATTTATTTGGCACCTAGGAGTATAAGGATGAATTTAGATGATGATAAAGTTTGACATTGACATTATTGCATGTGGTGATTAAGAACAATCTTAACATTAATTTTAAGCTTCAACGTTATTTCAGATTTACATCAAGATTAACATGAAGGTTCAGATTAAGACTGCTTTGAAAATGAACTTTAAGTTTAAGTTCAAAAATGAAAGATTGATACTTAGACCAAGACTAACAAATACTAAGACTAATATTAAGATGGAGTTCAAGATTAACCAAGACTAAGATTAAGATTAAGCTGAAGATTAAGATTAAGATTAAAATCAAGATTAAGATTAAGATTCAGATTCAGATTCAGATTGAGATTAAGGTTAACATTTAGATTAAGATTAAGTTTAAGATTCTAATTCAGGTAGAAGTTAACATTATGATTCCATTAAAGTTGAAGACTAAGATTAAGACTAGACTAACATTAAGATTAAGGTCAAGATTTAGATTAACAGCAAATATAGACATCTCAATGCATAGTGCCTTTTAGGTGGAGGTTTTTATTTGTGGAGTTCATCGGAGGCGGTGGTCCTCATGAGGCGGTGGTCTTACACGGGCAAGGGCTAGTCTCTTATAACTAATGCATGAAGAATTTGATTAGCACCTTTTTTGCGCCAGTAAGTTTGCTCGGACTGTGCGAGATATCGACGTGCCGTTTTCGCAAGACTCTGCCGCCCGTGGGGTAGGCGAGCCAAAACTACTTCGTTTTTTCGTATCTGCTGCAGACGCTGGGGTAAGTGGGGCTAACCCTTCTTCTTTGATCTGTGTCACTGGTCCTACTTGAAACAATTGCCCGGCATGAACAAATTTCAGTCGCTCATTCAAGCACACTCGCATCAAAATTAATTTCGATTTTTGATGTTTTCGTTTCCTAACAAAATGATTGAAAATTAAAATTAATTTACCAGTTCTGGATCCAAAAAGACGGGTTTTGGTTTTCTGTTTAGTCATGCGAAAATAATTTCTGTTTTCCTCTTGCAACTTCTTCAGGCTGTTGACAGGTGAATTACATTTTGCAAGAGTACAACAATGTAAGCGTGTTGTGTTGACCGTGACCCTTGGCATGACTTCCGCCTACTTGGCAAATACTTTCTTTGTTTTGACGGAAGCCTGGTAGAGGTATTTTCAGTAATTCGTTTCGTTGTTTTACTTTCGCAATGAACTGTACAGTACATATCATTACTGACTGGTGACTGCCCTATCGAAGTCTAAGGTTACAGCAATGCTTACTCAAGCACCATCGATCTTTGTTAGCATGCAGTGCAGGTACGTTCTCCTTTCCAATAAATCGAAATGATATTATTTCAACATCATCATCATCATCATCATTTTTATTCGTAAAACACACTACTACATGTTAATAATAATAATTATCAAAATGTGTATTTTACAGGCTTCAGTTAAAATTTGCTTTAAAAAGCGAATTGTTTTATCGGGAATGATTTAGCCTAAATTTCTCCGTTATAGAATACCCTTTCAGTCACTCTTTGCTTTAGGAAAAATAATTTCTTATATTATTTTTTCACTGACACATTCGTTATGGCTGTTGAAAGTGGATTTCGTTTTGTTTACGGAAGTCGGAGTACAACTCTGTGCATGCCCTTTGCATGACATCCGCCTCTCGCACAAATAGTATACTGATTCTATTTCGATGTTTTCTCCTCGATGATTTCACTGTACTTCCACTTACCGAGCGAAGAATTTTATTAAGTTTATAAAAAATAAATTAATTCCTTGGGCCACCGCTTGAAGTTTACATCTTAATATTAAAAAATAAATTCCTGTGACATGAGATCTAGGTAAAAGTTTTACTAAAACTTTGTTTAATAGTGGTAAATTCGTTTCCGTCACCTTACTTGAAAATGATAAATTTTCAGGCTTTTAAAATGTATTCTTTAAAGTTGTAGTTTGTTTACATCTGTCTATAATCAGTCAGCAGCATTTTCGCAAGCGCTCTGACAGATAGAACAGCATGAATTAAGAAACGTTGTTAAAACATGGACCAAGGAATCACATTGAGGGGCATGCTGTGGAACTGGCGGAACATGAATAATGAAGACCCTTGGGAACAACACCTAGGAACAAGACAGGACTGAGCAGCATAAACAATAACAAAACTAAGGAAAAGGACCTTGAAAAAGGATTCAGATTACATTAAGATTAACATTAAGTGTAACTTGATAAGTGTAACTAAGATTAAGAAAATTTTCATTGACTGAGCCCCTTGGACTAAGACCAAGGAACAGTTCCTTCACTTGGAGTAA
>JACTAT010000154.1:15845-42953 GCA_014526335.1 Chrysaora quinquecirrha
ATCCATCCTAAAAGAAAGACACGGGTCTAGATCTGGCCTTTTGATATTCACCAGAGGAATATATTTGGGCTTTGTTTGTTGCTTGTTGATTAATTTTTTGAGTTTAAGTAACTATTTTTGCTATATGAAAGTGCTGCTACATACAAGTCTTTTTTAATGAAAGTTTTGTTGTAAGTTTTATAATTTTTTCCTTTTGATTTTCACTGTGGAGCTGGGAGTCAGTAGCCTACAAGATGCAACAAATTTCATCTTCTGCATCGAAACTCCCTGAATCAAAAATAAACAACAAGTGTTTCTTCATCTAGTTCATCTAGCTTCACTAGCATTAAGTTTTTCCGTCTCTGCATATTTCCCAATATGAACGAGGATTTAGCACAGGTCTCAGACAGACCTGTACCTCTACAGTCACCAAACTAATATAAACAAAGTGTATACATCTAAATCTTACATTTCTCGCAGCAGAATACGCAAGTACATATAATACGTATCAATTTCGAATTCGCAATTCCTCGGTTTCCATTCCCTGATCCCCATTCTCTGTTCCCCATTCCCCATTCCCCGTTCCCCTTTCCCTGTTCCCCATTCCCCGTTCACTATTTTCGACATAGCCGAGCTGCAAATCTTCCTTAAAATTGATTTGGTACTTTGCGATGATCATTAAACTCTTTGCTCGTTTATAAGTGAAGATATTGTCTTTATGATTGATCTCTACGGGTATTTACATGATAACATGATTGCAAATGTTTCCTGTGCTTTTGATAAAATACTACATGCATGAAAATACCAGGTCAATGACCTGTTACGGTTTATGAATTGCCATGTGTTTTCCCCATACATTTCGCGGCAATAATTGGGATTTTCCAATAACAATACACGTGATTAGAATGAAAGAGGATTGTGAAAAGTACAAAAGCATTGTCTGGAAATTGACTATTTAATGGAACAATAGATGTGAAGTGGTATTTTGCGACAGTACAGTTTCAGTCCAGCCAGTTGCTGATTCTATCTGGGAGGAATCTTGGAGGAATAACCATAGGTTTAGGCAAGTATCCTGCAAACTACAGTAATGGATGTAACTACACATGGCTGCTTCTACCAAAAGAATTGCCCACTCGTTGGCATCAATTTGCAGACGAAGTCTGAGGATCTGAGAGAAAAATACAACACATGGGCAAGCAATTTTGACGAAGACATGGTCGTCTACAAATACGAAGCTCCAGAGACCTGTGTGAAAACACTACAAAGTGTAGCAGACAAATATGGAGTAACAGAAGAATCGAAGATAGTTGACCTTGGAGCTGGAACTGGGATAATTGGGGCGTTGCTCAAACGAGAAGGATACAAGAATATCGATGCAGTTGATGTATCACCTGAAATGCTGAACAAAGCAAAAAGCAAAAATTGCTATACCAAATTAATTGAAAGCTCAGTCGGAGAAAACAACCTTGCTGTTCCAAGTAACGAATACAAAGTTTTGGTGTGCATGGCTTGCCTCACCCTTGGCCACATAAAGCCGGAGGGAATCGATGAAATGGTTGACATCGTCCAGTCAGGGGGGTTGCTCATCTTTTCTGTTCGCCACGATGCAGATGATAAATTCGGATTCAAGCAAAAGATTGAAGAACTCAAGAATGATAATAAAATTGACATTATAAGCAAGGACAAAATTGATTACTATGCAGCTGCAGGCGATAACGACCCAGCTCGTTATTGCTATTTGTATGTTTGCTTGAAGAAGTAAAATGAAATTAAGTTGACGTTTCATAAATTCTAGTTCAAATCTACCAATCTTTGCTTTATTAAATCTATTTCAAAATAGTTGATGTTGAATGTGTACCTTCGAATTCAGGAGTTAAATCGAAACACATTATTATGATTGCAGACAATGTGTTTCAGTTTTGTTTCAACTCTCTATAAAGCGTAAACCCGGTTCAAAAACGCCATTCTTCGTAATATTTTCAGGTGGGTTTTCATTTGCAGGTCATCGCAGTGCATTCTGTCTATCTTGCAGAAACACAATCTCCCAAATACAGTAGGTGCAAGAGGTGGGAGGAAGGTTATGATCCCCGTGTCGAAGATGCTTTTGGTTATTTGAGGAAAGAATCCACCAAGATACCGCATTTTACTCATTTACGCCCCCTTATTGGGAGTTCTAGCCCCCTGTAGGAGGATGTCTGGCGCCAGCAATAACCATGAAGTTCTACTCGAAAGACAAAAAAGAAACAAAGATGATAAAGGGGGAGGGGAGAAAGTTGCCAAATGTCTCCAAATCAAATTTCTTGGAACAACAGTTTTTGACCCACGAAGTGGGTTTATATTGGGAGTTTGGGGCAAAAAATCCAGTCTTCTGTGTTCTGCGTCCTGTGGTCATGGTCAAATCCACTTTAACAATGAAGGGTTGCAAGTTTGGACCGTGGTTATGTTGGGTTCCGAAGATGCTGAGAACAATTATGGAGAGACAATCTTGATCATACACCAAGTATAAATGTTCACAGTTACTTGGGCAAACATTCAGACAACTTGTCTTTCCTTATGAGGATGCTTGTTGCCCAGGGGGGGCACTCAAGACTTTTGCATACGGGGACGTCAGTCCGATATTTTAGGGTAGGTTTTCTCCCTAAAGCTGATATTTTTTGGTTAGCCATTTTAGAAAGGCCAAAATTATACTTTCGGGTTAAAGATCAGAAAATATCGGGTTAAAGATCAAGAAGGAAGAACAGGGTAATTTTTGCGATATTTTTGGGTCTTTGTAGGAAATTTTTGAATGATATTTTTGGGTCAAAGAAATTTTTTAATATTTTTTAGGGTTTTGCAAATTTTTTGGACTGACGTCTCCGTATGGAAAAGTCTTGAGTACCCCCCCCCCCTGGGGCTTGTTACCTTGTTAGTCTAAGAAAATCGCCTTATCTCCCACTCCCACCTCGCCTTGCTACGTTCCAAGGGTCAACAAGTACTGTTGCGTTCACGGAGGGGGAGGGGGTACTTGACTTGGGCTCAAATCAAACTTCAAAATGTGTTCTTCGTTTCCCGATTCCCGCTGCTCTCAATAAGACGCTTCTAGTCCTACGCAGGCAAATGAAAACCGCAGCGCCGTTGTGGTGATATACGAGACAACGAAAAAAAACCTGACCTGTGGCTTGTTCATTTGACGAAGGTTTGGACTCACAATTTCTTATGGTATGAGAGATCAAAGGTCGTTTCGTAATCTATTGTTGTAATCTTTCGTAATCTAAGCTGATTTGCATCTAAATGTAAAGGTATAAAAGATGAAGACTCTATTTTGATGCAATCGTTACAGTTCCCATAGTTCCACCTCCACTTCGGCTGTCGTTTGAGCTAAGCAAGAGAGTTAAAAAGTCATGGATGTTGAAAAACACGGCTTTTTCCATCAAAAGGATAATCCGCTATTTGGGATAAACTTGCAGTCGAAATCTGAGGATCTGAGAGAAAAATACAACACATGGGCGAGCAATTTTGACGAAGACATGGTCGTCTACAAATACGAAGCTCCAGAGACCTGTGTGAAAACACTGCGAAGTGTAGCAGACAAATATGGAGTAACAAAAGAATCGAAGATAGTTGACATTGGAGCTGGAACTGGCATAATTGGGGCGTTGCTCAAACGAGAAGGATACAAGAATATCGATGCAGTTGATGTATCAACTGAAATGCTGAACAAAGCAAAAAGCAAAAATTGCTATACCAAATTCATCAACAGTCCAGTCGGAGAAAACAACCTTGCTATTCCAAATAACGAATACAAAGTTTTGGTGTGCATGGCCTGTCTTTCGTTTGGTCACATAAAGCCGGAGGGAATCGATGAAATGGTTGACATCGTCCAGTCAGGAGGTTTGCTCATCTTTACCGTTCGCTACGATGCAGATGATAAATTCGGATTCAAGAGCAAGGTGGAAGAGCTAAAGGCTGGTAATAAAATTGACATTATAAGCAAGGACAAAATTGATTATTACGCAGCTGCAGGCGATAATGACCCAGCTCGTTTTTGCTATTTGTATGTTTGCTTGAAGAAGTAAAATATATGTTGGCATATATCATGGATTTATTATTGTGCAAATGTTTGACTCTTTTTTGCGGTTCAAAAACTTTAGCGCAAAAATTTGATAAAATTATGTTGTGTTCTACTGTTGAGCCTGGTTTCAACTTAAACGAATGCTTTCAATTCGATCGAATTCGACCTGCTTCGGCCCGCTGTCGATCGACGCTGTCCGCTTCCACTGAATCCGGTCGAATTCGACCTTCTTCGACCCGCTGTCGATCGACGCTGTCCGTTTCCACTGAATTCGGTCGAATTCGACCTGAACAGAAAGTAACCTTTATATCAAAAACTCAAAAAGCTGTTTAATTTCTCATTGGTTGTTATAAATTTCTCAAACAATTGTCTGCTATCTGATTGGCTCAAAGGTCCGACTGAAAATTTCAACTCAGTTGAACTTTATAAAGATTGATCAAAACATGGAAAGTAGAAATAATTGGTCGAAATTATTATTAAAAACTAGTATCTACAGTACCAAGATAAAATAAGAGAACCAAGATAGTCCAACTAAAGTGACGAAGTAAAGTGCTTCAGTTTCTATTGGCTATTACTAAAAGCAGGAACGGGGAATATCAGCGGGAACGGGCGGGAATCACCGGGAACGTGCGGGAACGAGCGGGAATCAGCGGGAACGGGCGGGAACAAGCGGGAATGACTGGGAATCAGCGGGAACGAGCGGGAATCAGCGGGAACGAGCGGGAATGACCGGGAATTAGCGGGAACGAGCGGGAATGACCGGGAATCAGCGGGAACAAGCGGGAATGACCGGGAATCAGCGGGAACGAGCGGGAATCAACGGGAACGAGCGGGAATGACCGGGAACGAGCGGGAATCAGCGGGAACGAGCGGGAATGACCGGGAATCAGCGGGAACGAGCGGGAATCAGCGGGAACGAGCGGGAATGACCGGGAATCAGCGGGAACGGGCGGGAACGAGCGGGAACGAGCGGGAATAACCGGGAACGGGCGGGAATCAGCGGGAACGGAGGGTTCTAAGAGTCACAAAAGATCGAAAAATAAATATTAAATGACAATGATTTATAAGCTTAATGCCTGCCAAATCGAATCGTCATTTTCAAAGCCCTTAATAGTTCCTTAATTTTAACTGTACATACAGTGGTCTTAACAATAAAAGAGAGACACTTGCATGTGAGCAAAGCTCGAGAATACTCAAGGAAACATTTGATACACGCTTAACGTACAATTTATGTGATTTTCGACTGCAAACGAATGGAACCGGCTTTCTAATTCTTGATTATTTGCAGTGATAAAAGTATTCAACATTCTAAAGTTCCTTAATGATTTTCTCTTTAGTAGTATAAGTTCTTTAATTTTTCGGGCCTTCTACATGTAGGTTCCTTATAAAGTGGTTCCTTATAAAAAAAAGCGTGTATCTTGACAGTACAAAAATAGACCTTCCAGTCTAAAGGTCAATGGTCGAGGTTACCAGGCTGATGATTATGTTCTTATTCACATCGAACTGAGTCTCTCAGTTGAACTTTTCCAACCTCGTCCCAAGGCCCAAAATCGAATTTTCTCGAATCTCAACCGTCAAATCGATTTTGGCGCTAGTACCGGCCACAAAATACTAGCAATTTTGGCCTGGGCATGAAAACAAGATGTAGATTCCGAAACCAGATGTTATTAGAAAGGAAACGTTTCTTACACTTTTCATATTCAATCGATCGTATTTAAATGCGACTTTCCAATTTGTCTGCGTGTCACAAAATGCTTCAATGCAGAAATCGAGGGTCGAATCACTTCATAAATCTCGTTCCCCTTGACGATAAATCTTCATAAACCCTATAAATCTTTTGAATCTTATAAATCCTTAAAAAATCTCATGTTTTAGCTACATACTTCGAATGTATACAAGTCTTGATATGCCAGAGCAGGGACTACACTTTTTTTATTTAATAGCAAATTAAGATTTTTCCAGTATCAAAAGGTTCTTAATTTTTAGAGAATTTTGGTGCCCTTTTGGTGCACTGAAAGTTTCTAAGCAGATTCTTAGGGGTCAAAATTTTAATGTTTCAAAATAGGCCATTGACCCTTACATTTCACAAATAGAGGAAGCCATACAATCTACGTTAACAGTAGCTGCTTTTTGTAAAAATAGATACTTTTGGCGTGTAACAGAAGTTCGTTTCTAGAGGTTATATTTTTCTAACGCTAAAGTTTGTTGACAGCTGCGAGTTTCTTATCATTTTGGGTCGAGTAATGAAAGTAATGAAACTGTATCTCAGCTACTAGGCCTATCCAATATTGAACTCTGGACTGAGTTTCTTCCGCGAAACCGCGAAAAAATCTGGTCAAAGCCGCAATCCTTCGTCAAATTCAACTAAATGGCTAAGCCGCTTTCGATTAACATCACTCGTGGACATAAAACTTACGGACTTACGGCTCCAATAGCTTGTAAATCGACATTTATCAAGTCGCTCGTTCGCTTGACCGTTTGGTTACTTTCTTACTTCGTTTTCTAGCGCCACAGAGCCCTCTTCGCGCACACGCAAAAGGCCGCAAACCGACGTCAATACACACCAGAAAACGCAAGCCGCAACTTTTTCTGAAGCCGCAAACCGTAGAAAAAGCATTGCGAAATCCATGTTGAGATGTTGTCACGTTTTTGTAATATGCAATTTAGACAGAAAAGGTGTAGTCTGATTCAAGCAGACATAGACACAGACCCTTCGGGTTGCGTGTTAGGATCATGTAGGCTATTAGAAGAATAAGTAGGTCAGAAGATCACCTTCGTATTAAATTGTTTATCACGCATCATTATAGGGCCTCGGGCAAACGTTTTTCGACTTTCACTGTCCAACGATCGACCTTTTGTTGGGTGAAAGCTGCCGTTTGGACTGTAATAGGATTAATTGTGCACCTTAATTATGCACATAATCTTTAGCCTCGTTTGCACTTGTATATATATTGTAACTCACAATATAATTATTAGTCAATCTTTAATCTCAGTTCGAGTTCTGTCATTCAGTGAATTACTCTGATGTAACAGACGTTTATTCCTGTTACATCGCTAGGGGGGAGGGAAGGTTATGCAAATGTTGACGCTGGTTGATGGGGGAAAGGGGGGGACGTGACACTGATTTTGACGTCAACCTTTACATTTTTCAAACACAGCATCATCAAATCAATGAATGCTCAAAGACGGGTCTGTGGTGGCACCCTGTATGGTGTTGCAGGTGATGATGAAGATGAGATGAGTGACGAAGAATTAGAAGTAGAGTCTTGTGATGATGACAGTGGAGATTTTGGAGTTGTTGCGTTGTTAGATATTTTGTTGCTGTAATAAATTTCTCTTGAGTTCAAATGTCTCTTTCCGAAAGATGACGTCAACTCAGGGGGAGGGGTTAAAGCAACGTTGACGCAGGTTGACAGAGGAGGAGGGGTGTCAAAAATCTTGAAAAAATGGTTGACGCAATTGTGAACAATCTTATAGTGAAGTTTGATCGCATTCAAACATGTCGAACATACCATGGGCTGTAGAAAACGTGAAGCTCCGAATGAAAAGTTGTTTCCCTATTAATTTTATGTATTTTGTTATGTATTTGTATATCTGTCTCTTTATTCTGCTGCGAAGGTGCCATTGTAATCATTTGTAATCTATCTCGGGTGTGTGGCTGATTGACGTGAGAACTCAAACTGCAACCCGAGCGAGGCTCCAGTCAATCGGTCACTCCGAGCTCCATGTTATAGATAGATCGTACAGCGCGTGATATAGATTTTTAGATAGATGTTTAGATAGATTTTTGTGCAGTTTCACAATAATTAATCATACCATGGGTGGTTAGACACTGCAGGGGTACATAAATTTTATGATATTAAAGAGACTTTTTTCTGCATTATATCGTCTTTTTCTGTTTCCTATATTCTTCAACAACCACAAATTGAGCTTAAACAGGAGCCCAAGTTTGACTTAGCCGCCATTTTGAAAGTTCTACAGCAAAGGGAGAACAGTTTTCTTAAGGTCTTCAACGTCTCCTCCGCAGAAGCAAAGAAAATTTTCCTCCGTATACAAATGCGGTGTCTAACCACCCATGATCAAACACTTGTCAGAATGCTGCAGAAAAACAAACTAACCAACGCTTCACGAATAAGAGCCCTTTATTATATAAAACTTTACCTGAAATGACATGACTAAACCAGAATACCAGTCGTTTGCAGTAATATTTGCTGCACCTTTCATGAAAACAGAAAAATAAAAAAAGAAATTAGCAGATCTATCCTTATTTTTACATTGATCCTAATTTCGCCACAGGAAGTCCATTCTAAAGTGTAGTGAAATCATTTCCACTACGTGTGAAATTATTTTTTTTCGAGAGATCACAAGGAAACCAGGGAGAGAAAAGTGCTAACTGTCCAGATCAATAGATAAGAATAAGGTTTTATTTCTTTGTTACCCTATTGTAATCTAGGTATATAAGTAGATCCCCAATTATTGTAAAGAACAGTTTGCTGAAGAAGATCATAAGATCAAAACGTTCAATTCAATCATGAATCTATATTTTTGAACTTTCTCTCCCTGGCTTCCCTGTGCTCTCTCAATTTCTCTCAAACGATTTTACTACACTTTAGAATGGGTTTCCAGTTGAAGCAACTGAAATAAGCATGCGCAGTTCGAGCAAGCAGTAGCAAGCCGTTCATATTTGTGCAAGAGACGCAATAGGATTCTGGCCAAACAAAAGGGAGGACGAGGAAGAAACATATCTTGCTTTGGGATGAATTCTCTTAAAACATTGTAATGTAGACTACGAAGCTTCTGCCAGTCTCCGAATTTCTGTTCTTGTTATGCCACCGTTTTCAAACGAGAAGCAATGCTACTGCTTCTTTTCTATACACACTTTTTTTTTTATAAGAATACCTTATTTTTGCCGAGCCTCGATTATTCTTAAGCTTATTCGATTTTCAGCCTGAAAATATTCTTAAATTATTCTTAATCATCAATGTTGTAAATTGCCCTGAAGATCAAGAGAAATAAGTCAAATCTTTGACATTTATTATTTTATATTCAAAACTGCATTTCAAAACAAATGCAGTAGCTTGACAATCACACTTATTGTACAGTGTAAAAAACGCAGAGAAATAACATAGGGGCCCTATGGGCATGTTCGAAGAACGACTCTGGTTGAATATAGCTATTTCGGTCAAATGATGAAAGATGTTCATCGGTATGCACAACGATGACGATAATGATTATGATGATAATGGTGGTGGTTATGATGATGATGTTGATGAACACGATGATCATGATGCTGGTTGGTAGGGGTGATTGTGGTTGTATGGTGGGTATGGTGGTGGTGATAGAGGTGGTTGTGGTGCTGAAGGGGTGGTTGTGGTGGTTGTGATAGGGGTGATCGTGGTGATGGTTGTAGGGGTAGTTGTGGTGGTGGTGATAAGGGTGGTCGAGGTGATGGTTGTAGGGGTGGTTCCGGTGGTGGTGATAGGGGTGGTCGAGGTGATGGTTGTAGGGCTGGTTGTGGTGGTGGTAGCGTTCCTTTAGATGTTGCACACCGTCAATGGTGGTGATAGTAATCATGATGATGATGATGATGATGATTATCATTATTATTATTATTATGACGATTTTCATCGTGAGGATAATATTAATGATGATTTGTTTTGAAAACTGTTTTGAAATTGCCGCTCTTTGGCAAAACTCTTTGTTAAATGTTGAGAATGCCTGAAATGTCATTTACCAAAGCAAGGTGGCAATTTTCCAGTTCCATTTAGTAAACAAGGATGAGTCAGTTGTCACATGACCCCAGATTGACAAAAGTGCTTGCAGGCCGAATTGTGAACAACTAACCGCAAATTGCGCATAAATGGCCGAGACAATGGCCCTAATGGCATTCTTGACAATGGCCCTATTGTTACACGTTTTCCATTGTTCAAGCGTTGGTTAGTTGGTGAGTGTGTGAGTGTGTGAGTGTGTGAGTGTGTGAGTGTGTGAGTGAGTGACATCCACCCCACACCAATGTGTTCGAAGTTCTTCGAACACAAAAATGATCCTCGTCAAGCTTGAGCCTCAGATTATTCTTAAATAATTTAAAAATTGTACAAGGGTACTTGTACCTGCAGTGCAATTGTAATTGTATTTCCCATACGACATGACGCCACAAGATGCAGTTTGCCATGCAAACACCCACGTGACAGCATTTTTCCACCATATAGCCTCATTTTGATTAAGCCTCGTTTTCATGTTGCCTATAAAGCGGCGCCACGCCCCAGCATCAGTGTCATTTGGAATTTGTGAGCTAGACAGCTACAATCCAAGAAGGTTTGCTGCAACTATAGGGCGGGAACCTGTAAAGACAACTGAAGAGCATCATAAATACCCCAAAATGGGAGGGTGTGGCGTCATGTCGTATGGGAAATACAATTACAATTGCACTGCAGGTACAAGTACCCTTGTACAATTTTTAAATTGCATTTCCCATTACTCCATGACGCCACAAGATGCAGATGTACCACCAACAGACAAAACCTTCTTGGCTACCATTGCTGTAGGCGATGGACGATTGTAGAATCGTAGAAATGTCGATTCAGAAGACCAATCTCCGACTCGAAGTATATCTGCAATCGAGGCACCATTAGAAGCAGCTGCTGATGAAGATGCTGAACGGAAGGAATGTCCTTGAAATGATGATATGTCTATCCCTGCTTTTTGAAGAATGCATTTTAACCATCTACTCAGAGTTGATGATGAAACTGGTTTGTGTGGTTTATTAACTGACAAAATAACAAATTGTTCGAAGAATTGTTGTCTCTGAATTCTAGAGTCATCCTTTCATAATGAATTAAATGAGTAACGACACAAAGACTTGTATCCTCTGAGAATCCAGGAATAAAATTTCTTTTTGGACTTATTTGGTCGAGATGTTTTCGTAAGAAGTGGAATGGAGAACAGAACTCCATCATGCTTGTACACTCGATAATTTAAATCCAACTTATGTAACGAGTTTGCCCTTTCAAAGGACGTAAGAGCCAGAAGCGCTAAAAGTTTGAACGACAAATCTTTAAGGGTAAGTCCATCCAAAGGATACTGTGACTTCAAATACTCCAACACAACAGAAACATTCCAAGTTTCGCGATACTTGGGCTGTGGTGGACGTAACTCAAACACACCCTTCATAAAGCGCTTTATAAGAGGATGAGAACCAACAGGAATTCCATCAACCACAACGTGAGTCACAGAAATAGTACTTCTATATACATTAATGGACCGGTACTGAAGACCTTTGTCATAATATAAATGTGCTAAGAAATCCATAATAACATTTAGAGGACAAGAAACTGGATCTTCCTGTTTTGTGTCACACCAGCTACAGAAATATCTCCACGATGAGGAGTAATGAGCTTCTGTGCTTTTCCGCCATGATGAGGATAGTATTTTGGACACCCTTTCTGGAACTTGCTGCAAGTCAAAGGATCGCCTGAAACAGGCCATGCGGCCAATCGAAGGTGACTGTCCTTCGTTAGAAATCTTGGAGCTTGATGACCCTGTGGAACAGCCACCAAATCCCGATACGGAGGAAGTAACAGAGGTCTGTCTCTCAACATGGTCAATAGAACTGGGTACCATGGTCTCGATTTCCATACAGGAGTTACAAGAATTGCCTTCGCTTTCTCGTCCCTTATCTTTAGCAAGCATTTCGAAATTAGATTCATTGGGGGAAATAGATAACTGAGTTGAAACTGACCCCAATCCTGTGTCAGTGCATCCGTTGCAAGAGCTAGAGGATCTGGTATCCAAGTAATATAACGACTTACTTGCTTGTTCACTGCTGTCGCAAACAGGTCCACCTCTGGCATTCCATAAACTGCCACAATCTGGCGAAACACTTTTTCGAGGTGGCCCCCCCAACCTTTGTTCGAAGCATCCGAGTGAATGATGATGTCCACAGGAGGGAAAGTGATAGGTCTTGGATTGCACAGCTCTAGAGAATCTCGCCACCAAAGAATTTCTTCCCTGGAAGAAGGAGACAGAGAAAGTTTTACTCCATACGAGACCTTACATGGCAAGCCTCTTGGAAACCTTGATGATTGCAGATGCAATTGACGATTAAGGTCTCTTTGTATGTTTCGAATATGAAGAGGTGCCTCGAGAACTCCATGCCGTGTTGCTGAGCAGGTGCCTAAAAACCGAGCTAGTTGACGTAGTGTTACTAGGGACGAAGACAGCAAATCTTGAGATAGGCTCTTAATATGTAAAATCTTTTCCCTAGGAAGCTCTAGTGTATGTTGCACTGAATCTAGAACCATCCCTAAGTACATTATTCGTTGAGATGGTACAAGGGCTGATTTTTTCATGTTGACTAAAAAACCTAAGCCCTCGAGCAAATTGACGACTTCCTTAGCATGAGCAGCACTTTCATTTTTATTGTTAGAGATAATGAGAATATCATCCAGCCATATCAATACCTTGATAGCCTGCTGTCTTAAATATGAAAGTACCGGTTTGAAAATCCTTGTAAATCTCTCTGGCGCTATATTCAAGCCAAACGGTAATACTGTAAAACAGAAAGGTCTTCCGTTGAAAGAAAATGCAAGGTACTTTTGGTATGCCTTGGCAATAGGAACTGTTAGGTATGCATCAGTCAAATCGATTTTCGTGAAATAATCACCTTTTGATACCAACAATTTTAAATCTTTCAAACCCTCCATTTTGAAAGTGTCAATCTTTACGAACTGATTTAATGGGCGCAAATTAATTATGGGTCTAAGACCCCCAGAACTCTTTGGAATAGTAAACAATCTACTAAAAAATGTTCCATGTTCTGGATTAATTTCTTCGACAGCCCCTTTCTTGATCAATGTACTTATTTCAGAGTTCAAAACATCAAATTCGGCTGAAGATTTAGCAATAGTTTCTGGTATAAACTTCTGAATGGGTCTTTTGACAAATGGAATTCGAAGGCCTTCAATGGTTTCTAAAATATCTTTATCTTTAGTCAATGCTTTCCAATTATTTACAAAAAGTTTAGTCCTCCCAGCAGTGGAAGGACAACCTACGAGTTTTTTGACTGTTTGGTATTTGAATCAGCCTGAGGTTTCGTATTATTGCGAAATTTCTGGTTGGAAAACTTGCCTTTGAAATTTTGCCTTCTTCCCTTGAAGAAAGGGCGTTGACCCTTCTTTTGAGATTGAGATGTATTGCTGTTAGATTTTTCTGTAGCAACAGTTTTGAGAAGTTTGTTCTCTTCCGACATCTTTTAATTTTCTCTGATAAATCATCTCCAAATAGCAACGCTGAAGGTTTTCCTTCCTGTGCGATGTTTTTTAATAACGGAGCATAATCAGCCTTGAGAAACTTTTTGAAACGGAAGCGTCTGAAGGAACTGAGCGAGGAAAAAGCAGCTCCGCTTAGAACAATGGCTTTTTGAATGGCAATAAGTGCATCTTCAGAAAGATCATTGTCATTCAACAAATCATCCCATATTTTCATAAGAGGGAAAACAGCACTGAGGATTCGAGACTGAATGCCCATGAGGATAGCATCACCCTCGTTCATGCCTTTGAAGTCTTTAATTTGGGCATTTCTCAATATGGAGTCATTAATTTTTGGAGGTTTAAAAAGGTCATTCCCGGGAATGCCTATGTCTTTCGACATTTCTTTAAAATCCTCCTGCGACAATTGCTTGAAGAAATAAGGTAAAGCATAGCCTTCAATCTTTGGGTCAATGCTAAATTTATTGTCTTCTACCTGTGACGGTGGTTTGAAAAACACACCGTTATCAGCCTCATCCCTTCGTGGTCGCTTTGCCAGGGGTTCTTCATCTCCTAACGAGGTAGGAGTGCTTCTTTTGGCTGTATTTGGGCTTTCTTGGTCGTCTTCAGGATGGTCTGCATTGCCATCGTGAGATTCGCCAAAACGGGGTTCACGCCCATCTTCCTTCACAGGTTTGTCGCTGTCTTCGAAACGTGCAGCAATGCACGCAAGCATTTTCTCCATTTTTGAAAGTCTCTCCTCAAATCCAGTAGATTTTGCAGCATCCTCGGCTGTTGGAGTAGCCATTTGTTCGTCCCTTCGCTCCTCAATTTCAAAGCCGTGAAAAGAACTCTCGTCAGAAGAAGAACCAAAAATTTCTACAATTTCTTCTTGCAGGGTTTTTTGCATCATACACGTGCGGTGCAGAGCGAGCAAATTTAAAATTGACACTGATGCTGGGGCGTGGCGCCGCTTTATAGGCAACATGAAAACGAGGCTTAATCAAAATGAGGCTATATGGTGGAAAAATGCTGTCACGTGGGTGTTTGCATGGCAAACTGCATCTTGTGGCGTCATGGAGTAATGGGAAATGCAATTCTTAAATTTCAGCAATTTTGAGCCTGAATATTCTTATAGACTGTATTCTTATAAAAAAAAAAGTGTGTACTGCTTCACTTTCTTGCTTCTCAGATCCTACAAAGTTGACTCTACAAAGACCATGTTTATTCAGCATGCGTGAAGCAAGCGTGAAGCATTTAGAAGAATGCGAAGCAAGAGATCTCAAAAGAGTCACAGCCAAGGCCTAGGTCTCCTGTCCTCATTTAGACTACTTCCGAGGTCCTAGTGGCGGCGCCGCTGGCAAGGAGCGTTGATTTGCGTTAGAACTAATGTGTTGGTTGGTACTGTATACGATGATGATCGTCAGCTGTGATGGTCCCCCCTACACGTACGGATGGTAATCGGCAATTTTGTGCGACAGTGATTCGTAAAGAGTCTATAGCATAAAAGGCCAGAGATTGCTTGTTAGAAGCCTGCACATCTGGGGGGGGGGGGGATTGGATACATGACTTAAGCTAAGGCTAAACTAGGAGACATGTTATTCGGCGTGTCTCCCAGGGTGGTTTAACATGCAAGTGACAAGCGAGCAACATGTCCCCGAGTCACTGAGACAAGAAATGTTTCTGTTGTCTCCCAGAAACATTTCCGTTTCTCTCGCTTCAAATTTTGTCGCGTGATACAAATTTTCGGTGGTGGCTAAACTGGGAGACATCGAAGGGATATGTTACGGGACACAATGTCGAGCGCGACATGTCTCCTGGTTTAGCCAGGCCTTTATGGATTGGCTGGTATGTGCCGCCGAGATTTACAGACCCAACGACTTACAATGTAAACACAGACCGGGCACAGACACTAAATTATTGGTAACAACTAGCGGAATATGAGAGTAATAAGACTTTCTCGGCTATAATACTGCTTGAAACTGCACTGCAAACATCTTCGACGCAATATCTAAACTATTCGGACTCAAATAAAGTGAATTTATTTTATTTCAATTTCCAACCACGCTATACGAGGATTTTGTTTAAATCATACCCATGTTAAGAGAATTTCGGGGTCTAAATTTACCCATATGGGCGGCTCATACCTCTATACCCTAACTATATTAAGTAACCCCGGGCAGGCTGCACTGGACGCAATGATTTCTCACAATCGCTATCAAAATTACTTCTCCAATATTCCTGATCTTGCACGATCGCAATCGCGATCGTTACCCACCGTTAGCCACCCAAAAATCTGAATGAGAATTATTATATTAAAGTTAAATGAGATGATGAAAATTAAGGAAACATACCACAAAGAGTGCCTGTAGATATCGAAAGATTCAGCATTTTGATGAACAAAACAGCAGACCATCTTTCTATATGTTTGTCTTTTTTATTTGCAAAATCCAGAAAACATTCTGGCTGTCAAAAAAGAAGGAAGAGCACTATGCATGAAGCAAATCTAACTTAGCTAATATTACTGGATCCAACGTAATCTTATCTTGTCTGATCATATCAAATCTGATGGAATTCAATCAAATCTAATTTTATCTTATCTAATCTAACTTAATCTGATCTGATCTGATCTGACCTAACCCAGACTCATTGAATTAAATCTTATCTACTCTTAATCTGATCTGATCAAATCTGCTTCAATCATCCAGACTGGATCGGATTAGATTCAATCGAATCTAAGAAATCTGATCTGATCTAATGTAATCTAATTTGATAAAATCAAATCAAACTACCCTAACTTAAGCTTATTTAATTTAATCTAATCAATCAGATATTTTTAATTTCATCAAGTTTAACCTTATCTTACCAAAGCTAATCTAATCTGGTCATCCTTATCAAATCTAATCTTAATTAATCTAATCTGACATACTCTGTTCTAATCTGATCCATCTAATCCATTCTTATCAAATCTAATGGGATCACATCTCATATAATCTAATCAAATCAAATCGTTTTTAATCTATTCCTAAGCTAATCCAGTCTAATCTAAAATGTACTGAAAAGCAACTTGCCAATCATTACTGTTGGACAGATTGGACAGTTGGATTGCCTGTTTGCTGGTCGATGAGAGACTGATCTTTTCTCGAAACATGGCTGGAATTTGTTTAATATGGTTTCAGAAACAGCCTTGATAAGCTTGAATATATTTGCTCTTAACTACATACAGTCCAATCTACATTACTCTATGTATCCTAATCAAATACAACAGTCAAATCAGTTACCTTGATTTTGTAGATCAACAAATAAAGTCCAGCAAACAGAATCATTATTGAAAAGTAGCCATTGATAAGAAATCGAGTGCTTGCAGTTTTGTGTAGATATTGCTTTGTGAGTTTAACTGGAAAATGAACATGAAAATAATTACAAACTATTCATAATTCATATAGAGATCATGTTGAACTCACCAAAGCTTGTCATTTTTTCGTTTGACACAAAAACAAAATTAGAAGCTCTCTGGATACTTATGTCCGACTATGGGAGGTAACTATCAGCTTCATGCTAGTCTAACAGTTAAACCTGAAAGGAAACAACTGCTAACAACAGCAGTTCTATTTCATATAATTCAAACAACTGTTTAAGTATTTGTTACAATTTACAATCATCACAAAGACCTTAAGACAAGACAGAAAGGAAGTATACCTATTTCTGGACACACCAAATACAAAATAAACTTGATAATGTATACATCACAAAGTTAAATAGAGGTATTGATACCCTACCACAGTAAGTAAAAACTAGCTGTAGTATACACTTATACATACTGGTGGCAGATAATACCAAAACCAAATTTGCAAACTGAAATGCACAAGCCAAAGCAACACCCTGCAGAAATGATATGGAAATAATTAATGTGTGGAATTGTAATGATATTTGCCCAAGATGAATGCAAGAGTAGTAAATTAGACTTACTAGTTTGTAGGTAATATTGCGATCTTCAATCTTAGCATCATAGTAATCAACAGCAGTTAGTGCAATGATGCACAGAACCTGCAAAAATGTTATCAGTAAAATATTCTATAGACCTATTTTCTACTTTTAAAGGTGTATGAAAAATACAGCAATGATAAAAGTGAAGGCCAGTGGGCTACAGTACAGGCCAGAAATAACTTAACCTTGTTTTCGTACGAATTCGCACTTGCGAATTCGCACGAATTCGTGCGAAAACTTTCGAAATTCGCACATGCGAAAATCGCCAACGAAATTTGATTGCGAATTCGTATTCGAAAACGAATTTCGTTTGCGATATCGCTTTCGAAAAGAGTGTGAGGATTGTGTAAGAATTTGCGAATTTCATTGCATTTTGCAATCATTTACGAAATCAAGATTGAATAAGATCGAAGCGTCACACCAAGCAAACTGAAAAACATGTTATAATTCAGTGCGGCATTGGAATGGGGAGACTGAATTTATACGGTAGAACACGATTATTAAACGTGTTGTAACGTAACGATTATTAAACGATTGTTGTAACGTAACATAACGACTGTATACTGATACGATTTGCAAGTCGGAGCGATTGAGCTATTGTTTTGGGTTTGAAATATCCAAAACACGGCTAACTTATTATTCTCTAGAACCTTAATGAACTTCAGTCATGTTGATATTGTAATGTATTTCTCCCTCATTAAAATCATGAATTCAACACCTTTAGCAAGTTTGAGTTATCGTAAACCTGCAGGTACGATATTTTTTGTTTTGTCAAGTCTTATAACTTGGTTTTCTCTGCTTCATTAGCAAAGGTTACGGTGATTCTAATAGATAAAATCTCCCCCCGAATTTTGAACAGGATTATTTTGATTTAAAACGGCGTTTAAAACAGGATAAAATTGTAATTCTACATTTCTTTTTTCCATGCCCTTTTATATAAATTCTTCCGTGTTTTGATATCATTTCGCATAAGATTGTAGAGACCTTATTCTCGCAAACGATTAGCACTTGAGCACAAGGCATTGCGCAACAAATTCGCAACGAAATTCGCAAAACAACGAAGCGAAATTCGTGCGAAATTCGCAAAGAAAACACCAAATTCGTATTCGAATTCGTATTCGTACGAATTCGCGCGAATTCGCACGAATTCGTACGAATTCGCGCGAATTCGTACGAAATTCGCATAGGTTAAGTTATTTATGGCCTGTACTGTACCTGCCATAAGGCTGTAATTGGAAATAAATTTTCTGTGATTCTTGGCGGCAACTTCTGTTTCCTAAAATGTAATAATAAGCAAAAGAGTAACAAATTAAAGGATATTATTTCTAAGTGAATGCTTTGAGAGGTACCAAATAGAAACGAAATGGGGTAAAGACATAACATGTTTGCTTACTACTACATTTCCTTGCTTTTCTATCCATTTTCAGTCTTAAGCTAGGATTATGTTGACATTGCAAATATTCAGGGCTAGGTGCTGACAGCTAATCAGCAAATTTTGGAACTTATTTATTACAACTGACCTGTCAACATAAGCACTCTGGCAACAATTCCTTTTTGAGGGTAACTAGTTGTTGCATAGTTTCAGAAAGTTGGGCATGTTCTACTTCTGCAATTAGTTGACAGGTTTGGTTAATTTCATACCTTTCAATCTGACCTATGCAATACACATTTTTTTTTATAAGGAACACCTTTATAAGGAACTCGAGGCTGAAAATTCCCAAAAAATTAAGGAACTTTAAGGAACTGCCGAAGCTCGGATGAAAAACTAAGAATAATTTTTTTCAAGAACAAGACGATTTGTGCAAAAAAATAGCAGAATAACAATGTATTTCCCATCATTCTTTCAAAAAAGACTCCATTTATGTTTAAAGTTAGAAAGTGAAGTAAGTTTATATGAATTTGCTGTAAAAATTAGTATTGAAACATATCTCATGACAAGGAACAATATAAGGAACTTCAGCCTCATTTTGCTGAAAAATTAAGGAACTCCAGCCTCAACTCCGAGATAAGGTTCCTTACAAAAAAAACGTGTACTAGAGAAAACACATTTCTCATTGTGCAATGATGGGAGACTGATCTCTCCCGAAATGTTGCCCTAATAAATATCAAAGGCTTGTCACGATAAGTGGTGACTACCTTGATAACTTCGAATATATTTACTAGTTGACAGCTGATTCACATCAGCTGCAATCAATCTTGCAAGAGTAACCACCTGTATCCTTAAAGCATAGCACTAAGTTCTCCTGTTGTGTAAATACAGTACATCCTAGATTATCCGAACCTCGATTATCCGAACCTAAATTTTCTGAAACGCAAAAACTTCTCAACACTTCTTTAGATTGACCAAATGTAAGCCTCACTACTTTGAATCTTTGTTCCAATATAATTACTGTATCATTTTAACCAGTCACTATATTAAATCGGTTTATCTTTCATTTTTACCAGCTTTTAACTTTATCAGATACAAAAACATTCTTTCTGTTGTATTTAATGTAGCTGATTCGCATCGAAAAATTTCTTCCAATGTCGTCTTAAGTACCTGCGGGCAGTAACAATAAACTTGAAAGGAAGGTTAGCAAGTGAAATTGTCGGTTATCTGAATTTTTAGCTTATCCGAAAAACCCTGCGTAAAATTGAGTTCAACCTGTTCGGATAATCGAGGATGTACTGTACAGCCAATTTTTGGTGGCCCCTTGGTGCCCGTATTAACAGGGCTCACATAAGTAAGCAATTACTACTATCTAGTTGGCTTTCGTTCTATCGTATTGCCGAAGAACTTCGGTGAGCAATTTTGGCCAAACAATAGAAAATAATAGCTCCAATTGTTTGGAAAACAATGGCCTTCCGCGCACAGTGTGAAAAGATTCCAGTCGGGTATAGCTGTAAACAACAAAAGATTCAGCGAACAGCAGTGTAGAGTGATTCAACTCTTTTAGAGCACATGAGATTTGTTAAGTATGGCTAAGAGATCTTGGGCGTGCAAGAGCCCCCTTTCTATTGTTTTATCCTATTGTTAGCCTATTGTTCCATTGAAAACTCGGGTCTGCAAGTGCCCAGCTTTCCAGTGTGGATGATTAGATTAAGCCTCTCCTAAAAACAAATCATTCAATATATGGATGTCCCTAAAGGTCAGAAAATAGTATGAAGTCATAACGTTAAATTTTTTGGATTTGATACGAGACTTGATACCTTTTAGGACTAACAGTTCTCTCTTTCTCGGCAAATTTGGCATGATGCCGAAGTTGTTTGGCAGATTTCTCCAAAAGCAGGGCAAGCTGTAAGACACGGTCTGTTGCGATGTCGTTTTCGAGATCAATAACAGAAAAATATGACGTATGTGACCGTTCAACCTCTACTGGATCCGTGTTATTGCTTGAAATGCTTTCCAAATAACTGTTACCTTCGATCAAGGGCTCTCTTTCCATTTCAAAGTTTTAGAACTGCCAGGATCCCCACACACCTCTCAAATATTTTTCCGATCCGATGTGATTTCTCGAATTCTTAACATTGTTTGTTTTTAAATGAATTGAATTGCTAACCTCGTTCGTACATTTCGAGCAACCTCGTTTATCGTTACCTTCTTTGCATTAGAACCCAGACTTTTTTCACCTTTGCCCTTGTTAATTTCGCTTTCCGCTTGGAAAGCATGGTCTCGCAAAGTCAAGAAGGCAACCTGACAAGAAACTGTTTGTTATATAATGCGAGTTGAGCAAAAGCATTTCGACACTGGCCGATATGTGCAACTAAATGTATATTAATAGCTAATTATTGTTTTCTACTTAAATATTTTCTTATTTAATTCAAAAATCGCGCCTGCCTAGGCCCTTTTAGATACAAAGTGCAGAACAGAAAAGTCAGTCTCGCAGAAAAATGGGAGTTCCAAAATTTTACCGTTGGACCAGTGAGCGATATCCATGTCTTAGCCAAGTTGTCAAAGAGCATCAGGTAAAGATCTAAAACCCTTTTTGAAATTTGTGATTTCTTCAGCCACTTTGCTTTTGTTTTGATGTTTTCTTAATTCCTCAATTGGACACATGATGGTCGATGGAGGACTTAAGACATCTTGCTGATAACGCATTGGATGGTGGAATTTGTGCATGTATGTTACATTGTAAATGGATTATACGATTGCCTTTGTATGAGAGGTGGGCTATCCCGGCCTGCAGAGCATGGCAGAACTCGACAAGATCTTGTGCATGCATGGAAAAATTTCTGGCATGCATGGCAAGAATACGAATACATGACTCACATGGATATTTTATACATTGATATAGACATGCAAAGCCAAAATTTAGGGGTGCACTTTCTGCCTTTGGCAAATTTCCTCGTGCGTGCAGTTGCCACGCTCTCTGCAGACTGGCATGAGATCTCACTGCCATGCCCTGCTAGTTGAGTTCTCCCCTTGATGCCTGGTGGGATGAGAATTTACCATATGAACTAACAAACTCCAGTGAGCCAAGTAGCTATGGATGCTTTGAAGACGTTTTGCCCAGCCCTGAATTGGCAAAACTTCCTCTTGGCCCAACCTGCTAAGACCAACCTATCCTGGTCGTTTCGCCCAACCTGAAATGACACATAACTTCTTTCTTGTAGTTTGTCAATTATTTCATTTATAACATAAGGGGCTCTGCCCTGAACCCCTGATTATTACACTGGTGACGAAATGTCATTCGAAAAGACCAGGTTGGGCAAAAAGGTGAAACTTAGGGGAAGGTAAGGTCATTAAGTATGCCTGAAAATGTTTCTGCTGTTTATGGCAATATTGAAGTTCTGTACAACTCAAAAATCTCTTTCTGTGCAGATTTGAGTGTCTTGTACCTTTACTTAAAAGTAAAAGCCCACCCAGTCAGGTCCCTTACAGAGGTTTCTTGGCCAGCTTTGGGTCAAATAATCACTGTTTATTTCATTAATAAAATTTATCAAACAAATTGTTCTTTTTTGTAGATTCCTGAATTCGACAATTTATATTTGGATATGAATGGAATCATCCATGTTTGCTCTCATCCTAATGATGATGATCCTCATTTTCGAATCTCTGAAGCTGACATCTTCAAAAATATATTTCATTATATTGAGGTAATTAAATCATTTTGTTTTGTTTTTCAATGATATGAATTTGCATGTGTCTAATAATGTCTGTCTTCATTTGCATTCATAATATTATTCTTGGCATAAGTGCTTTACAATGGATATTTTGTACAAAGGCCCCCAAACAACTCCTTAGTTATCCCAAAATGGAAATGGACCATGCACAGCTTAATGCCTTAATTCATTACCATCATCATCATAATCATCAAAATCTTTACCATTATCATCATTGTTATCGTTATTGTCATCATCATCATCATCATTATCATCATCTTTGTCATCATCATCATCATCATCATCATCATCATCATCCCCATCGTAATCATTATCATCATCATCATCAGCATCACACATTGTGATTAATTTCACTGAGTCAGGCATGCAGAACTTTCCAGTTAGCCCTGTCCAGTAACAGATTTATGCCTTGCTTTGTCCACCTTAATAATACCATGAATTTTCATGCACCTTTTGTTTTGCTCAAAAATATACTAAAATAGAAGGAACATAAAAGAGGCTTATTTCACTTGTGTGAATAAGCTAAACTTCTAATTTCATTTTAAAGTGAATTAATATGCAGATAGAAGAAAAAACTTTCTAAAACACTGTTTAGCAGAAGAAAAGAGTTTGTAATATGGTCTTTATGCTCAAATCATTTGTGACTCAATAGTCTTTACATACTTGTTTTCAAGGAATGCACTGCAATTTGGGGTGCAATAATCGAGGGAGTGGAAGTAAGAAGGATACAGCTTGTTTGCTTAAATTGAAGTTTGATGTTTGTTATTCTTTCAGGTCTTGTTCAGAACCATAAAGCCAAAGCAACACTTTTTCATGGCTGTAGATGGAGTTGCCCCAAGAGCCAAAATGAACCAGCAGAGAGGAAGAAGATTTAGGTACATTGTTTGACTTATTTATTGTAAATGCCATCCCTTTATTTTTATGTGCGAAGGATGAGCACATCATGTGGGGATGCGATGTTGTGGATACAGGGAAATACCTACCTACCTAAGACGCTCTTTTTTTGCCAAAATGTAACAATAGATTGACCGAAATATACGTAAGTAAACTTTGAAGTCGCCGTAAGTTTCACCATTAGTGGTATCATCAACAAAAATCAAGTACTTGACAATGAACACCAATTAGCAGCATTTGCTACTGTGGCGCACTGGTCTAAACCATCCCCTTTTTGAACTGGAGGTCTGAAGGTCAATCCCCGTTTCACGGTACTCTCAATATTTTTTATGCTCGTTTAGTTTTGATTTTCATCTTTTCATACTCGAATTTTTTATTGCAACAACTCTATCCGTTTATGCCCTTCAACAAAGTTTTTCATTTTTTGATCTTCAATTTCAATAGTTTCATTTACTCTTTTATGCTTTCGCCATCCATAGGTGCGATGCATAAAAGCAAATGAGTACCACGAAAAGAATACATATGGATTATATTAGCATTTATTTACTGGAGATCTGTCCCTTAATTTTGGATCCAAAATTTTTCAAGTTGATATAATTATGACTATCGTATAATATTTCAAATACATTGATTATGAGCGAAAATCACGGCTAGGCTTTAATTTACATGAATTGTGCATGAAAGTCGACATAAACATGTTTTTGAATGGCAATCAACTGTTAAAGTAGCCATTAGTGGTGATTACTCATTGGCAATTAGGTCGGGAGATGGTAGATTGTAGATTGTTTGTTTATGCAAGCCAGCTCGGGTCTGGACAATCTTCAGTTTAGATGTCGAAAAACTTGGCAAGAGTTTCTATTACACCACAAGCACTCTCCTTTCTCTCCTCTTTATTGAAAATAATGCAAAATCGTAAAACTATGTATGCAAATTTGGGAATCGAGAAAATTAAGAGCAATCAGTGAATGTCTGCAAATCTCAAAAATTTGATGCAATATTCAAAGGCAAACAATTCTTTTGAAAACTTGAACACATAAATATCTAGGATTTTTTAGTATTTCTAGAAATACTGTTTTTCAAGTTTGTGCTTGTTTAGATGTAAATAGGTGAAGTGCCGTTTGTGATAATCATGGTCATCATCATCATCATCATCATCATGGTCATGATCATTTTGATAATCATGGTCATCATCATTATCGTCGTGCTCATGATCATTTTGATAATCATGATCATAATCAGTTTTGCTGCAGCTTTTGTACTGCTGGGCATTGATTAATTTGTCAAATCATTGTTTCATTGTTGCAAATTCTTGCAAACACTCTTTGGTAAGCATTTTACCGCTATCTTTCGCACATTGCGACAGCATTGCTATGTTTTGTTATAGATCATTAAGATCACAAGCACACATCTCCACACATATTCCCACATTTACAGAGGCATGCAACAAGTAACACATGCAAAACTAAAGAATTTTGCAGAATTTCTTCCATCGTAAAGCTAGAAAGCTAGGAATCTTTGTCCAATTGTAAATGATGACAACAGCGACTGTCTGAAGACTATGTTAACTCCTTAGATTATGCCTGCTGGGCTGTCTATTTTAATATTACAAAGACTTTTCAATTTGTGAAGACTTTCCTTACTGCGTAGTTCATACAGAGTATTTGTAGCTCAGCAAACTGAATTCAATTGCCATCATTAATTACGCCATATTAGAACACTTCAAATAAGATGAGATTGAATTAAATGAAAGCTGATATTACACTTGGAGTAGTGCATCAAAGGCAAATTTAAGTACAGTATATGAGTCACCTTGAAATGAAATTCTTACTCTATTCACACTTGGGTAAATCTCAGGACAGTAATTTAGTTTGCTATATTTTTGGTCTATGGCAGACACAGGATATATTCCTTTGGGTAGTACTTAAATGTCACTTGAGTTGTGAGGAAAATTCCTCTGGGTAGTTCTTAAATGTACAGTACATACACTAGAGTTCTGAGGAGTTTCAAACTTCTGCTATTGGAGCTGGTAGACTTGGCAAGAATCCTTACTTTCGACTTTTATTTGTTTCAACGTAGCAACATCTGACATCAGTGTTTCAGCAGTTGGCCTCAGTTATAAAGCTCTTAATAACATTCTTTGGGAATTTTTGTGTGAACTCTACTAAGGCCAATGTTTTCAGAATTCATTCTTTTGATAATTTTCTCTGTGAATGCTATCATTTTCAGAATGTGCTTTCTGATCATAGGAGTTTTTCTCTGCGAAGCCTTCAATTTTTAGAACATTTCAGAGACTTTAGGTTAGCAAAAAGAATACATCTTGGTTGGGTAGTTTCTTTACAAGTCTTAGGGCCCCCTTGTTCACGTTCAACAACTTGTCTACTACATTACTATAAATGTTTTTTATAGGACTGCAAAAGAAGCTGAAGACAATATCCGTAGAGCTCTTCAAAAAGGACAGACTTTGCCAAAAGAGGAGAGATTTGATTCAAATTGCATCACTCCAGGTAAACTTCTTTTTTCTACATGGTGACTTGTTATTCCTTTGATAAATATAAATCTTCGTAAATCAAACATCAGTGCATTTGATAAGTAATGTGAATTTGAAGCGTGTTTTGATATACACCACTGAACTTAAGTCTCAAATGACATCAATGCATACTTCTTTTTAGGCACAGAATTCATGACCAGATTAAATTACCATCTCAGATACTTTGTTAATAAGAAAATCACTTCAGATCCCTTGTGGCAAAAATGCAATGTGTACTTGTCAGGACATGATGTGAGTATGATTATATGATATGACATCATATCATGTTACTCTTATTTTTACAATACAGCAATCTTATCGTGAATGCACTACTACTGGATTCCTCACGAGTATATATAGGAAACTAAACTTAAGCAGCCTCTATATATGTTGTGATTCCTTTAGTCCAAAATAGAGGAAAGTTCATCAATGCTCTAGTTCATGAGACACTTATGATTTGCTCTTAAACTCAGATTGATTTGGAATTAGACAAAATGAGATCAATTTAAATTGAAAACGGCTATCATGAGGACATTATTTCGGATTGTTTTCGCAAGAAGATTGCAAGTTTTTTGACTGATTAAAAGTATGGTCCCCAAAAGTGCTCTGTTTTCGTAAAAATGCCTTGGATAGGAAACCTCTCATATCAATTCAAAAATAAAGTAAAAATGGCCATTTCCAAGTGCTTTGCTGCTGCCAACTATAGGTTAGTCTTTAGCACTTCGAAAGTTCCACTGTCCATCCAAAAGAATTATGTACCTTCAGCACAAAAAGTTTTGTTTGTTATTGTGATTTCCATGCCATTGTTATGCCAGTAATGTAGGCTGCACTTCCCAGAAATTAGGAGATAGGATAAAACAGCATGTACTTAATAATATTCATCAGCACAATTTTTGGCAAAGAGAGCAACCAACCCGTGGGTCAAAACAGCAACCTAGTCTCAAGCCTGATTCTACCACAGGACAAAACCTTCTAATTGTGCAGAAAATTACAGCGAGGATTGTTCTAAAATCATTGGCAAAGCAAGATGTTTGTTTCACTTAAGGGTTTTGGAATCTGTCCACATCAAAACCGAAAGGCCAGTTCCGTGTAGACAGAAAGAGTTCATTTCTTCTCTTGGACTCTTCAATTAATCCTATTGGTCTTTCCAGTATGTCCCTCCAGCTGGTTTGTGTTAAAAAGACAATGCCAACTCATTGTACTTTATGGTTAGCGCATTTTGAGCCGCATCTGGGTATAAATCCCAACTCTTTCAAGTGTTTATACTCTGAGGAGTGTCAGAGGAATAAAGCTTTTAGGTATTTCATAAAATATTTCTGCTT
>JACTAT010000154.1:43453-207912 GCA_014526335.1 Chrysaora quinquecirrha
TTTAATTTCTGTTTGTTTCAGAGGAGAACTTTAGCAAAGATTGCTGCAAAGAAATGGATCTCACGCACAAAAGGTACCAAGTTTGTCAGATACTGGAAAACCCACTTGAGCTAGAACTGGTTACTCATGTATGCAGACTAGACGCCCAAAAATTTCACTCAATTTAACTGCCCTCTCAATTGAATCGTCCTATCTCCTGACAGGTCGTATATTGTATTAATGCTTGGCTGCGATGGTCTCCCAAACTCACTACAGATTCGTAGATTCGCTCTTAACCCCCCAAGCAACACAGCCCGCTCATATTACGAATTATAATATTTCAGTGTGGAAAGACGGACTGAAATTTGTTACCTCGCTTGCATTATTTTGTTCAGCTGAAGATCTGGCGACCGTCAGACAAAATCTCTCTCGTCCACCTTTTGCAGTTTCTTCAACTAGGCAAAGCTAAGTTTGGAGCAGCAAAATGGAATATAAATGCGGCTCAGCTGTATTTTGAACCCCCCGGAAGCGAAGGGCATTTTAGCATTGGGCTGGCACACTGACCGCTCATTTTGAAGTCCCTTTGGTGAAAAAACATCACCAGATCTCAGCTGATAGGCAATGGTGGCTACATCACGAAGTCCGTCAGCGCTATCTTGGTGGTACCTGAGGGACTTCGTTTGCATTGCCAACCACCATTGCTTTCCACTGCCGCTTTTGCTTTCCCCTGGAACAACTATTAACACAAATTATTTGTCTTTTTAAGTAATTATTGCAAAAGTATATAAAAACTCTTCGATTCTTATTCAGCTTGCCTTGAACTACGAGAGACTGCCGATGGCTTTTGGCAGACGAGAGATACCATGTTGCTGCGCAGATCGTTTCTTGAATGGCGAGAAGCAGTTAATGGGCAGAAAATGGCATCGTTTCACTATAATTATCACCTTGCTATAACGTAAGTACAAATCTTAACTGTTTTAGAACCTGTTTACACGATATCGGTACCACACCAATATAATTTGACATACATTCTGAATTAATACCGTCCGTCATGAAATCTTGCTGGAATTTGGTTTTTTTGCGTCTTATTTACATGATACAAGGTAAGAACAAGCCGAGGCTGGCCTTTTCATAAGCCCTAAGAATATCGACTTAATATGAGAGTAAGACAGTCAGACTGAATGTAAAAAGAAATAGACAAGCATGCTGCATTTTTACACAAACCAAGTACCCATTCCAGACATGCACTGAAAAATATTACTGCCTAAGTTACCAAGGAATTAAGAACAGATTAAGAACATTTCAGGCTCAAAAGAGGCAAAAACTTAAGAACAGCCAGCCTCAATCGAAATTTCCTGGTTCTTATAAAAAAAAAGATTGTATAGCTACAAAACTTTCAAAATTTCGAGAAAAGCATCTTTGGACATACGTAAAGCTTTTTCCGTTCTACACTCCTCAGAGTATAAACGTCAGAAACAGACTGAAGCAATTCACTAAGCTGGAAGTTATACCCAACCCAGACGTGAATCGAAATTCACCAAACAGACGGAGGGAGCAACCGCTACTCGAAGCATCGACCGACCCTTAAGCACTTAAGCATGATTCTTCCATAGGCCAACATTTATTGGAAAACTCTGACTGTGCAAAACGTTACAGCGAGGATTGTTTTCAAATAATTGGCACTAATTGTCCTGTTTGATAAAACAACCCGGATATGTAAGGTGTGTTCTTCTGGACCTGCAAAACCTTCCGAATTTCAAATGATCTGAAATGATTTCGAATAAACAGGAATTCTGAAAATCTGAAAACTTTCGCGCCAAAATTCTTGCTTACGTTGTCCCCAGACCAGTTCGTAGAATGTCTCCTGGCAACTGGTAAAACAGAGTCTCGTTCGAACTTAAACCGAGAATCTCTAAAAAGTCTCGGAAACCTTATGCTTTTGAAGGCAGAAGATTGTGGAGAGCTTTCAGAAGGATGGCTTCGAAAACATACATTCCGAAAAAAGAAGGCTACAGAAAAAAGAATTGGTTTAGAAGAACACGCCCATAATATGCAAGATTTGAGCCAGCCTATTATTCTTGACCATGCTTTACTCCAATCTATACATTCAGAGCGTTTACAGATCTTTCAAGTATGCTTATTCTCGTTAATTCACAGTACAATCAAGAGTTGGTCAAATGTCACCAAGAAAATGAAAAATCTGCGAAGAATACAAGCATCAGTTGAGGAAATCATTGAATATAATTCTGTAAGTTATATTTGGCTTTGTAATTTTCTTTTCCATGAATCAGTTAGGCCATGGCCAAATGATCAATCACTGTTTGTCAAATATTTGAAATTCGCTTATCAAGCAATGTTTGAGCAAAACAATGCAATGATTTACAAGTGTAAATAGAAAGACAATGTTTTATCGTTTAGTCAAGGCCTTAAGCCTGGCTACCGAAAGGTCGCTTATTGTAATCAATAAATGCCAACCAATAGCAAATTTAAAAATGCATAAATTGTGTGCCCTATAAGCTTGTCCCATTGGGGTGTCATGAAAACGCAAAGCGCAAACTCACCGTGTGTTGAGCGTAACACGGTTTGGAAGTTCTCATGTAAAGGACATTGTCAATCACTCACTAGGCATTGCGTTCTTAAATACTTCTTCACCAAATGTCAAACATTGTTGGGGAAATATCTGCGGTTTTCAGAGATTAGCTTGTCACGCAAAACGTTTGACCATTTTGCCAATTAAAAAACGTTGCTCTTCAAGCATTATGTTTTTTTAAGTTTCCAGTATAGCTGTTTCGCAAATTCTGCTTGTCAATCAATGTTTTCAACAAACATTGCTTACTCTAGAATGTTTGAAAAACAATGCTTGATCGTTTGGCCATGGCCTTAAGGTTTATTTCTAATGATTTCTATGCACCATTCACCCTGACGCCAAAACCATCATCCGTCGGAAGCAAGGCCTCTGGCACTGTTCTGTTATGAAATCTCCGATCTCTTCTCGCATGCCGAATGGAGCCTGATAGATAGAGGATAACTTGTGAGCATAGCAATACTAATAGACACATTTCTTTTAATTTCTTAGATTTCCACATCCTTTTGTACATGGTCTTTTCTGTTCAAAAGATGTCGTAAAAACTCTATGGTGTTAGAGAATTACCTTCAGCTGCGAAGACAAGAGCATTTGAAAATATGCTTCAATCGAATTCACATCAATGCTTTGAACGGAAGATCAGAAAAATACAAAGTTTATCGACTTCAAAGAATGGTACTTGTACTGTTTATTACTTTTGTTGTTTGAATACGATCTTTTCTCATTAAGAACCCCTGCACTGGACTTACCCAGTTCAGTACAAGGCGTATCGTTCATTCTATCAAGGACGACTTGGGCAAGGTCATCCGTGCACACGAGAGTGGATCCATTTGGATCCGTTCCAAAACTGGTACGGATAGGCCTTGCGTACACACGAGAACACCGCTACCCGATCCAGTTTGGCTCGGCTATCCATAGTTTTTCAGGTCGGATAAAAAATCCGTTCTTTTTTTATCGGATCTGTGTTGCTCTATCTATCTTGTGAACACCTAGAACCTATCCAAATTAGTACAGATAGAGAACGAGGCAAATTTCTTAATACGTTTGAGGTTTTTTTCGTCAACAAAACTTGCAATTATATTTGTATTTAGCTAGTTCTCACTGTTTCCCAATATTGAACTTTGGCATCTACAAGATTTCTGCATCTATCATTTGGGATCAATTCAAAAAAAGAACGGAGCAAGACGGATCCCGTTCTCGTGTGCACGGGGTCTAGGTGCCCGGGGCTCTTATTTGAAAATCAATGTCAAAGAGGAGCAATTATTTGATAATTAATTAATAAACTATCGTTTTGACCAAAAATAAGGCTTGCAGCAACTAGCGAAAGATGTCTCTTGATTTATCCCATTAAGAGCTTGCAAATATACACGATACACTATCAAAGGAGTGTCTTGGACTATCCTGATGGGCAGCTCAATCTAAAGGGGGCGCTTATTCGAGGGAGGGCGCTTATTCAAGGAAACACGGTACTTAATGAACAAAGTATCTAACAAGATTTATTTCTCTTGATTGAGCTCTTGGCCCTGGCCGTTGTTTCTCAAACATGTGAATTTTGCCTGTCGAGCAATGCGCGAAAGTTTGGTCACTTCAAAAAACATAACGCGGGGCCATTCACTTCTTGAAAATCTCGTACGCCTTTGCTGGAAGTCCTATTGTTTTCTTGGAAATTTCTTGAAAGTCCTTTTGTTTTAATGGAAATCTTGTACGCTTTCTTGCAGAGTGAAATGCCCCTCGAAACCTAACTTGAAAAATGTGTTGCATAGAATTTTTGAAAAATTCAAGAACATTTTTTGCTTGACGCGAGCTGATAATGGCGAGTATTTTTTGTGACGTGGCCAGAAAGAAAAAAATTTGTCTTAACAAGCAATTTTCTAATGTTTGACAAACATTGTTTGACCTTTGGACCAGAGCCTCGTAAATATCTCTCAGCCCTTATGATCGATTATACTGCTCTTTTCAGGCATTTCAACATTGGATGAACCTTACAAAACGTTGTAAGACTCTGGCATGTGTGAAAGAAGTAAGTTATTTGAAAAAAGCTCTAAGTATTCCCTATTGAGTTTTCGCAGTTAATGGCAATATTGAAGCCAATTGAAGCTAAATGGAACCTGCCTTATGTGGTCCCTGTGGTGCAGTGGTTAGCAAAAGGTCCACATAAACAATTACATTTTATTCTGGGCTGAGAGCCACGAGCAAGTTATTATTATTATTATTATTGCAAGGTTTAAAGATATATTATCTTAAGGTTAATACACTAAGATGTCTATCCCTTAATCATATCAACTAAAGAGTTATTATCAGCTTTTCATACCAACAAGTTGAGGGTCATCAGGAATTTGAGACATGAAATTCATCTAAGCCTTTCTTGAACTCATCCAGCGATGCCCTACTCAAGTCCCTAAGATGTTTAGGTAGTAGGTTGAACAGCTTTGGACCCTGGATGAAGAAACTTCCTTCCATTAGTGAACATATCTTATGTTGTCCAACAATTCTTCTAATCTGACACTTTCTTCCATGTCGAATATGGTTGTATGAATTTACTTCCTCATTAACGTTAGGAACGAGCCCTTCAAGAAATAAATATCCTTTTAAGAAATGAATGTCCTTTTCCACACATTAATATTCCTGTAGCATTCACGTCGTTGCTGAGGAGAGTATATTTTACAGGTCTTAAGACCTTCCCAGTAGTTCATCTTTTGATGAAATTTGATCTTTCGTATAAACGACCCATTGTAATGCATCAAGCTTTTGTATTAAACTCTTCTTTGGAGACCATAATACACTGCGGTACTCAATTAGAGGCACTAGATACATTTTCCAAAAGAGAAGCCTGTGCTCCTTTTACGGGTCTTGATCTTGAAGGAACGAAGAACACATAATATCATTTTTGCACTTTTCAATTGAGTTGGTTATGCTATGAAAGATGCAGTCATCACTCATTGTTACAACAACATCTCGAAGGTTGTTCCCGGGGGTACTTCAATGTGTTCATGATTAGACGTGAATCTGGACTTTGACAAAGGACCCATTTGTATGATAGGATTTTCAAGGATTTCTGACCCATTTGCATGAAAATCGGGAAATTTCAAGCCCTTGTGTATGAATTTGGCTGATTTTAAAACCCATTTACAGTGCTAGAATTCACCAAAGTCTCGCAAAATCGAATCTGACGGCAATTCTTGGCAATCAATGTGACCGAGCTCTGTTGTTGCTGCTAATTCATCGTTTCGAAAGCAAAAAACCAAAGTAGAAAGGTTGTCAGCCACTTTGCGGTAAATCATAATGGGACTATTGGTAAAAAATCCTAAAATACAAACCCATCAACCAGAATCAAGCAGAATATCAGACCTATGTGTAGAGAATTTCAGTCGAAAAAACCCATCCATATGAGCGGCACGTATGTCTACATATTGAAGTAACCCCCCCGGGAGGTTGTTCTTTCGCGTGATAGCTTGACCATTTCGAGTGACGTAGGATGTACACAGTTTCAGAGTTTGGTCATACCCATAACGCAAAGCTTTGAATTTGGTGTCATTTACCTCCATGTTTGATTCAGAGGTCCCCTCATAAACAGTGTTGGTTTCAATTTGATGGTTTATCATCTGGTACACTTCTTACATTTCTGGAATAACGGGTATCATCAGCAAATGACCTGGCTATACTTTTATCTAGTCCCCTATCAATGTCTACAATGTGAATTAAGAATATTAAACTTAGTGCATTACTTATCGAAACTATTTGTACAGCTAAAAAATAATGCATTAAATATGAGTTAACGCAAAGTAATAGTGAGAATACATGCCAGCCTGTATGTTATTTGTTTTCTTTACATTTATAGAGACTGATGAGGATAACTTTGCTAAAATGGTCAGACATTGGCGGAAGAAAGCAAGAGGTTAGTACAAATATCTCTCACAGTACAAAAACAAATTTCAGGTGTTTGTCAAAATAATGTGTCATGTTTATGCCAGGGCCTAGGTTTCTGCGACTCATTGTGTAAAAAGGGCTTTTGCCTATCGTAGATCAAAATGCCAAAGAGAAGCTCGCTGTATCGGTAGCAAGGAAGAAAGAAATAAAACAAATTAAGAAGACATTCCTGACTTGGTTGCTGAAAACAAGGGGACGGTTACTTGCAAGAACATGTTTCGAGGGACACTTAGTCAAAAGGTGATAGCCTAAATACTTCATTTCGTCAGTCTAAATCTCTTAAATCAATGGCTTATTACCCTATGGTCAGAACCGTAACTCTGTTATACAAACTGATTGGCTGAAAATGTTCGAATGCTTGACCAGTTCTTTGAACCTTACCCTATCAAGCTAGAGGCCTTAAACTCATTGGGAACACGGGTGTCAAAGATAAAGCGCAAAATCTTACCATGACAGTGTTATCGTGGAAATTATTTCTTTGCCTGAAGCCCTTTACAAATTAACTCATCACACCTTCATGAAATTATTTCCAATTTTAGTACTTTCGATCGTTGGCGGAAGTCTACAAAAGAGAAAGTAAATCGCAGAAATGTTCTTCAAGATTACCAAAGACAGAGAGATGCTACCAAGGTAATTTTGCTGCATAAATCTTTTTGCTAGTTCTTCGTCAGATTCTCTTGTATACCATCTATTGTAGCGACTTATGGTATGGTACACAGGTAAATATGGTATGATATTGTATGTATGGCATGGTATGATTGCTAATGGGTCGTGTGGAACCTTTATTACATCTCTCTCCCGAGGGACAATTCACTTCTTTGGCATCTGGTACACCCTTGCCGAGAATTCAATTATCCGAGAAATCAACCGGAACATGTTACGCCTTTATGGAAAGAAATCCTTACTCTATACAAGGGTCACCCACGATTAATGGATAAATATTTCTGTCCATTTGAGCAATATTTTGGAGATGGTGTGGTCCATATCCAGCTAGCTCATGGTGTCGATAGCTCAGTTAGGTCAAGGTTCGAGCCCTAGCCACAGTAGCCCTACAGCTAGAGTCGAACTCTCGTTGGTTCGTCTTTTCAGACCCTGTCCCATTACAATTTCATCTTCTACTATTACTATAGCTATTAATATAACTATTGCCATTACTTTAACTATGTCCTAAACTTTACGTTTCAAACATCATAGATTTATGAAATTAGAACTCCATACAGTGGATTTGACAAGTATTTCGAAGCAAATTTTGTTTACAAAGCCATATTTTGTGACGTGATTAAACTGTCAAACTACTTGACAAGCAAACTTCAGTTGGCCAGGGCCTATACACCTATATCGTCCCTGAAGTCATATGAAGGTCCCGAAATCTTATGCCCCTAAAAGTACATTCCTGTACTCTGTTATTGTGTTTAAGTCTGGTTCTCATACGTCGCAAACCTGGTCGCAGATAGTCGGTGACCCTCTGCGACCATCGCCGACGAAATATTCACATCTGCGATGATCGGTGATTCTCTGTCCCCTATGCTCTCATGTGTGCCTAAAAAAACAAAAAGCTTCGTTTTGATATGACCCGGATATGGTCGCCGGTGTTTTCATAATCCCATATTGATTTTCCTGTCAGCGATATCGCCGATGATCGCAAGAAACAAATTTTTGTCCATGGTCGACGTTCGTCGCCGATCATTGAAAATCATGTTCTCGTAAATCGCAAGCATCGTAAGGCCATGATCGCCGATGGTCTGCGATATATGAGACCCAGGCTTTCATGATATCGACTGAAAAACCTCGAAGGACTTTCAACATGGTTTATTTTTCTTTTTCTCAACTTTAGCTAAGCGAAAGATTTCAGTACTGGAAAAGAGCAGCTGCTGAATCTAAGAAAACGAAGAAACTCGAAGAGGTTTGAAGTCCAGCTTTTGTGATATCAGTCATTCTTCCTCCTGTTTCTCTTGTTCTTCAATTTGCACGAACTCTTCATCCAACAAGCAGACCCTGGGGTACTTCATTGTTCAAAAGACCAGACGTGCCTCATTAAAACTGATTTGCATTAAAACTGATGTCGATATTTGTCACTGAATGTACCGGACTTGCTTCGTGTGAAATTTCCCTGTACACTCTATTTCTTGGTTAGCACTATGGATTGCCTTGGCCTATAAGAACTATAGAACCCGTTGCACTCGTTTCAGCAGTGTCCTGACAAAGTTTGCCAAACGAATTCCGACCCCTTCTCCCCCTGCTAATAAGATCCTGACTGCCTATTCCACCCCCACCCAGCAATTAGGCATCTAAAAGAACGTTTTTTTCCTTTCAGATCCATGTACAGATAGCTGTTGCACATTATCGTGATAAGCTTATGTAAGTATCAATAAGGGCTAATTACATGAGAATTTTAAGCCCAGGCTTGAATTTCAGTGTGGTTGAAAACGGGCTGAAATCAGTCCTCCTCTCAAGTCACCTCTACAAAAGTGATTTTGCGATTACATGAGATAATTTAAGCCCAGGTTGAAAAAACTCAGCCCGGGCTGAAATTCCAGCCCTACTTCAGCTAGGCAAGCTAGGATTTCCAGCCAACTTGAATGGGTTGAGGTTTCTCATGCAATCGACAATTTTTTCCAACTTGGGCTGAAAACATTCCTGATGCAAGCCCATTTTGACTCTTGACAGCAGTTTCATGCCAAAATGCCTCCATTTTTCTTGATGTGGGAGATCAGCGTGTACACATTTTTTTATAAGAATACCTTAATCTTTACCGCGGCTCCCGATGCGGCCTAAAACTCTGACTAAAGTAGGAGACGTGTCGAGGACGACATTAGGTGTGTCTCCCAGGCTGGCTGACTAAACATGCGAGTGACAAGCGAACATGTCCCCCCAGTCGTGGAGACACGAAATGTTTCTGTTGTATTCCAGAAACATTTGCGTGTCTCTTGCTACAAATTTTGTTGCGCTCTGCAAAGCTTCCGTGGTGGCTAAACTGGGACACGAACAACTTTGCTTGACAAGCAAATCTCAAATGTTTGATTCACAATGTTTCATTGTTTTTCTTCAGAGCTACAGGCTTATAAACAACTATTCTTTTGATCTTAACATCATGGTTTGTTTTGTTTTTCAGAGAGAAATGCTTCTACAACTGGAGGAACGAGAACTTTGTTGAAAAGCTGAGAAGAAAACAAACCATAAGTATTCTTCAGAATTGTTTCACTTCTTGGAAGCAAGTTTCTCTTTGCGCAAACAAAGCTGAAAAAATAGTGAGTTTCCTGTTTTGAGTAAGCTTTATACCTTTTCGTGTTGGAGAACGGAACCCAACCTTAGGGCCACTTTTCCATGATTGATACCATATTAATGCTGACTCCTTACAGAGTTGACAGAAGGCACAGGCAACGCAAAGCTGGTCTATTGATTTCTGTCGTTCAAGGTATATTTCAGTGTGACTCTGATAACATAGATGGTAGCACAGTTAGGAGTGCTGCTCTTACTCAAGGCAGGAGACGTTTTGACAGTCTCCTAGAAACTAGCAGTACATATTCTTAACTTTAAACTTTAGCCCTTTTGGATTGTACCATATTTTCTACACTACAAAAGGCTTCCATAATACACCATCTCGAAATTACATTTGTCATGGATGGCGAACACTAGGATAAACTTTCCCACAAGTGTCATAAAACAATAGATGCAATCTGAGCCATGGCTGCATGACCAAAAAAGCCAACGACGTTTCCACTGACATATAGCTCATTGAAATCACCGAATTACTCTCCAAGTCATATGGCCCAAGGCCCTTCACGTGTTTGACTTTTTTGTGTGTGCTTCGTCCATGTTGATCCTTCTTCAACACCATAAAAACTTTGCTTTTCTGGTTTTAATTGTTAACATTTGCGTTCTAGTATGACCAGAATTTGTTGGAGAGAGCATGGAGACAGTGGAGAGTGTTGAAAATAAAACGCCAAGTCATGAAAGCGATGGAAGAGCATGAATCGAAAAAAATGCTTTCAGAAGTAAGTTTTGTTTCGTTCTCTGAAATGGTCTTCATCTAGTCAATTTTTATTATCTGAGAGCTGTTTCAGTTTAATTTTCATTGTTATATTGATTTGATGCCGAAACACAAAAAAGTCAAACGGGAGGAGAGCCTTGGGCTGTATGACTTGGAGCGATACTCAGCGATTTCATTGAGCTCTATGGCTCGAATCCCATCTATTGTGGTATGCCACTTGTGGAAAACTCTATCCTGGTGTTCGCCATTCATGACAAATATAGAGATGTATGTAGCTATAGTGCTGAAAAAAGCTCAACATAGTCGAAACACTATAGTCAAACGGGAGGAGAGCCTTGGGCTGTATGACTTGGAGCGATACTCGGCGATTTCATGGAGCTCTAAAGCTCAGTGGAAATGTCAGTGGCTCTCTGGTCATGCAGTCCACGTTCGAATCCCACCCACTGTGGTGTGCCACTTATGGAAAAATCTATCCTGGTGTTTGCCATTCATGACAAACATAAGTGTTTGTTTGGTGCTGAAAAAAGCTCAACATAGCCGAAAAACTATAGTCAAACGGGAGGAGAGCCTTGAGATGTGTGACTTTCTCGGCGAATTCATTTAGCTCTATAGCTCAATGGAAAAGTAATTGGCTCTCTGATCTTGCAGTCCAGGTTCGTTTCCCATCTATTGTGGTATGCCACTTGTGGAATATCTATCCTAGCATTCGCCATTCATGACAAATATATAGATGTATGTAGCTATAGTGCTGAAAAAAGCTCAACATAGCCGAAAAACCATAGTCAAACGGGAGGAGAGCCTTGGATTTCATTGAGCTCTATAGTTCAGTGGAAACGTCGTTGGCTCTCTGGTCATGACACAACTCAAAAGGATGAAAGGGAAATATAAATTGAAGTACACTCTACATCAACATCTTGGCACGATCACTGCAATATGGTTTTGTGGGGCCTGAGATCTCTCAAAATCAATCCTAATTTAACCCCCCCACCCAGAAATCACCTCTGACTTCTAAGCAGACTTAGCATACAGATTTGAGTTTTCTCGTTACGTTTATAGGTGTTTTCTTCTTGGTACAACTACACATACATTCGCCGTCAAGCTTTGCAAGAATTTCAATTAAGAAAGAAGCGAAGGTTGTTCAGAAAATGGATGCAAGAATACAACAAAGCTTAAGTTCTTATAAAAAAATACGTGTATATGGACGCGCTAGCCTCACAGCCTCAAGGAACTATAAGCATTACTTACTACACCCGTTAACTTCTTAGTACATGACAAATACGGTACTTTTACAACCGTCACTCACATTAATTATAAATATAATATATTCCAATTAACTCTCGGTTTTTAACAAACATTTTTATAAACGTTGAAATAATCAACAAGAAATTAATAAATAAATATTCAATTCAATTATATTGATTAGAATATTGTTTTCTGTTTTTATAAGTTGTATTAGATGATTGACATTTTAATTCAAATGATTAGAGTATGGTAATAAGCACGTGACTAGTTTGATACATTTCTTTTTGTTGTCACAAATCAACTGTCAAGAAAGTCAAAGTTTTATTGTCCCAAGGGAAAGAATTCAGACAAAAGAGTAACTTTTTGCCTGGTTCAGTGGAGTCGAACCACATGAAGGTCTTTTTGAGAAAGGACTTCAGCGAATTCTGGTACCGGAAAATTAGTCGTTTGAAATAGAGAAACTCAAAGTTAAACAGTAATGAGATTGTCTTCAGCGCCGAGAATCTGTAAAAATGAAGGGTTCCGAATCTTTGAAGGATACCTGGGGCGTATTCGAAAAGAATGAAATGAATTCCTGGCAAAGAAATGCGTCGTTATCACTCTCATCTCACGAGTGGTTCAGTTGGCCTAGACTTGCGCCATCTTCAACCTTGAAGCAACACGAAGGTGAGTTAATTTTCTCTCGTATGTTTATTCCATTTTTACAAACGATAAAGGCATTGGTAGAATAAGGCACTTACTTTATACGTGAAGTGTTAAAACTGTTTAGATATCTAGACTATCTAGTACACACGTTTTCTCTAAACACGCGAGTTCCACATTTTCTTGAATTAGTGGACCATTCAATTTTTCAATGTCCTGGTGCAGGCATTCAGTTGAGGGGGGGGGAGTATTTTCAGAAATAGATAACTTTTTTTCAGATAAGAGTAATGTGATTATGTTCTTCACGCAACGCGTTCTTCACGTTTGGTCTCACATAGACGTGAGGGTGCTCATTGGAAAGAGGTTATGGCAAAATGTTCAGAACAGGGGGCCTCATCGCTAATATGAGGGAGACGCTGACTTGGCAAAGGCCGCTTTTTTGTGGAAATGTAGTACACTTTTTTGATAAGAAAATATTGGGGGCATACCTAGAATCTAAAAGACGTTCTTAACCCATATTTTTGAAAGTTTCTTAAATTTTATGGTCATTTGGGGTCTCTTAGGAAGAGTTTCTTATAGAAACACTGGAAAGTTTCAAAAGATTTTAATTTCTAGAGCGATTTGAAGGGCATGTTTTTTTTAAATAAAAACCTTCATTCTTATATACCAAGCAAATTTAGTTGATAAACAAACCATTTAGCTACTACAAGTCCCCTCGTTGATTGTGTGAGGTTTCTATTCCAGCCATATTTAGGATCTCTTTATCCGGGTTTTCATCCCAGCGACCAGGACGTTTCACCTAAAAAGACAAGTTCACGACATGCAATGACGGACATTTGCAAATATTTCATCGAAACGGATAATTTTTTTCCAACGATGGGTGAGGTAACATTTTCCCGAAAGACTGAAAATGTTTTGGGCGGTGCAGTGCAGAAACGGACCTCTGAGGAAAAGTTTATTTTGTTCAACATTGTCATGCCATTTCTGGCCCAGAGAGGGGGTACTTATTAACTTTCAATGCGGGAGGTCCATGCCAATACTTGGGGTCCGAAATCTTAAGCTTATTCAATATTTGGGGTCTGTGATTTATAACATGGACAATAAATTAATATTTGGGGTCCGAAAATCTGAAGGAAGAATCTTGCGATTGGTGCGATTCATTACAATGACCCATCCAACTGCCAAGAGCTTATAAATTGTAAACTGTCATGAAACTGATGGCTAAATCCGAGAAAACATTTTAGGTGTCCAAAAATAAATAGCAATATTTGGGGTCTCAAAAACATTAAACTCAATATTTGGGGGTCTGCAAGGAAATAGTGGAATGGACCCCCCGTATTGAAAGTTAGTGAGTACCCCCTGGGATTTCTGGTGCATTTTATAAGAACATGACTCCCTTCGTCATCAAACCGGCTCACTTTTGAAGACCTTCATTCTTCTCAAAAATTTAAATAAATATAAGAAGCCAGTTATTGCATACCAAGCGATGTACAACCGTAAGCAAACGGCATTTTAACCGGAAAAAAGGGAACAGAAGGAAAATATTACCAGGACGGTCGGAAGCAGGGGGCTGGGGGGAGGCTTGAGCTCGCCAATAATTTTGAAAAAAAAAACAATAGTATGATGTCATGAAATCACAACGTCATCAAGTACTTCTAAGTTTCAGCCCCCCCCCCTCCCAATCTGAGTTTCCTTCCGACGTCCGACGGCCTTGATTACTTATATTGCGTATGTGCAGTACTAAGAGCCTCTTAGCTGACTATAAAAGCTGCTTGGTATTAGCGTATAGCGTACACATATATAAAGGGTTTTAAATATTTAACTTAACCAAACCCACCCATGTGCTAACCGATTGAAAAACTTTTTGAAAATACACCCAAAGATCACAAATTCATCCATAATTACAAGTTTTATTCCTTTTTGCAAGTTTAAAATAAATGAGGTGCTGTAAAGCAGTATAATTATTATAATTGAAAAAATAAAAAATTGATAACAAAAATTTATCCTCCCCGGCGGGGAATTGAACCCCGGTCTCCCGCGTGACAGGCGGGGATACTCACCACTATACTACCGAGGACACGGTTTCAATTCCAAATCTTTTCGATCTGTACCGAGAGCCTTCACGCTAGCGAATCTATAATCGCTACTGTGGTGGATAATCACTATTGTGGTGGTACTATTTGCGTACTGTGGTGGTAGTTTCTGCGTACTGTGGTGGATAATCATTACTTGTGGTGGGTTACTATGCTTGAGGTGGTGGCAGTTTTGGCGTACTGTGGTGGATAATCACTACTTGTGGTGGGTTACTATGCTTGCGGTGGTGGCAGTTTGGCGTACTGTGGTGGACTTTGTGGTTTTTTCTTGCTTGATCTATAGAGTTTTGCTATGATTTCGTATTCACCACATAAAGCATTATAACCCACCACAAGTAGTGATTATCCACCACAGTACGCAAAAACTACCACCACAGTACGCAAATAGTACCACCACAGTAGTGATTATCCACCACAGTACTCCAAAACTGCCACCACCGCAAGCATAGTAACCTACCACAAGTAGTGATTATCCGCCACAGTACGCAGAAACTACCACCACAGTACGCAAATAGTACCACCACAGTAGTGATTTTCCACCACAGTAGTGATTATAGATTCGCTAGCGTGGCCTTGTTCGGGAGAATATAGCACAGATTCTAAATTGACTATATGTCACATTATTTAAACAGCATTATATATTACCTTTCTTATTTTTCAAGTTCTTTCCTGTCCCACTCTAACTGCTTCTTTTGAGCAGTAGCAGCTAATGCACCACCGCAACCCCACACCTTCAAAATAGAAGCGCAATCAAAATATGTAAGAAAGTTTACTAAAAAATTACAATCCATTCTCTATAGGAAACTTTGGGTCCAAACTTATAGTGAAGTTTCTAAAGTTTAGAGTAAATTTTCGAGTCGTAATAAAGATAGTAATAATAACAAGGAGTTTTATAAAATTTCGGTGGCATACACACTTTTTTTTATAAGAATACCTTATTTTTTGCCGAGCCTCGATTATTCTTAAGCTTATTCGATTTTGAGCCTGAAAATATTCTTAGATTATTCTTCTTAACCATCAATGTTGTAAATCGGCCCCAAGATCAAGAGAAATAAGTCAAATCTTTGTCATTTGTTATTTTGTATTCAAAACTGCATTTCAAAACAAATACAGTAGCCTGACAATCACACTTATTGTACAGTGTAAAAAATGCAGAGAAATAGAAATGATCCTCGTCAAGCTTGAGCCTCAGATTATTCTTAAATAATTCTTAAATTTCAGCAATTTTGAGCCTGAATATTCTTATAGACTGTATTTTTATAAAAAAAAGTGTGCATTCCCGTCCATGCACTGCATCGTTGGGGATTCAACATTGAGGGCTTCTTAACTGCTCGAAAGCCACAGCAGTTAGATTCCTGACAATTTACACTCTTTTTTTATAAGAACAATTTTATAAGAACACGAGTCTGGAATTTGCCCAGATATTAAGAACAAATTAAGAACAAACTGAGGCTGGCCTTTTCAAAAGCCCTAAGAATATCAGGTAAATATGTAAGTAAGACAGTCAGGCTGAAGGTAAAAAGCAAGCAGACAAAGAAATAGACACCCAAAGATCACAAATTCACCCATAATTACAGGTTTTATTCCTTTTTGCAAGTTTAAAATAAATGAGGTGCTGTAAAGCAGATTAATTATCATAATTGAAAAAATAAAAAATTGATAACAAAACGGAGTACGGTGGTGGCAGTTTTGGCGTACTGTGGTGGATTTTGTGGTTTTTTCTTGCTTGATCTATAGAGTTTTGCTATGATTTCGTATTCACCACATAAAGCATTATAACCCACCACAAGTAGTGATTATCCACCACAGTACGCAAAAACTACCACCACAGTACGCAAATAGTACCACCACAGTAGTGATTATCCACCACAGTACTCCAAATATGTGAGTAAGACAGTCAGGCTGAAGGTAAAAGCAAGCAGACAAAGAAATAGACAAGAATGCTGCATTTTCGTACAAACCTAGTGCCACCATAGACATTCATTGAAAAATATAGCTGTCTTAGTAACCAAGGAATTAGAACAGATTAAGAACATTTCAGGCTCAAAAACGGCAAAAATTTAAGAACAGCCAGCCTCGATCAAAATTTCCTGGTTCTTATAAAAAAAGAGTGTATCTGACTTGTAAGACAAAATGTGTACATGAAAATATACATTCTTTACCTCGATTTTCAAAATATCTTCAGTTTTTGAGCCTTTGTAAATAAATTCAGCAGTAGAAAGATCAGTGTTTATTTTCAATTTCGGTGGGAAACTTTGTCCCACAAGCAGACCAGTTGGTGCACTACGAGCAACCTCTTTCAAGTAAACAATCTTTTGAGATTCTAAGAAAAATAGATAGAAAATATAAGAAGAGAGAAATTGAGAATGCATCCCCTACCCCATACCGTGTTAAAAACATGTTGAAAATGCGTTACCAGGCAAGGGCTTCACGATGGTAGACTTTATTTGAGATAGCAGAAAAAAATTGACCCAAATGTCAGTCTGATGCTTCTTATAAAAGTTAATCTCATAAAGAAAACACTTCACTTTTAATCCATGAAAATAGACGAAAATTAATTCCTAAGATTGATTTCTTTTCCATAACTACATAGTAGCTTTTCAAGTCGTACGGCCAAATGCTCTGTTTTTCGACTACTATGTTTGCATGATTGTTGTGTCAATTATTCTGGCCATGATTGTAGGAGGGGCCCTGGAAACCATAAAACCGCTCAAAATTTGCGCAAAACCCGTAAAACCGTGGGATATTTTGTAAAAAACCGTATGACACGATGTTAAGTCTCCGTTTTCGCAAAAACTCCACAAAATCTATTAGAACTCTAGGTTAGTCAACTTTTACTGTTCACCTCACGTTTTTGAGACCTTTTCCTCCAATAACAATTTTTATTTTCATTGTCGGCTAACCTGTAGCTTTACTGAGTCAGCATTCAGTAACATAAACGCAAAATCTTAATCAAAGACCGGAAAAATCATCCAAAAATGCCATAAAACCGTTCACCGACGAGATTTTCAAGACCGAAAAACCGCGTAATTTTTCGGAAAAACCGAAAAACAGAGCCAAAATATGGGCAAAACCGTGTAATCGTAAAATCCAAACACCCCCTCTTGTAGACATTTTACGCCACTGAATAAGTGCCGAACACAGACTGGATTCGGAATATTAGGAACATCCGAAATAAAACAAAGTTTTCTATATAAGTAGAGTTGGGTGCTTCACGTTTGTAATATTTATAACAAAGAGAAGATAATTAGAATTACATACCCAAAATGCTCGAACAATTAGGCAATATTTCTAGCAACGTACAATACGGTCCTCCATATCTTTCTGACGAATCTCTACAGAACACAAATAATTGATTACAAAGCTAACTCAAGTCTTAAATGATGGGACTGTAATCAGGGACTGACACGCATTTTAAAAGTTGATTGGCTAATATGCAAGCGGAGCGAGCAAAATTGAAGGATGGGAGTCCAGCAAGAATCGCTTTACGTTTTTTTCGTATCTTTCCGGGATCGTATCTTTCCGGGATCGTATCTTTCCGAGATCGTATCTTTCCGGGTAAGCTAGAAAAGCGGATCTATTTGGATCGAGCGGATCCATTCCAGATCCGCTCCCGGCTAAACACAATGAAATCGTATACTTGTTGAACCAGAAAGGTACGCATTTTTTAGATCCGGATCTTTCTCCCTCCTGTTAACGGGGTCTTAATTTAGCAGCTTTTTATTTAGCTACAGTGATGCGGGCAAATATAGATAATCATCCCGGGTACTGATGATATCCCTCTACTGAACTTAATATCCACCACTGTACTGCACACCCCCCACTTTACTGCACATACATTATCCGGGGTGGGAATGAATCAAATAACAATAAATTATAACAACTTAAATTCAACCAAAAACTTGAAAAATGCTCATTAGGCTTGGCAGTGCTCGTCAGAATAGCCCAGCTGAATACTGATGCTTCATCTCGCTCTACCGCGTGAGCTAACTGGTGCTCGAAAATTCAGATCCAGCTCCAATCTTTTGATTTTTGCATTGAAATCCCCCGTTCTAGCAAGTTTTCAGCCATTTTTCAGAAATTGTTCAGCATTTTTCAAGATGTTTTCAATTTTTATCGTAATTTGTAAGTCAAACTCTGTATCTAAAAGTACTTACCTCCATGCTTCATCAACAGCAAGAACCAGCAGCGTTCCATTAGAAAATTTTATCAAAGTCACCGTTGGACTCTTGTAGTTTAGGCACTTGTGTTTAAACCTAAAATGACAAATAAATTATTATTATTTTAAATAATATCCATTAGTTGCATTGCTATTTGACCCAAAATATCCATTCTCTGCACTGCTATTTTGAAAACAATATCCATTAGGTGGACTGTTATTTTGAACACAATATCCATTAGCTGCACTTCGATTTTGCACACAATGTCCATTAGCTGCACTACTATTTCAAACACAATATACATTCGATGCACTACTATTTTGAACACAATACCAGTTAGCTGCACAACTATTTTGATCACAATATCCATTAGCTGCACTACTATTTTGAACACAATATCCATTAGGTGGACTGTTATTTTGAACACAATATCCATTAGCTGCACTTCGATTTTGCACACAATATCCATTAGCTGCACTACTATTTCAAACACAATATACATTCGATGCACTACTATTTTGAACACAATACCAGTTAGCTGCACAACTATTTTGATCATAATATCCATTAGCTGTACTACTATTTTGAAAAAATATCCATTAGGTGGACTGTTATTTTGAACACAATATCCATTAGCTGCACTTCGATTTTGCACACAATATCCATTAGCTGCACTACTATTTCAAACACAATATAAATTCGATGCACTACTATTTTGAACACAATACCAGTTAGCTGCACAACTATTTTGATCACAATATCCATTAGCTGCACTACTATTTTGAACACAATATCCATTAGGTGGACTGTTATTTTGAACACAATATCCATTAGCTGCACTTCGATTTTGCACACAATATCCATTAGCTGCACTACTATTTTGAACACAATACCAGTTAGCTGCACAACTATTTTGAACACAATATCCATTAGCTGCACTACTATTTTGAACACAATATCAATTAGCTGCACTACTATTTTGAACACAATACTAGTTAGCTGCACAACTATTTTGAACATAATATCCATTAGCTGCACTACTATTTTGAACACAATACCAGTTAGCTGCACAACTATTTTGAACACAATATCCATTAGCTGCACTACTATTTTGAACACAATACCAGTTAGCTGCACAACTATTTTGAACACAATATCCATTAGCCGCACTACTATTTTGAACACAATACCAATTAGTTGCACTGTTATTTGAACACAATATACATTAGCCGCACTGCTACTTTCAACACAATTGTTCTTTTTAATATCCATTCCCTGCTATTTTCAATACAATACCTATAAACATCACTGCTATTTTGAACACAATATAAATTAGCTGCACTACTATTTTGAACACAATACCAGTTAGCTGCACAACTATTTTGAACACAATATCCATTAGCTGCACTTCGATTTTGCACACAATATCCATTAGCTGCACTACTATTTTGAACATAATACCAGTTAGCTGCACAACTATTTTGAACACAATATCCATTAGCTGCACTACTATTTTGAACACAATACCAGTTAGCTGCACAACTATTTTGAACACAATATCCATTAGCTGCACTTCGATTTTGCACAATATCCATTAGCTGCACTACTATTTTGAACACAATACCAGTTAGCTGCACAACTATTTTGCACACAATATCCATTAGCTGCACTACTATTTTGAACACAATACCAGTTAGCTGCACAACTATTTTGAACACAATATCCATTAGCTGCACTTCGATTTTGCACACAATATCCATTAGCTGCACTACTACTTCAAACACAATATACATTCGATGCACTACTATTTTGAACACAATACCAGTTAGCTGCACAACTATTTTGATCACAATATCCATTAGCTGCACTACTATTTTGAACACAATATCCATTAGGTGGACTGTTATTTTGAACACAATATCCATTAGCTGCACTTCGATTTTGCACACAATATCCATTAGCTGCACTACTATTTTGAACACAAAACCAGTTAGCTGCACAACTATTTTGAACACAATATCCATTAGCTGCACTACTATTTTAAACACAATACCAGTTAGCTGCACAACTATTTTGAACACAATATCCATTAGCTGCACTATTATTTTGAACATAATACCAGTTAGCTGCACAACTATTTTGAACACAATATCCATTAGCTGCACTACTATTTTGAACACAATACCAGTTAGCTGCACAACTATTTTGAACACAATATCCATTAGCTGCACTTCGATTTTGCACACAATATCCATTAGCTGCACTACTATTTTGAACATAATACCAGTTAGCTGCACAACTATTTTGAACACAATGTCCATTAGCTGCACTACTATTTTGAACACAATACCAGTTAGCTGCACAACTATTTTGAACACAATATCCATTAGCTGCACTTCGATTTTGCACACAATATCCATTAGCTGCACTACTATTTTGAACACAATACCAGTTAGCTGCACAACTATTTTGCACACAATATCCATTAGCTGCACTACTATTTTGAACACAATACCAGTTAGCTGCACAACTATTTTGAACACAATATCCATTAGCTGCACTTCGATTTTGCACACAATATCCATTAGCTGCACTACTACTTCAAACACAATATACATTCGATGCACTACTATTTTGAACACAATACCAGTTAGCTGCACAACTATTTTGATCACAATATCCATTAGCTGCACTACTATTTTGAACACAATATCCATTAGGTGGACTGTTATTTTGAACACAATATCCATTAGCTGCACTTCGATTTTGCACACAATATCCATTAGCTGCACTACTATTTTGAACACAATACCAGTTAGCTGCACAACTATTTTGAACACAATATCCATTAGCTGCACTACTATTTTGAACACAATATCCATTAGCTGCACTACTATTTTGAACACAATACTAGTTAGCTGCACAACTATTTTGAACACAATATCCATTAGCTGCACTACTATTTTGAACACAATACCAGTTAGCTGCACAACTATTTTGAACACAATATCCATTAGCTGCACTACTATTTTGAACATAATACCAGTAAGCTGCACAACTATTTTGAACACAATATCCATTAGCTGCACTACTATTTTGAACACAATACCAGTTAGCTGCACAACTATTTTGAACACAATATCCATTAGCTGCACTACTATTTTGAACACAATACCAGTTAGCTGCACAACTATTTTGAACACAATATCCATTAGCTGCACTACTATTTTGAACATAATACCAGTTAGCTGCACAACTATTTTGAACACAATATCCATTAGCTGCACTACTATTTTGAACACAATACCAGTTAGCTGCACAACTATTTTGAACACAATATCCATTAGCCGCACTACTATTTTGAACACAATACCAATTAGTTGCACTGTTATTTGAACACAATATACATTAGCCGCACTGCTACTTTCAACACAATTGTTCTTTTTAATATCCATTCCCTGCTATTTTCAATACAATACCTATAAACATCACTGCTATTTTGAACACAATATAAATTAGCTGCACTACTAATTTCAATACAATATCTATTAGCAGTATACCGCCATATTAAACACAATTTCTATTCCCTGCTCTTTTCAATATCCATTCACTGCTATTTTCAATAGAATACCTATAAGCATCACTGCTATTTTGAACACAATATAAAGTAGCTGCACTACTAATTTCAATACAATATCTATTAGCAGTATACCGCTATATTAAACACAATGTCTATTCCCTGCTCTTTTCAATATCCATTCACTGCTATTTTAAATAGAATACCTATAAGAATCACTGCTATTTTGAACATAATAAATCTCGGTTAGAATTTTAAGTTTATACCGCAGTTAATAATCACCGGTGGCTCACCCTATGTAATTGCGAAGGAGCTTACTTTCTTCCGCAGGAATTGAATAGTTCTTCCCCTTGGACAAAAGAGGTTGTTATGCCTGTATAAGTCTTGTTGTTATTTACCAATTTGTTATCAAACAGCACTTTAGTTCTTGCAGTTAAATTGGAAACTTGCTGTTCACTCGTTTTAGAAATAAGTTTTTTCTAGAGTTTCTGATTATGTTAGTTTTTGCTTGGATTTTGTTTTCATCATCCGATCGTGGTGTTTCTGACCGTTGTTCCATTTCACCGAATCTGTCGGCTGTTTGATTGGTTCAAGAAACCTTCGTTCTTGGAATGTCTTATTTGGTGAGCTCGTTCTTAATTATACCTTTTAACGTTTTAGATAAATCATTGCCTATTTCCTTCAGGCGTACGGCGTTGTTGATAATTCTAAATCTGAGGCTCTATGAGCGGGCCAAAGGTCATATTAGATATTTATTTGCTGTGTGCAAAGGTTTTCAATCAAAACCCCACTCTCATGCTGGTGTTTAATATAGTCCAGCTGAAAGGTGTAAAAATTGTGGGTTTTTGGTAAAAAGCAGGAAACTTGGCACAAACGTATAATTCGACGTGCTGATTAATCTGAGATATGGGTCCCAGCGATTTTAGTGGTTTGTGATGTCATAATGACGTAATCATGGCTTCAGGAGATCACCTCCTTTTTGTCAAGTTGACGACCAAACCATCGACTTTAATCTCATTTTCAATTGCAATTTGTTGTTAATAACTTATATTTTCAGCTAACGAAGGATTTCATTGTAGCTGTAATTTGACAGTGACGTCATGGTGACGTCATCATGATGTCATAATGACAAACGTTTATCAAAATTCAAACTTATTTGGTCTATTTATCAAATGCAATAACCAGTTCTGTATGTTTTTTATTTGTCCTTAAAACGACGAACTTTCTTTATCTCTCACAATTGCCATTGCATTTGCACAGGACTGTGCAAAGAAGTTCAGCAAGTACACACTGACAGCGTGCTCGACATCCTTTTTCCGGATTGCAACTACATTTTAGCAGTCCGCGACAACTGAAACTGTAACTGTTACCGGTAACGGCCGTTACTCGGCTATAAGCCACTTGACCGATCTATACGAAAACAAATGATTTTTAAATTCGTTCAGTCGTTCTTTGGAAATCAAGGATTGTCCCCAAACAAGTCCAGCCTGGTACGCAACCCTTTTGGTTTGTTGATACAGTGATGCACTTGATGGTGGAATGGCCTCTGCCGATCTGCCCTTTTTTGTGAAGAGCTCTTTCCGTGCCCTGTCAACGCTAATTTCAGTGCTTGTACGATGGTACAGCAAAACAACGAATCGTTTGAGTGTTTTCAAGCAGTTATCAACTGTCTCCGCAGTTGGCAAATTGGCCAAGAATAGGAATACTGCTGTCGCCTCATCAAAAACCTTCCATGTCCTCCCTTTTCCAGCGAAGAAGGATGTCTGATCACACCCTGTGAATGCGTGAAATGCTGTTAAACACCTTGCTCTTTCGGGGCCCATTGAGGTGTAGTAGATGTTATGCACTGGTATGTAGCGAAAATGTTTACCTGTTCCAAATGCAATCCACAGCTCTGATGCATTGATTTCAGCAAAGGATGAAACAGCGATGACAACGACATCTGTGTCGAAAGTTCTTATCATTGAAGCTTCTCTTTTTAGGCCAGTTTACCTGGCTGGGCTTGATGCCGGTTTAATTAGGACTTCAGACCTATTTTTATTTGGGCCTGAGGCTGGTATGTATATCTCTATTTTTTGTTTGGGCTTAGGGCCCATTTTCACTTTGGGTCATAGGGTTGGTTCCTATTTGCATTTGACCTGGGGGCTGGTTTAAGTAAAGTCAGCTGGACAAGCAACGAAATTGCCAGGCCATACGTTAAAGCTTTTTGTTTTACAAAGAGTCATCCATAGAATCATCGACTGAGCGTCCTCCAGAGACAGTCAACTGTGTGCCAGTACTCGTGGTCACTATCGTCAGTTACACCTCTAATCGTTGGTGACACATTGCATGCCTGGCTCTGCCAGTCCAACCTTCATCTGTCATTGGCTCTGCATTGAAGTTTTCCCGTTTCTTCTTTAAAAAGACTTTGCTCCTGGTGTTCTGGACCATATAGGGGACAATAAATAACATGCTCACTCACCAATTTTGAGATACAATCAAGGCTGTACAAAGGCACATGGCCTACTTGTTATGGCCAAGGCCAAATTTACTTTTAGGACCAGCAGCTGGTTGACTATTGGGCCATAGGTCAGTTACCATATGGCAAAAGACTGGTTTTACTTTGGGCCAGAGGCCTGTTAACTATTTGGGCCAGAGGCCGGTTTTACCATTTGGCGCATAGACCAGTTTACTTTATGGGCCAAGCTGCCTTTTTTACCGCAAGGGCCAGCAGCCCGTTTACTATTTGGGCCATAGGTCAGTTACTATTTGGCAAAAGACTGGTTTTACTTTGGGCCAGAGGCCTGTTAACTATTTGGGCCAGAGGCCGGTTTTACCATTTGGCGCATAGCCCAGTTTACTTTATGGGCCAGAGGCCTTTTTTACCGCAAGGGCCAGCAGTCCGTTTACTATTTGGGCCATAGGTCAGTTACTGTTTGGCAAAAGACTGGTTTTACTTTGGGCCAGAGGCCTGTTAACTATTTGGGCCAGAGGCAGGTTTTACCATTTGGCGCATAGACCAGTTTACTTTATGGGCCAGAGGCCTTTTTTACCGCAAGGGCCAGCAGCCGGTTTACTATTTGGGCCATAGGTCAGTTACTATTTGGCAAAAAGACTGGTTTTTCTTTGGGCAAGAGGCCTGTTAACTATTTGGGCCAGAGGCCGGTTTTACCATTTGGAACATAGACAAGTTTACTAGAGGGGCCAGAGGCCTTTTTTACCGCAAGGGCCAGCAGCCGGTTTACTATTTGGGCCATAGGTCAGTTCCTATTTGGCAAAAGACTGGTTTTTCTTTGGGCAAGAGGCTGGTTAACTATTTGGGCCAGAGGCCGGTTTTACCATTTGGAAAATAGACCAGTTTACTATGGGGGCCAGAGGCCTTTTTTACCGCAAGGGCTAGCAGCCAGTTTACTATTTGGGCCATAGGTCAGTTACTATTTGGCAAAAGACTGGTTTTTCTTTGGGCAAGAGGCCTGTTAACTATTTGGGCCAGAGGCCGGTTTTACCATTTGGAACATAGACCAGTTTACTATAGGGGCCAGAGGCCTTTTTTACCGCAAGGGCCAGCAGCCGGTTTACTATTTTTGCCATAGATCAGTCACTATTTGGCAAAGGACTGGTTTTTCTTTGGGCAAGAGGCTGGTTAACTATTTGGGCCAGAGGCCGGTTTTACCATTTGGAAAATAGACCAGTTTACTATGGGGGCCAGAGGCCTTTTTTACCGCAAGGGCTGGCAGCCGGTTTACTATTTGGGCCATAGGTCAGTTACTATTTGGCAAAAGACTGGTTTTACTTTGGGCCAGAGGCCTGTTAACTATTTGGGCCAGAGGCCGGTGTTACCGTTTGGGCCAGAAGCTGATTTTTCCATAAGGGCTAGAGGCCTGTTTAACTATGGGTGCCAGAGGCCTGTTTTTCTTTTTAGACCATAGGCCAGTTTTCTATTTAGCCAGACGGTGATTTTACTATTAAGGCCAGAGGCTTGTTTTTCTATTTGGACCATAGGTCAGTTACTATTTGGGCCGTAGGCTGATTTTGCTATTAGGGCCAGAGGCCTGTTTACCATTGGGCCAGAGGCCGGTTTTACTAATTGGTCCGTGGACCAGTTTACTATTTGGGGGTCAGAGGCCAATTAACTGTCAGGACCAGAGGCCTGTTTGTTATTTTGGCACAACCCAGTTTATTATTGGGGCTAGAGGCATGTACTATTAGTTGGGCCAATGGCTGGCTTTGCCATTTCAACCAGTGGCCGGTCATACTATTTAGGCTACAGGTGGGTTTTACTATTTAGGATCAGCTGGTTTTAATTTTAGGCCAGAGGCAATTTTTTTATTTGGGCCAGAGGCCAACCTACCATTTGGGTCAGGGTCAGAAGCCATTTAACTATTGGGGCCTTGTAACTAGTATTACCCCCTTGGGTCAAAGGCAGATTTTACATTGATGCTGGTTTTACTATTTCGGCCAGTTTTAAAATTCGATTTGGGTCAAAGGCCGGTATTTCAATTTGGCTTAATACTGGAATTACGGTTTGGGTTTGGGCCAGTTTCACTCTTTAGGCTAGTTGACCGTTTACTCTTTAGAATAGAGCCTTGTTATTCTATTTGGGCCATCCATAGACGAGTTTAACTATTAGACTTGAGGCTGGTTTGGTCAATCCTGGCCAGAGGCCGCTTAACTTTTGGGCCAGAGCCTGATTTACTGTTGGGCCAGAGCCCAGTTTACTATTTTGCCAGAGCCTGGTTTTGCTATTGGGCCGGAGCCGGGTTTACTATTTGGGCCAGAGACCGGTTTACTATTGGGCCAGAGGCCGGTTTACTATTAGGCCAGAGCCCAGTTTACTATTGGGCCAGAGCCCGGTTTACTATTGGGCCAGAGGCCGGTTTACTATTGGGCCAGAGCCCAGTTAACTATTGGGCCAGAGCCCGGTTTACTATTGGGCCAGAGCCCAGTTTACTATTGGGCCAGAGCCCGGTTTACTATTGGGCCAGAGGCCGGTTTACTATTGGGCCAGAGCCCAGTTTACTATTGGGCCAGAGCCCGGTTTACTATTGGGCCAGAGGCCGGTTTACTATTGGGCCAGAGGCCGGTTTACTATTGGGCCAGAGGCCGGTTTACTATTGGGCCAGAGGCCGGTTTACTATTGGGCCAGAGGCCGGTTTACTATTGGGCCAGAGCCCAGTTTACTATTGGGCCAGAGCCCGGTTTACTATTGGGCCAGAGGCCGGTTTACTATTGGGCCAGAGGCCGGTTTACTATTGGGCCAGAGGCCGGTTTACTATTGGGCCAGAGGCCGGTTTACTATTGGGCCAGAGCCCTGTCTACTATTGGGCCAGAGCCCGGTTTACTATTGGGCCAGAGGCCGGTTTACTATTGGGCCAGAGGCCGGTTTACTATTGGGCCAGAGGCCGGTTTTATCTTCAGCTGGCTGTTGGGACAGTTAGCTGTACCTTCAGCCCAGCTGGCTTACTTTCCTATTCACTTGTCTTTTCTTTTCTTCTCTTTCTTTGCTTTGCTTTGCTGTCGACTTTGCTTTTCCTCTCTCCAGATTTTTTTCAAGGGTAGGTTTTTGGTTTGTTTTTAGCAAGTTCAAGTTAGTAGCAGGGTCGGTGCTTGGTGGGGACATCTTCGTGTCCTGTGGCCGGAATTTCATTTCCCTGGCAATCACCGACCATAAAGGGTTTTTGCTCAGGCAGTTAAGGGCTATTGTTTCGGCAAATGCACAAAAGCCCACTTCCTGAGACAGGTGAGTATTAAATCTCGGTTAGAATTTTAAGTTTATACCGCAGTTAATAATCACCGGTGGCTCACCCTATGTAATTGCGAAGGAGCTTACTTTCTTCCGCAGGAATTGAATAGTTCTTCCCCTTGGACAAAAGAGGTTGTTATGCCTGTATAAGTCTTGTTGTTATTTACCAATTTGTTATCAAACAGCACTTTAGTTCTTGCAGTTAAATTGGAAACTTGCTGTTCACTCGTTTTAGAAATAAGTTTTTTCTCCCTCCCTATTCCCTCCCTTTCTTTCTTTCTTTCCTTTCTTTCTCGTTTTTCCCTTTCCCACGGCTCTTTCTCCGTGGTGACAGGTGCATTGGCCGGAATTTCATTTCCTGGCAATCACCGACCATAAAGGGTTTTGCTCAGATCTGATAGAGCGCCTGATCTGATCCAATTATGATCTTGTCTGCTACCTGATCTGATCCATTTCGATCTCTTTTGATCCACTTATGATCTTGTCTGCTCTGATCTTAGTCATCGAAAACGCTTACCTGTTTAGACTCAATGATCTATCATAAAGCAAATCCCATGAATAGTCCAAAGAATCATCGTTACTGAAAGTCTGCAGACTCTGATCTTTAATTCGATTTGATTTTGTTTGACTGATCTGGTTTGATTGACTCAACTTATGATCTTGTCTGCTCTGATCTGAATCTGATTTGATCTGAACTGATCTGATATGATGATCTGATCTCTGATCTGATCTGATTTGATCTGATGATCCAATATGATCTTGAGCTCTGACTGATCTGATCTGACCTGATTTGATTTGATCTGATCTGATCTGTTCCGAGATTACCTATCAATCCAATATGATCTTATCTGCTTTGATCTGATCTGATGATGGTATGATCTTGTCTGCTCTGATCTTATTTGATCTGATCTGATCCATTATGATCTTGTCTGCTTGGTCTGATCTGATCTGATTTGATCCATTATGATCTTGTCTGATCTGCTCTGATCTGATCTGATCTGATCTGAACTGATCTTGTCTGCTCTGATCTGATCTGATCTAATCTAATCTTGTCTGCTCTGATCTGATCTGATCTGATCCGATCCGATCTGTCTGATCTGATTTGATCTGATCTGATTATGATCTGATCTGTTCTGATCTGATTTGATCTGATTCGATTTGACTCAAATTTAGCCACGCTTGTTAAGGATATCTTAAACTTTATTAATAAAACACTACAAATATTTTTGATAAGAAACTTAGCTAAAGGTCTAGTACTAAAAAATTTCTAAATATTCGACCCTATTTTATTACTTAAAAAATCAGGGCGTTTCTTAAAATGTATTTGATTATACGAAAAATTCAATTATACCAAGCAACATGTCAATTTTTAAACAAGAAATCAACAAGAAAAATGGCAAGAGGAGTGAAAAGTCAAATGTCCAAAACTGTGTTTCAAATGAGTCGTACTCTCACGCACATATATGTCAATATTCAACTTCGGACCATCAACTGTAACATCGTCGGTAGATTCTTTTCAGTTTCACTATTCCCAAAAAGCAACAGCAACAGCAACAACTTATCGACAACAATTAACAACACCGATTAACAACAAAAACAACTCAAATTGTTTGCTACAGAGTGGGACTAACGATTAATCTGGCCGTTATTGAAGGAGACCCATAGCAGAAACACAATCTAATTAACAATACACTGGCGGACAAAATTTATGAGCCACCCTCCCTTGAGGGTGAATTCTCCAGTTTTTGATCTGATTTCTATTTAACAAGATGAATTACATGTTTGAAATTGATTTTACTTAACAGGAAATTGCTTGAAGACTAAAAAACATCATATTGATTCTCTAGATCTTGAGAACTTTTCTTTTGTTAGATTTTAGTATTCTGAAATCTGAATTTTGATTGGGTCAGTCGAAACCCCTGCAGTATTTCTGATATTACTCCCCTGAAAGGAATAACTCCATGAGTATCTCTAAACCAATCACAGTGCAGGGTCAAACTGGGATGATGAAACTTCTCAAAATCAGAATTCGCAAAACTGTATGCATACAAGTGAGTAGCTGATGGCACTTTCAGTTCAATTGATTTCAGATTTCAATTCAATTGCGAGAGCTACCACGCGTATGATAGGTTTAACACGGTGGTATTTTAATGCTCATTATCACTAGTAATTTGCCCGTTATTGAATGCAGCTGTTATCTATATTATCTATAAGAATTACAAGATTTAAAGGCTCATCTCCACTAGACGATTTTCAGTAAAATTCGCGACGGCACATGCTAGACGACGAGTAGAAGTAGTTTCTTCTTTTCGTCAGACGATTTTGTTCACCAAAAAGTTCAACCAATAGCATTATAGATTATAGCATTATAGAGTCATATAGTTCATATATAGTTCCCAGTTGTATTCAACTTTAAGCCGCGTTTTCACGATTCTATTCTTTCTTTTTCGCTCGTGGTACTAAGGTATCTAAGTGGAAATTGAAAGAACTTAACTTAGTCACAGGGAAATTTCACGACGATCGTTGTGAAAATCGCCTGGTGGAGATCGGTCTTACAGTTTGAAGAAAATGTCTAAGTTCACTTGTCATCTCCAGTATGGGCCACAGGAGCAGGTGTTCTTTTGGCTTGCGCATCTCTTTCTTTCTTTAGCTGAAAGCTTGTGTAGAAATACAGGAGTAGGATGCAGTGACGTCATCAGTGACGTCATCAGGTCGCGCTATAGTGCGACGGTTTTATGGATGTTGGTTTCTCCAACCTCGTTTTCAAGAGTCCCAGATCCTAGCGCACGCGGCTCCTACTATCAGTAACGTCATCAGGTCGCGCTATAGTGTGACGAGTTTCTCCAACCTCAAGAGTTCCTTAGCCGCTAGCCTCGTTTCCGATTTAACAACCTTTGCAATCTAGAACTTTCCAGAACGTCCCTAAGAATCCTCTTATCTGATTGGTTAGAACTTTCCAGAAAGTTCCAGAAAGTTCCACAAGATTCTAGAAACGAGAAATCCTACAATCTGATTGGTTAATTATGGTAGCGTAATAATTCGAACGCGACGTTCGAATCGTTTATGAAAATCGAAGCGTAAAGCGAAATCAGTTCAGTTAGAAATTAATCATGAAGAGAAGTAGTCAAGAAGCAGGTTTTCAACAAACTTCATCAAAGAAGAGAATTCGATTTTCTTGTGATGTTTGTCAGAAACACTTTAGCTCAAGAATCAAAATTAGATGCCACATGATGTCTATACATTCAACTCCATCTATTCTGTCAACTTCTCAAATTATACGCTGTGGAAAGTATTTGCAACTACCAACATACATCAAAAACAAGCGGGCCGTCATCAATGTACAGAACGAAGACGATAAATGTTTCATCTGGGCAATTTTATCCGCTCTACATCCACCAGCAAAACATCCAGAGAGAGTTGCAAAGTATTACTCATACTGGGAGGAACTTAACTGTGAAGGATTGTCATATCCAGTAAAAGCATCCGATAAAAAGATGATTGATACATTTGAAATGAATAATAACATTTCAATCAATATCTATATGGATGAAGATGGCGAAATTGTACCAGTAAGAATAACTGAAAATAAACGTGAAAAACATGTGCATTTGTTATTGGTATTCAATGACGATGGTGAGAGTCACTATTGCTGGATAAAGGACTTGAGTCGTCTTTTAGCAGGTCGAGATGGTTACAAACATAACCGAAAACGTTTTATCTGTCCTCTATGCTTATCATCGTGTACAACTCAAGAAAATTTGGAAAAGCATGAAAAGCTATGTAAATAAAAGACATGTTTTAATTTCCCCGAAACATTCGTTTAAATACTAACATTAGAATATCTATAAATTGTTTTAAAGCTGGTAAGTTCTATAGAAATTGTTATTCAATTACTCAAGATTAACAAGAGTTTAATTACTAAAGACTCCTCCTCCTCAGCGTTAGGTTCGCAGCGTTAAAAATGATGTAAGAATCCTGAAATCTGATTGGTTAGAACTTTCCAGAAGTTTCCAGAAGATTCTAGAAACCAGAAATCCTGCAATCTGATTGGTTAATAATTCGAACGCGACTTTCGATCGATCGAATCTATAAAATCGAACACCGTAAGACGAAATCAGTTCAGTTAGAAATTAATCATGAAGAGGTCACACGAAGAAGAGAGCTCAGCTGCTAATAATAGTAAGCGAAGAAAAATCGCTTGTGATGTATGTGGGAAATTGTTTGACAGAAAGTTAAATCTCGCATCACATAAGCGAACAGCACATGATATACACCCATCAGCAGCAGAACAAAAGAAATTGATTGGTGAAGGTAAGAACATGAACAAGATGGATAAGAAAGCATTTAGAATATATACCGAAGAAGAAGATATCAAAGACTGGGCAAGAATCACACAGCATACTATTCGAGAAATTAAAGAAGAATTGCCAAACCACAAGCAGGGGATAAAGTATTATGTCACTATCGATGCCGAATTTAAAAAGTATGGTGATACGCTTATCGTTACAGAACCACCACCCACATTCAGAACCACCGTGCAGGCGTTGTTAAAGACAGAGTATGACGTTGCTGAAGATCAGATAGTTGAAGCTATCAACACACTGCGAGATAAGATTGATGAATTCTTGGAGAATGGAAGTGGTTGGATATTTACAAAGTTTACCCAACTGCAAGTGAAGATGTTTGATTATGATGCAATTCGTGGTGGAAAGTATTTGCAACTACCAACATACATCAAAAACAAGCAAGCCGTTCTCAATGTACAGAACAGTGACGATAAATGCTTCATCTGGGCAATTCTATCCGTCTACATCCACCAGCAAAACATCCAGAGAGAGCCGCAAAGTATTACTCGATACTTAGATGAACTTAACTGTGAAGGATTGTCATATCCAGTAAAAGCATCCGATAAAAAGATGATTGATACATTTGAAATAAACAACAACATTTCAATCAACATCTATATGGATGAAGATGGTGAAATTGTACCAGTAAGAATAACTGAAAATAAACGTGAAAAACATGTGCATTTGCTATTGGTATTCAATGACGATGGTGAGAGCCACTATTGCTGGATAAAGGACTTGAGTCGTCTTTTAGCAGGTCGAGATGGTTACAAACATAACCGAAAACGTTTTATCTGTCCTCTATGCTTATCGTCGTGTAGAACTCAAGAAAATTTGGAAAAGCATGAAAAGCTATGTAAGACCCCTCAAGCTGTTGAATATCCTCAAGATACGGAATTAAAGTTTGAACATTTCAAACATCAGAGCTTGCTACCATTTATCATCTATGCAGATACTGAATCCATTCTGGAAAGCTCAAACAAAAGAGCTGCTTATCAAGAACACAAGCCGATCAGTTATTGCATTTATGTCAAATCAATCGATGATAGATGGCAACAACCGTTGGAATGCTATACTGGTGAAGACTGCATGGAGGTGTTGATGAATCGTCTAGATGAATTGAATGAGGAAATCCGAGCAGTGTTCAAGAAAACCATGCCGATGATTAGATTAACACCCGAAGAAAATGCAAGACATGATATGGCTACACACTGCTATTGCTGCAAGCAGCTATTTGATGGTAACAATAGAAGAAAAGTCAAAGATCATTGTCACATTACTGGGAAATACAGAGGACCAGCTTGCAAGTATTGCAACTTCAAACATCTAGATATAATAGCAAACACTCACACGATCCCGATCGTCTTCCACAATCTCAAAGGGTATGACATGCATCATGTTCTGAAGAATTTGAAAGGTAGAAATACAAAGATCATTGCCAATTCGAAAGAAAAGATCATGACTGCACAGATTGGTTCTCATACTGATGTGAATGAAGATGGTAAGGAAAGAAATATTCATGGGATCAAATACATTGACTCCTTTGCATTTCTGAGTACAAGTTTGGCAACACTAGCAGGCAACCTACCGAAAGAACAATTTGTCTCTATCAAAGGTCACCTACATGATGAGATTACTCAACAGCAGTACCCTAGTGTACCGAGAAATGAACAGGAAAGAGTTGCAGAATTGAAAAGAGAACGTCAAGGAATGTTTGAGCCTGGTGTAGCATGTAAAACCCGCTAAAAGATGAAGATGTTCTAGATTATAGAAATTGGAAAATACCATCAAGGAGAGATTTGACAGATGCTGAAGCTGAAAAAGTTGAGAGAGCATTTGAGTTGCTGACAAGAAAAGGTGTTTATCCCTACGATTGGATGGATAGTGCAGCGAAAATGGAAGAAACATCTCTACCACCGAAAGAAGCATTTTACAACAAACTCTGTGATTCTGACATCAGCAATGAAGATTATGAACATGCTCAGCAGGTTTGGCGATACTTCAACTGTCAGACTTTTCAAGATTATCATGAACTGTACTTGAAAACCGATGTGTTGCTGCTGACTGATATATTCGAGTCGTTCAGAGCACAAAGTCTGGAATTCTACGGACTCGATCCTGCACATTATCTAACTGCTCCTTCGCTGGCCTGGGATGCGATGCTGAAGATGACTGGTGTGAAGCTGGAATTGTTATCTGAAGAAAAGAAGGACATTCTACTTATGATTGAAGATGGTATTCGTGGTGGTGTCTCGATAGCAGTGAAACGGCATGCTAAATCAACAGAAAACAACACGCTGATGTATCTGGATGCAAACAATCTCTATGGATGGGCAATGTCGCAACCAATGCCGTATGGTGGTTTCAAGCAGTTTACACAAGAAGAAATCAGAAATACAGACATCCACGCTTTGCTGACAAGATCGAATGAAGATGTTGGTTATATTCTCAAAGTCGACTTGGAATATCCAGCCGAATTACACGATCATCATGCAGATCTACCATTGGCGCCGCAAAGATTACAAGTTCAAGAAGACATGTTATCTGAACATCAAAAGAACGCTCACGAAGAACTTTTCGATGGAAAAAAGTTTAAGTCAACACCAAAGCTAATACCAAATCTATTCAACAAAGAAGAATACCTCATGCATGAAAGAAATTTGAAGCAGTGTTTGGAATTGGGTTTGAAGCTGACCAAAGTTCATGAAATCATTGAATTCAAGCAAAGTCTATGGTTGAAAGAATACATTGATTTTAATACTCAGAAGAGAACTTCTGCAAGAAACGACTTTGAAAAAGATCTGTTCAAGTTGATGAACAATTCCGTGTTCGGGAAGACGATGGAAAATGTTCGAAATCATGGACGTTTTGAAATCTGTACTGATGGAGAAGTCTTGAGAAAATGGGTAAGAAATCCAAACTTTTACGGAGTAATTAAAATCAACGAAGACACGCTTTTGGTTGAGAAAAAGAAGAAGAAAGTTACACTCAACAAACCAATGTATATTGGTTTCAGCATATTGGATATTAGCAAAACATTGATGTATGATTTCCACTATAACTTTGCAAAGCCAAACCTTCCAAATGTTGAGCTATGCTACATGGATACTGATAGTTTCATCTACGACATACCAATGTCTAAAGATCAAGTCGATAAAGTATTGAAAGATCACGAAGATGGATTCGATTTCAGCAATTATGATAAAGAACATCCAAATTATTCTACAAGAAACAAGAAAGTTATCGGGAAAATGAAAGACGAGCTTGGTGGTGTGGGAATGAAAGAATTTGTTGGATTGAGATCAAAGATGTATAGCTGTCAAATCAATGATGGAAATACAATCAAAAAGCGAAAGGAATCAAAAGTATGTTGTGAAGAAGCAAATGAAGCATGAAGATTATGTGAAATGTTTGATGGAAATGAGAGCAGATGCACACATTCAACGCAACATTGAATCACACTGTCACACCATCTACACTACGGAAAGAAAAAAGGTATCGCTGAATCCCTTTGATGATAAAAGATACATTCTTGATGATGGATTTAACACGCTGCCATATGGACATTATTCGCTAGAAAGACGCTGCGAAGAAGAAAACATTGATTGAACTGTTTTAACAAACTATTTTAACAAACTAAACTGTTGTAACAATATTAACAAACTGTTTTGACAAACTGTTTTAACAATATTCTAAACTATTTTAACAAACTGTTGTAACATTATTCTAAATTGCTGTAACAAATTGTTTTAACAAACTTAAATTATATCTTCGTTTAACATAGTTGTAAACAAATAAATCGTTATCTAACTTGTTATGAATGTTGAAATATTTATTAACCATTGAGTTCATTGAAACGTTTTTTGTTCTATTGATTAGAAAGAATATGCAATGTTGTCCACATGTAGCATTCTCATAGGATTGAACTTGAACCTTGTTATAAGTGAGCTGAAACGGTCTAATAAAATGTAGAAATTCTTTCAACATAGGAGGTTCACCAAACGAATCATAGAAATCCAATCGACCATCATCAGCAATATAGACAGCTACCCAGTGGGTTCCTTTACCAGTAAAATTATCTTCGTTGAAAATAAATGAACAAGGTAGAGAATGAATGTCGATGTTTTTGATTTCATCTTTCCCAAATACACCATGGAAATGAGGTAGCTTTTCACGTTTTACAAGTAAGTTATTAATCGTTATATCATCCATAATTACCAATCTCGAATGATGTTTTTATGACTATCAATTTGAATGACTCTATCAAATTCACCCAAAATTACAATGTTCATCAAACTGTCAACAGCGTTTGCAAAATTTATACTGATTCTCAGGTTACCCTCTCTTTTAAGCAAATATTGCTCATCTGCACAGTTTCCTTTTGGTGTCAAATCAAACCCATAGATTGCCGATCCTTGTTTGAATCTATCATAATCAATTAGACTAGGTGAATTATTCAAGCTGGTCACCAAGCGGCTGTAGGCATCAAAGTAATCATCATCATCATAATTCAATCTTAGAGGTGGGGTAATTTCTTGATTGTCAACAGTCACTTGAATGGCAGAAACAGAAACATGTTCAAACTCAAAAGGATTTCCTTCATCCGCTCCATTGAATGATGAATTATCAACCAACGCAAAAAACAATCTGTTTGGAATCTTTCCATTGAACACATTATCTTGAACCCAGTTGGTTGTTGCAGCATTGATTAAGTAGCTTGCCATGTGAGGTTGACAGACTGGGTAAACCGCATTCGTTTTCATCAGTGTTCTTTCAATTCCTTTCAATACATCATCTTTAAGATGTATGTGACGAAGCACCAGTTTCACTTCGGAAATGTATAAGCGCGAAGTGTTTCCAGCTTTTCTCATCAAACAAAACACATCACTGTTTGGACTCAATCGCCATTGAAGACGAACACCAGGCAGCAAGTATTTGCTTTGATTGCAAATGTTGACATGAGGTTTTGTCAACACTTTAACCTTTTCACTCTCGTCAAATGGTGCAGATCTTGCATTTAAACCCAGATTTTTTAACGTTGCGGTTGTTGGAAAACCAACATTTTCTTTCCCAATCGTATCACTGACCCAGTTTGTCATTTTCAAATAGTTTTTAGCTCTGGTTTCATCAAACGTCAGAATTGTTTCCAAGTAAGATTGATAGGCATACATTCCATTTGCTTCTGTGACGGGAGTGTCATTCAAAACCAACTCTATCTGCTTCCACATGGATTGGCCAATATTATTTATTACTCCAGCAAATTCTGCAGTGGTTTTTCCAATATTACTTCCATCGACTCTTTTAATAGCTAGAGTCGAGACGAAATAAGAATGATTCAAGTCAATCATATGATCAGGCTGAGCAGGAATGTCAAACACAACAGTTTGTTTTGAGGCATTGAGAGCAGCAGTTTGTGGAAAATATTCAACATCTTTAAAATACTTGACATCGTTTTGAATTACTGGTGGACAGAATAAATCCAAACTTTCACTAGGACATTCAGTATATTCTGGCTTTATGCTCATTGTTGCAAATTCTTCTTCAACAGTTTCTTCAACAAAGTTTTTTTCAAATCAGGTTTCTTAGCTTTCTTAGCTCTTCTCTTCTTCACCGGCTGCTTAGGTATGAATATCCCTCTCATGGTGCTTTCTTTTATAGATCTTTTAGGACGAACTCTTGATTTCTTACCAGCAGTCGATTTCTTACCAGCAGTCGATTTCTTACCAGCAGTCGATTTCTTACCAGCAGGCGATTTCTTACCAGCAGGCGATTTCTTACCAGCAGGCGATTTCTTGACAGATTTCTTCACAACATCGGCGATTTCTTCAGTAGCCTTCCTTTTAATTCCTCTCATAGAAGATTTGGTAGTATCTTTTACAACTTCTCCAACATTCTCACCAGCTAATATCCGATTAACTGCCTTCTCTCCTTCTTCTTCTAAAACAGGTTTCAAAATTTTCTCAGCAGCTTTTACACCTTGTTTCTTTATTGTTGGCATTGCAGCTTTAACAGCTCTTTTAAAAATAGATCCGGCTTTCCTGAAAATACTACCTACTCCTCTTCCACGCTGGTAGGTGTAAAAATACGGAGTTGATTTGTAAATTGGGAAATCATACATGTTTTCTTCTAAAGTGTAGCAAGAATGTTGTCTTTGTTTTGTAGAATTGTATCTCTTTTCCCAACTCGTTGTAGACTTTTATAGTAAATTCGTTGATATCGTTGTATAATAATGGATAGTAGAACAAATTTTCAAATTCCACAAAATTTACAACGTGCTTGTTAATTTTCAACGGAATGAAGCGTAGCAGTGGCGTGCTAATTTTTCCAACTACACGATAGTCTAACAACGAGCAATATATAAACATATTCTTCCCTTCTGCATTGACTTGGAAATGTTCATCACCCACCACATCAGTCGTTCTTTCGATTGCATTGAATACATAATCTGTTAATGGTTTGTCTAGATAAGTTCCAGTAAATGGACATGGTGTCCATCTCACATCTCTGTAATAAACATTATTCATGTTTCTGTTATATTCTTCTGTAGCTTCAACGAAACCAAACAATTTGCACAAATCTTTTCCCAATGCAACTCTTTTAACATACTTTGGAAAGGTTATCTTGATTTTGAATCTACAATTGAAAACTGTGGCAGGTCTTCGTAAGGCAAACCTAATTCTTTTACATATTCTTTTATTCTTCCTCTTGTGAGCGAATGTCTTCATTCATAATTGAAACAATTTCTCTCATTGTTAATTTATGAACGGTATCTCCAGCTGAGATTTCACCAATAAAGTGACTAAGACGTACATAATACTCGCGCTTATCAGCTGCCTGATTCCATTTCTTTGTATATTCATCAGATATTACCAATCTCACGTTCAAATCTTCAAAACCAACCTTGTCGGTACCAATTTGGAAAAATCCCATCATTCGCCAGGGTTCATATTTCCCATATTTGAATTCTGCGGGATTAAATACAAATCTATCGCTCAGTTCATAGACCATTTCCACCAATGCCACCTCCCATTTTCCATGTAAATGTAATTGTTCTTTAAGTTTTATTGCTGAATCTGAATCGTTGGTACATGTAAGATAAAAGTCATTAATCATCTTTGCTGAAAAACAAGTCAATCTGACAATTGTCTTCAAATTTATCCGATATATCTTCCAACGTTTCCCAGTTGATGATTTTAATATCAAATGATTTTATATGAGATCTTGTTACTCTATACGATGCAGGATTTATAGTTGATCTATGAATCGATTGCGAATCGTCAATAACTAGACCCAATAGAGGAACAGCATCCTTACTTATAATGAAATCACAACAAACAGCAAACACTTTTTCATTCTCATCTTTTTCTTTTCGATATAGCGTACAAGCAATCATGCTACATTTCCAACTTGTATCCACTGGAAGTGGATTAACAAAATTTACATGTCTATTATTTAAAGTTACATTCATATTACCGGTCTAATTCTAACTGTTAGTGATGTTTCTCCAATATATTGCTTTGCGGAATAGAGAGATGTTAATTTTATAAGATTCCCATCATCATCTACCAATCTTATTGGGATTTGTTGAAACTGCAACCTCTCCAATGGTGTGAAAATTATATTCTTTGGAGCATAATATCTAACATATGTATCGAGATCTGTATCGTAAAATGTTAGTTTTCTCAAAACTCGCCTTTTCTCAATACCACCAAGATAGTTACTTTCCAATAGATCGCATTCTATATTTATAGATGTATGTTCATTTAAATGAACACCATCCTTTATTCTACTCAAACAGTTGATCTTTCCTCCAGTTAACGGATCTCCATCTGCCTTCTTCTTATATACAATCAGATACATAGCCTGGTGAGGTTGTATGCTGTCAGAAGTCTTGTATTCAAAGTATGTTAATGTTGAACCATTTGGCAATGTGTTATTCATTTGATCTTCCAAACCAAGGAAATGTGCCAAAGGTCTTGAAAATTTCATGAGAAGTGCACTGGTAAATTTCATCGTTTTACCTTGATATGTTGAATATCCCAATGATTTCAAATCATCTTTCATTTCAAACTGTATCTTTCCATCAATCAATGATACTGATAACATGTTTTTCAACTCATAACCAAACTCTGGGAAATTCAATACCCTGTCATTGAAAAGCCTTTTGAATTCATAATACATGAGAGTATTATCGCGTGTTTCAATAATTTCTTTATCAAGATAGATTTTTTCATTAAAAAAATCATTTATACCCCAATCAATCAATTTTCCTCTTCATCCGTGACTGTTACATACTCATTTGCTATTGAAAACCAATATTGATCTTGTAGTGATTTTCTCCTCTATCCGGCAACGTCATTTGTAACAATGCCATTTCCCACTTTCTCTTATTGTTTAATTGAAATACGTGAGGTAAATCAACTGTGAAATCTACTAATTTCATTCTATCGGTAGCAAATCCCGAAGGAAGAACCAAATCGAATTCTTCATCAATCATATTGTCTCCAATTGACTTTCAGCTACCCACTCATCAAATTGGGGAGGATAGCCTCTCCATCTGATTAAATAGAAGTTTTGGCCCCTCTTCTTCTTAGTTTTCAACACTTGCTCGACAACAAATGTTTTTGGAAGATACACACGTTGTAGCTCTTCTTTATAGAAACGATCAACTATCTTTTCACCTTGTAGATCTTCAATTTCATACATTACTGGATATCTTTCTTTAAAGACTTTACTGATCTTGAATATTTCTTCAGTATAATTTTGCAAGTAACCTTTCTTAAACATTCTCTTTTCAAACTCAATCTTACATAATCTCCAGTTTTGAAAAGCTTTTTATTTTTCTGGTTTCTTTTTTAAACAATCTTTTTCGAACAGTGTCGACATTGTCTTGGTTGACTTCAGAAGGTCTCATACCAATAGATCTGTGGTATGTATTATTGTATGAGTTGACAAAATCTTGCAAATTATCAATGTATCTCAACGTATTTTGTGCTGTAAAGTATCTATACATTCGTCCTTTTAATGTTCTGTTAAAGCGTTCAACAATTGCTGCCTTTACTTCATTATTTGCAGTGTAAAATCCAATATCGTTTTTCTTCAACAAAGCTTGGAATTCTTTGTTTATAAACTCGCTGCCTTTGTCGGATCGTACCTTTTTAGGTTTTCTTTCGGATAAAATTTCTTTAAACGCATTGACAATTTCTTTTGCAGTTTTTCTTTTAGAGGCTTTACCCATGCATATTTGCTAAAAGTATCAATACAGCACAAGAGGAATGTAATGTTGTCGTTTTCTTTTTTCAAATGCGTCATATCAACAAGATCACATTCCCACAAATAGTCAATGTTATTGGTTAGTATCCGCTCCCGTTTAAAGTTCTTCCTACTTGGTTTGTGCAGCGAATAGGCAAGACTAGTTTTACTCCATTCTTCAACATCTTTCCTTTTCAAATTAGGAATTACTTTTTTGAATTCTCTATACGCTTTATCTAAACCCCCGAGAGAACCCGGAACAGAAGGATCAGAATATAACTTTTCTAAACTCATAATAAATCAATTAACAATTCTAACAATTTAACATTTGTACACTTTTTTCTTCGTCGCTTTCTTTTCTTGCACTTTCTTCCTTTATTTATAACCTTTTTAGGCTTTTTCTTCACTGGTTCATCATCAGATTTGCTTGGCTCCATGACTATCTTTTCAAAAGAATCCATTTTTACTGTCCTATAGAATTGTTGATCTCTATTTATAACCTTTTCTAGACTTGTACACCACTAAAGGAGCTTCATTAGGGAAAATATTAGTGCGAAATCTCATATCTTCTCCAATCGATTGTGTGAAATCACAAAGTAAGTAGCCGTACATTCTTGCTGTTGCATCATTGTAAATGTCAAGGAATGTTTTTGGAGATGAGGGCATAATTTGTCGTGCAAGAAATCTAATTTGACTTCTATCTCGAGGATTCTTGAAAAGAACTTGATACTGAGTATTGAGAGCTAAATTTCTCATTTCTGTTCCTCTTGGAAAAGGGTTTTGCATCATAACAATTACATTGATGTTTAGATGAGATCTTCCTTTTGTGAACAATTTTCCCAAATCTTTAAAGTTGGCAATTTCATGCATTAAATCATCGACAACAATAGTTAATCTTTTGTCTGATCTTTCGATTTCTTCGTACAAGTTTTCAGGTAGCTCAGTAATAAATCTACAATTCCCGTTAAAACTTTTTTTAACGCGCTCAAACAATTCCGGTTGATTTGTTCCCGAGATCCACATAAGATTGGGATATTGTCTGCCATTATCAATTATATTGTTATAATTTTTCAACAGATTTTCTACCCAAGTCGTTTTACCGCTTCCGCTTACTCCAGATAAAATCAAAGAAAAAGGTGCTTTAAATCTCAAATCATAACTCATATTTATAACAAATTTTAAACATCTCATACAACAGGTAACATCTATTTATAACAAATTCTTTACATCTAGCTACAACATTGAACTAATATCTATAACATCAAACTAATATCTATAACATCAAACTAATGTTCACTAATTTTAAACATCTCATGAATAACAACGTTCAGTCTAGGCAAATGCCATGATTAAATTGTTTATTATTCTGCTCAATATTTGCAACAGGTACATCGATGTGAAGAGACTTGGATGAGATAATTCATCATGCAGATTTTCAACTCTGGATTTGATTGTTTGATTCAGTCGACCATTCTTCTTCTTCAGCTCATCAAACATTGATTTCTTAAACGATTCTTTCCCTTCAGCCAGCATGTCGGAGTTGACATAACTAATGTGAAATGTTAGAAATCTAAAAGCATTATGTACCATACAATCTTGCTTGTGATCAGTAGCATCAATTTGTTTTGCCCACATCTCTGTAGTTGCACATTTTCACAATACTCTTTTGCTTTGTTGAAAATGTATTTCAGGAGAATTTCGGCATATGCTTCTTGCACTTGAACATCAATCTTTGCCGGATCTTCTTCTTCTTGTTTCTTTTTCTTCTTTTGAATCTGCTCATCATCATCACTCGCTGGTCTTTTCCGGGATGGTTGTGGAAGCATTTTCAGGTCAGCAACCTTTCCATATAATGCTTTCAGCATTTCTTCTTTCAGATTTATTCCCGTCTTTGATGGCTTCTCATTCTTCCATCTTCGGATTCCAAGACAGAGTCGTAGAGGGAAATCACCATTTTTCTGCAAATAGATTTCCAGCTTATCCTCATACGCTTCTTCTTTACTCAAAACTTCAGTGTATAGTGTTAGAAACTGTGTGATTCTGCCAAAGTACTGCTTTGATTGAATGTGTGCTTTGTTCTTCTCAAACAGACTTTCAGCATCTTCTCCGCGGAACTGGAATTGATCGTTTATGTTTTCATCAACTATTTCCAAGAGACGAGACAGTGCTGCATGAGAAATAGCCATTGATCTTACAGATGCCCCTTTTAGGTATCTTTCAGCACAGCCATTGTATCTTGCAACTGCTGCTGTTGTATCTTTCACCACTAACAACCATTTGTTAGAACCGGGTTGAACAGCAAATGATGACTTGATTAGGCCCTCTTCATCTCTAACTTCATAAATTGCAGCCATGACTCTTTAGTGATTTTTTAAGCTCCGCACTCTACGACGACTTGTTACAACTGAACTGATTTGATTTTACGCATCGGTTTTATAGTTTGATCGAACGTGACGTTCGAATTATTAACCAATCAGATTGCAGGATTTCTCGTTTCTAGAATCTTGTGGAACTTTCTGGAAACTTCTGGAAAATTCCAACCAATCAGATTGCAGGATTATTACGTCATTTTAGGAACATTCTGGAAAGTTCTGGAATGGAACTTTCTGGAAAGTTCTAGTTACTTGTTTTAGATTGTGGTGGATTATTACGTCATTTTTTGAAAATCAGATTAGCGAATTTTTCTCTTCTTTCGTCTATGTTTTCTGGTTGTTTTCCTACCACCATTAAGTCGCTTTCTACGCTTTCTTCTCACACCGCCGCCAGCTAATTTTCTTAAACCAGTCTCAACACCTAAACCAGTTGCAGCTATGGCACCGCCTTTTGCAGCTGCTTTTGCTCCTTTTAATGCGAATTTCTTTACGGCTTGTTTGCTAATATTTCTAGTCACTGCTCTTCCTCCTTGCTTAATTGCTTGTCTAACTGCTGCTCGCGCTAATGCGGACCCCATCTTTCTAGAATTTTCTAATGTTGGCTTCCTTTTATAGCCACCTCCCATCAACTCGGTTGCTTCCTGTCCACCATCATTTTTTAACATATCATCAATAATCATTGAAGCAATAATAGTTCCTGCTAGTGATGCCATTATTTGAAATCGGATTTTTTAGCATATACGAATTTATCTAGCGTTTTCTTTGGTACCCCCGCAGCTCTCCAGACTTCTCTAGGGATAAATTGTAAAGGTTTATCTTTTTCCACCCTTTTTCCTAATTCTCGGTTTCAATTCGCGCTGTAAGCCTGGTAATGGTGTAATGCCAATCGCTGTTTTGACGATCCAATTTTGAAGGTTTTTAAAAAGACCTTTACCCCTAATTCTCTTTATGCGTCGTCGCTTTGTACGCTGTTTCTTTCTATCCTGCCTCTTACGCTTACCCATCTTTAATTACTAGGTGCATGCATTGTATTTATAAGAGATTTGAGATGACTTAGATATTCATAACTGTTTTATTTCTCTAAGCGAGCTGGTGGTAGTCTTTTACCAATACATCCAGTCCAACGCTTATGCTTACAATATCCTCTGATAAATCCGTAAGATGTATTACTTAATACGGATAATATAAATGTCAGTAAGAGTAAAATAAGACGCATTTTTGCTATGGCTAACTGAATCTTCTAGAAACTACATCTCTTTTATACTATTTTTAAGCTGGAAAAAGTATAGATTACTAAGATATTCTTGTAAACTTTTATCAGATTTTCTTAAAGCCTTTATATACTTTTCTTGATCTTCCCATATTACACAGTTATTAGACAGGAAACAATACAAGAGTTTCGCCAGTCTACCATTACCATCTGGAAAAGGATGTATTTGTAAAAACTTTCGCAGAAATTCGTGAGGTTGAATATTTCTATCATCTAAGAGTTTAGCAAGCTCTTTCTCAATATCTTCAGGTTTACAATATTCAAAGTATTCTTCCTTGAAACATGTTATTCGGGGGTTTTGCGCAAATTCGCCATAGTTTTCATATATGATAAAGGAATGCGCTTCTTTTATTATACTAATTGTTAACTGATTGGTATATTCTCTAATAGTTTTCAAATAGATAGAGGCATCATGTAAATCACCAACTTCATTTTCTGTCTCGTTAATTGAATTTAACATTTTAAAAGCCGTAGGTTGAAGCAAAATAAAAACAACAAACTCAACGGTTTTGTGTGTTTCTACAAGCCTTTAAAGAAACCTTGGAAACAAGACGTTCAACCAATCAAATCGCTGTAAGTTGGAAACATGATCAATCAACCAATCAGATCGCTGTAAACTAGACCTAGTCTTCTTCAGCACTTTCTAGAAACAAGAGTTTTAACCAATCAAATCGTTGTAAACTAGACCTAGTCTTCTTCATAGAAACCTTAGAAACAAGAGTTTCAACCAATCAAATCGCTGTAAGTTGGAACCACGGTCAATCAACCAATCAGATCTATCCTTCTTCAGAAAGTCATTCAAAAACGAGGCGTCACGTGACGAGGATTTTATCGCGGGAAAAATTAGAATTGGCGTCACGTCAGCAAATGCAAACAGTCTTGGAAAATTTTTTTCTCAAAGTCGGTGAGTGCTTTTAGCTTTTCTCTACTTTTTCTCAGAAAAGTGTTAGAAATACAGTTTTCTTAACATTTAAACTTGTAATAAATGTTTCTTGCTTATTTAAGGATGTTTTATTTTTATTTATCTGACCAAAACTTGTTGAAAAAGCCGTGAAACTTATGAAGCTTCGAGGCCCGACCGGGTCTAAGAATCTTGACTTCAATTCTTTGTTTCAACTCTTTCAACTAAATTTCTAATTCTTTATTTTTTAGTTGTGCATAGAAGAAATAAGGTATGTATTTTTATTACATAGTTTTATGTGAACACTCGAATCATTCAATTTCATAAAACTACCAAGATTAATTAATGTTCATCATTCTTATCGTTTAATTAACACCACCTCTCTCAGACTCGAAAGGCTATTGACGAATGCTCTGGCCAATGTCATGAGAGACTGTGTTGAGCCCTCCGTGCAGCGCAGGATTAGTAGACCGTTCGTTACAACAGCCGTTTGGTGAGTTTCAGAACAGGTGGTTGAAGACTTTTCCATGCACGAGAAATTCTTGAACCCGGGAGACCCTTGGTAGACAGGTAATGCTGCTCATCAAGGCCCCGTTAAGTTCGTGTTTTATTATTCGATCTTTTTGATGAACTAGGATAGTAAACATGCTTTGAACCACCCCTATTAATTTCAGCAATTTTTTAACGTCTTTTATTCCACCTTGTTTTTCTAGAATGAGTCGTATTGCACTTATGGATATCGAATATATCCAAACAACAGACGTTATAACTGTGGAGCAAGACCACAAGCAATGTCGACGAAAGATAGCAATATTGCTAGATGACGGGATAACGAGTTTTGTACGAGAGTATAAACCTTGTATTGAGGAAGAAAAACTGCAACCTAAATGGCAAAGAGCATATACATGGTGTTTTAAAAAGATTCACGGCCTAAAATATGAGCCAGCTGGAGCGGCCCTGGACTGTAAGGAATCACCATCTATAATTAAAGACATCCTAGAATGGAACGATGTCCGAATTGTATACTACAAAGGTGGACACGTCGAGCGAGATTTTTGTCGACGAATTGGGATGGCTAGCCAAAATATTGAAGAATTTGGGGCGCCAAAGGCCACATCGCATGATCCACTGGAAGAACTACAAGAACATTATAAATTTTAAAAGGTAAAAATTTAATATAATAGTTTTAATTAGTTTTAATCTTGTAGCTCTATCTAATGTTCTTGTAGTTCTTTTAGAGGGTTGTGTGTATGTTGCCTCTTAACTAATCAATGTAGCACGGCCCCCTGAAAAGCAGTCCATTAGAGCTGACGGGGACACCGTGGATAAAGAATTTACCTTAAATCCTCGAATAAGCCCTCCCCTCGAATAAGCCCCTACCAAAGAATTAATTTTTGCAAATAAGCACTCTTCTCGAATAAGCCCCATATGGGGAATTATTGGAAGGATTTATGATTTTTTTGTCTATAATGCATCTTTCAACTAATTAAAACACTGAGCAAGTTAGTCCTGACAGGTTTTACTATCAATTCAACCAATAATCAGCCATTGGATGTTGGCACACAGCTGATTTTGAAAAAAGAATGCAGATTTTTCTCTCTGCTATTCTTTCGACAACACACTGGAACCACTGAACTTTAATAACCCCCCCCCCCCTCCTCGAATAAGCCTTCCCCTCGAATAAGCCCCCACCGTAAAATTAATTTTTGCAAATAAGCCCCCGGGGGCTTACTCGAGGAATTACGGTATTTAGAATTAGAAAATTAGAAACAAAAACATTGCTTGATAAACAAATTTCAGGTGTTTGTCAAAATAATGTGTCATGTTTATGCCAGGGCCTAGGTTTCTGCGACTCATTGTGTAAAAAGGGCTTTTGAATATCGTAGATCAAAATGCCAAAGAGAAGCTTGCTGTAACGGTAGCAAGGAAAAAGGAAATAAAACAAATTAAGAAGACATTCCTGACTTGGTTGCTGAAAACAAGGGGACGGTTACTTGCAAGAACATGTTTCGAGGGACACTTAGTCAAAAGGTAATAGCCTAAATACTTCATTTCGTCAGTCTAAATCTCTTAAATCAATGGCTTATTACCCTATGGTCAGAACCGTAACTCTGTTATACAAACTGATTGGCTGAAAATGTTCGAATGCTTGACCAGTTCTTTGAACCTTACCCTATCAAGCTAGAGGCCTTAAACTCATTGGGAACACGGGTGTCAAAGATAAAGCGCAAAATCTTACCATGACAGTGTTATCGTGGAAATTATTTCTTTGCCTGAAGCCCTTTACAAATTAACTCATCACACCTTCATGAAATTATTTCCAATTTTAGTACTTTCGATCGTTGGCGGAAGTCTACAAAGAGAAAGTAAATCGCAGAAATGTTCTTCAAGATTACCAAAGACAGAGAGATGCTACCAAGGTAATTTTGCTGCATAAATCTTTTTGCTAGTTCTTCGTCAGATTCTCTTGTATACCATCTATTGTAGCGACTTATGGTATGGTACACAGGTAAATATGGTATGATATTGTATGTATGGCATGGTATGATTGCTAATGGGTCGTGTGGAACCTTTATTACATCTCTCTCCCGAGGGACAATTCACTTCTTTGGCATCTGGTACACCCTTGCCGAGAATTCAATTATCCGAGAAATCAACCGGAACATGTTACGCCTTTATGGAAAGAAATCCTTACTCTATACAAGGGTCACCCACGATTAATGGATAAATATTTCTGTCCATTTGAGCAATATTTTGGAGATGGTGTGGTCCATATCCAGCTAGCTCATGGTGTCGATAGCTCAGTTAGGTCAAGGTTCGAGCCCTAGCCACAGTAGCCCTACAGCTAGAGTCGAACTCTCGTTGGTTCGTCTTTTCAGACCCTGTCCCATTACAATTTCATCTTCTACTATTACTATAGCTATTAATATAACTATTGCCATTACTTTAACTATGTCCTAAACTTTACGTTTCAAACGTCATAGATTTATGAAATTAGAACTCCATACAGTGGATTTGACAAGTATTTCGAAGCAAATTTTGTTTACAAAGCCATATTTTGTGACGTGATTAAACTGTCAAACTACTTGACAAGCAAACTTCAGTTGGCCAGGGCCTATACACCTATATCGTCCCTCAAGTCATATGAAGGTCGCCCCTGCATTGTCCCGAGGTCTTATGCCCCTAAAAGTACATTCCTGTACTCTGTTATTGTGTTTAAGTCTGGTTCTCATACGTCGCAAACCTGGTCGCAGATAGTCGGTGACCCTCTGCGACCATCGCCGACGAAATATTCACATCTGCGATGATCGGTGATTCTCTGTCCCCTATGCTCTCATGTGTGCCTAAAAAAACAAAAAGCTTCGTTTTGATATGACCCGGATATGGTCGCCGGTGTTTTCATAATCCCATATTGATTTTCCTGTCAGCGATATCGCCGATGATCGCAAGAAACAAATTTTTTTGTCCATGGTCGACGTTCGTCGCTGATCATTGGAAATTCATGTTCTCATAAATCGCAAGCATCGTAAGGCCATGATCGCCGATGGTCTGCGATATATGAGACCCAGGCTTTCATGATATCGACTGAAAAAACCTCGAAGGACTTTCAACATGGTTTATTTTTCTTTTTCTCAACTTTAGCTAAGCGAAAGATTTCAGTACTGGAAAAGAGCAGCTGCTGAATCTAAGAAAACGAAGAAACTCGAAGAGGTTTGAAGTCCAGCTTTTGTGATATCAGTCATTCTTCCTCCTGTTTCTCTTGTTCTTCAATTTGCACGAACTCTTCATCCAACAAGCAGACCCTGGGGTACTTCATTGTTCAAAAGACCAGACGTGCCTCATTAAAACTGATTTGCATTAAAACTGATGTCGATATTTGTAACTGAATGTACCGGACTTTCTTGGTTTGAAATTTCACTGTACATTCTATTTCTTGGTTAGAACTGTGGATTGCTTTAGCCTGCCTATAAGAACTATAGAACATGTTGCACTCGTTTCAGCAGTGTCCTGACAAAGTTTGCCAAACGAATTCCGACCCCCACCCGCCAATTAGATCCTGACTGGAGATCCCGCCTATTCTAACCGCGAGCAATAAGGCACCTAAGAGAACGTTTTTTTTTCTTTCAGATCCATGTACAGATAGCTGTTGCACATTATCGTGATAAACTCATGTAAGTATCAATTACTATGGGGCTAATTACATGAGAATTTTAAGCCCAGGCTTGAATTTCAGTCCGGTTGAAATCGGGCTGCTAAATCAGTCCTCCTCTCCAGTCACCTCTACAAAAGTGATTTTGCGATTACGTGAGATAATTTAAGCCTGGGTTGAAAAAACTCAGCCCGGGCTGAAATTCCAGCCCTACTTCAGCTAGGCAAGCTAGGATTTCCAGCCAACTTGAATGGGTTGAGGTTTCTCATGCAATCGACAATTTTTTCCAACTTGGGCTGAAAACATTCCTGATGCAAGCCCATTTTGACTCTTGACAGCAGTTTCATGCCAAAATGCCTCCATTTTTCTTGATGTGGGAGATCAGCGTGTACACATTTTTTTATAAGAATACCTTAATCTTTACCGCGGCTCCCGATGCGGCCTAAAACTCTGACTAAAGTAGGAGACGTGTCGAGGACGACATTAGGTGTGTCTCCCAGGCTGGCTGACTAAACATGCGAGTGACAAGCGAACATGTCCCCCCAGTCGTGGAGACACGAAATGTTTCTGTTGTATTCCAGAAACATTTGCGTGTCTCTTGCTACAAATTTTGTTGCGCTCTGCAAAGCTTCCGTGGTGGCTAAACTGGGATACGAACAGCTTTGCTTGACAAGCAAATTTTAAATGTTTGATTAACAATGTTTCATTGTTTTGCTTATCTAGGTCTGATAAACAGCTATTCTTTCGTCCTTAACATGGTGGTTTGTTTTGTTTTTCAGAGAGAAATGCTTCTACAACTGGAGGAATGAGAATTTTGTTGAAAAGCTGAGAAGAAAACAAACCATAAGAATTCTTCAGAATTGTTTCACTTCTTGGAAGCAAGTTTCTCTTTGCGCAAACAAAGCTGAAAAAATAGTGAGTTTCCTGTTTTGAGTAAACTTTATACTTTTTCGTGTTGGAGAAAGGGACCAAACCTTAGGGCCACTTTTCCATGATTGATACCATATTAATGCTGACTCCTTACAGAGTTGACAGAAGGCACAGGCAACGCAAAGCTGGTCTATTGATTTCTGTCGTTCAAGGTATATTTCAGTGTGACTCTGATAACATAGATGGTAGCACAGTTAGGGAGTGCTGCTCTTACTCAAGGCAGGAGACGTTTTGACAGTCTCCTAGAAACTAGCAGTACATATTCTTAACTTTAATCTTTAGCCCTTTTGGATTGTACCATATTTTCTACACTACAAAAGGCTTCCATAATACACCATCTCGAAATTACATTTGTCATGGATGGCGAACACTAGGATAAACTTTCCCACAAGTGTCATAAAACAATAGATGCAATCTGAGCCATGGCTGCATGACCAAAAAAGCCAACGACGTTTCCACTGACATATAGCTCATTGAAATCGCCGAATTACTCTCCAAGTCATATGGCCCAAGGCCCTTCACGTGTTTGACTTTTTTGTGTGTGCTTCGTCCATGTTGATCCTTCTTCAACACCATAAAAACTTTGCTTTTCTGGTTTTAATTGTTAACATTTGCGTTCTAGTATGACCAGAATTTGTTGGAGAGAGCATGGAGACAGTGGAGAGTGTTGAAAATAAAACGCCAAGTCATGAAAGCGATGGAAGAGCATGAATCGAAAAAAATGCTTTCAGAAGTAAGTTTTGTTTCGTTCTCTGAAATGGTCTTCATCTAGTCAATTTTTATTATCTGAGAGCTGTTTCAGTTTAATTTTCATTGTTATATTGATTTGATGCCGAAACACAAAAAAGTCAAACGGGAGGAGAGCCTTGGGCTGTATGACTTGGAGCGATACTCAGCGATTTCATTGAGCTCTATGGCTCGAATCCCATCTATTGTGGTATGCCACTTGTGGAAAACTCTATCCTGGTGTTCGCCATTCATGACAAATATAGAGATGTATGTAGCTATAGTGCTGAAAAAAGCTCAACATAGTCGAAACACTATAGTCAAACGGGAGGAGAGCCTTGGGCTGTATGACTTGGAGCGATACTCGGCGATTTCATGGAGCTCTAAAGCTCAGTGGAAATGTCAGTGGCTCTCTGGTCATGCAGTCCACGTTCGAATCCCACCCACTGTGGTATGCCACTTATGGAAAAATCTATCCTGGTGTTTGCCATTCATGACAAACATAAGTGTTTGTTTGGTGCTGAAAAAAGCTCAACATAGCCGAAAAACTATAGTCAAACGGGAGGAGAGCCTTGAGATGTGTGACTTTCTCGGCGAATTCATTTAGCTCTATAGCTCAATGGAAAAGTAATTGGCTCTCTGATCTTGCAGTCCAGGTTCGTTTCCCATCTATTGTGGTATGCCACTTGTGGAATATCTATCCTAGCATTCGCCATTCATGACAAATATATAGATGTATGTAGCTATAGTGCTGAAAAAAGCTCAACATAGCGGAAAACCATAGTCAAACGGGAGGAGAGCCTTGGATTTCATTGAGCTCTATAGTTCAGTGGAAACGTCGTTGGCTCTCTGGTCATGACACAACTCAAAAGGATGAAAGGGAAATATAAATTGAAGTACACTCTACATCAACATCTTGGCACGATCACTGCAATATGGTTTTGTGGGGCCTGAGATCTCTCAAAATCAATCCTAATTTAACCCCCCCCCCCCCCAGAAATCATCTCTGACTTCTGACTTGGCATACAGATTTAAGTTTTTCTCGTTACGTTTATAGGTGTTCTCTTCTTGGTACAACTACACATACATTCGCCGTCAAGCTTTACAAGAATTTCAATTAAGAAAGAAGCAAAGGTTGTTCAGAAAATGGATGCAAGAATACAACAAAGCTTAAGTTCTTATAAAAAAATACGTGCATATGGCCGCGCTAGCCTCACAGCCTCAAGGAACTATAAGCATTACTTGCTACACCCGTTAACTTCTTAGTACATGACAACTACGGTACTTTTACAACCGTCACTCACATTAATTATAAATATAATATATTCCAAGTAACTCTCGGTTTTTAACAAACATTTTTATAAACGTTGAAATAATCAACAAGAAATTAATAAATAAATATTCAATTATATTGATTAGAATATTGTTTTCTGTTTTTAAAAGGTGTATTAGATGATTGACATTTTAATTCAAGTGATTAGAGTATGGTAATAAGCACGTGACAAGTTTGATACATTTCTTTTTGTTGTCACAAATCAACTGTCAAGAAAGTCAAAGTTTTTTGTCCCAAGGGAAAGAATTCAGACAAAAGAGTAACTTTTTGCCTGGTTCAGTGGAGTCGAACCACATGAAGGTCTTTTTGAGAAAGGACTTCAGCGAATTCTGGTACCTGAAAATTAGTCGTTTGAAATAGAAAAATTCATAATGAGATTGTCTTCAGCGCCGAGAATCTGTAAAAATGAAGGGTTCCGAATCTTTGAAAGGCGCCTTGGGCGTATTCGAAAAGAATGAAATGAATTTCTGGCAAAGAAATGCGTCGTTATCCCTCTCATCTCACGAGTGGTTCAGTTGGCCTAGACTTGCGCCATTTTCAACCTTGAAGCGACACGAAGGTGAGTTAATTTTCTATTGTATGTTTATTCCATTTTTACAAACGATAAAGGCATTGGTAGAATAAGGCACTTACTTTATACGTGAAGTGTTAAAACTGTTTAGATATCTAGACTATCTAGTACACACGTTTTCTCTAAACACGCGAGTTCCACATTTTCTTGAATTAGTGGACCATTCAATTTTTCAATGTCCTGGTGCAGGCATTCAGTTGAGGGGGGGGGAGTATTTTCAGAAATAGATAACTTTTTTTCAGATAAGAGTAATGTGATTATGTTCTTCACGCAACGCGTTCTTCACGTTTGGTCTCACATAGACGTGAGGGTGCTCATTGGAAAGAGGCTATGGCAAAATGTTCAGAACAGGGGGCCTCATCGCTAATATGAGGGAGACGCTGACTTGGCAAAGGCCGCTTTTTTGTGGAAATGTGGTACACTTTTTTGATAAGAAAATATTGGGGGCATACCTAGAATCTAAAAGACGTTCTTAACCCATATTTTTGAAAGTTTCTTAAATTTTATGGTCATTTGGGGTCTCTTAGGAAGAGTTTCTTATAGAAACACTGGAAAGTTTCAAAAGATTTTAATTTCAAGAGCGATTTGAAGGGCATGTTTTTAAAATAAAAACCTTCATTCTTATATACCAAGCAAATTTAGTTGATAAACAAACCATTTAGCTACTACAAGTCCCCTCGTTGATTGTGTGAGGTTTCTATTCCAGCCATATTTAGGATCTCTTTATCCGGGTTTTCATCCCAGCGACCAGGACGTTTCACCTAAAAAGACAAGTTCACGACATGCAATGACGGACATTTGCAAATATTTCATCGAAACGGATAATTTTTTTTCAACGATGGGTGAGGTAACATTTTCCCGAAAGACTGAAAATGTTTTGGGCGGTGCAGTGCAGAAACGGACCTCTGAGGAAAAGTTTATTTTGTTCAACATTGTCATGCCATTTCCAGAGTCAGGAAAGAGTTACGGTCACACGGTCATTGACCGGAGGAAGGTCCATTAGAACAATAGAAAATATTTTGCCGCACCCAAAACACGCCTATTTGTCATTGTTAAGTGAGGAAGGTTTCCAGCTAGGGGTATTTTTGTCTGGAGGAAGGTAAAATCTGAAGGAAGAATCTTGCGATTGGTGCGATTCATTACAATGACCCATCCAACTGCCAAGAGCTTATAAATTGTAAACTGTCATGAAACTGATGGCTAAATCCGAGAAAACATTTTAGGTGTCCAAAAATAAATAGCAATATTTGGGGTCTCAAAAACATTAAACTCAATATTTGGGGGTCTGCAAGGAAATAGTGGAATGGACCCCCCGTATTGAAAGTTAGTGAGTACCCCCTGGGATTTCTGGTGCATTTTATAAGAACATGACTCCCTTCGTCATCAAACCGGCTCACTTTTGAAGACCTTCATTCTTCTCAAAAATTTAAATAAATATAAGAAGCCAGTTATTGCATACCAAGCGATGCAAACGACATTTTAACCGGAAAAAAGGGAACAGAAGGAAAATATTACCAGGACGGTCGGAAGCAGGGGGCTGGGGGGAGGCTTGAGCTCGCCAATAATTTTGAAAAAAAAAACAATAGTATGATGTCATGAAATCACGTCATCAAGTACTTCTAAGTTTCAGCCCCCCCCCTCCCAATCTGAGTTTCCTTCCGACGTCCGACGGCCTTGATTACTTATATTGCGTATGTGCAGTACTAAGAGCCTCTTAGCTGACTATAAAAGCTGCTTGGTATTAGCGTATAGCGTACACATATATAAAGGGTTTAAAATATTTAACTTAACCAAACCCACCCATGTGCTAACCGATTGAAAAACTTTTTGAAAATACACCCAAAGATCACAAATTCATCCATAATTACAAGTTTTATTCCTTTTTGCAAGTTTAAAATAAATGAGGTGCTGTAAAGCAGATTAATTATTATAATTGAAAAAATAAAAAATTGATAACAAAAATTTATCCTCCCCGGCGGGGAATTGAACCCCGGTCTCCCGCGTGACAGGCGGGGATACTCACCACTATACTACCGAGGACACGGTTTAATTTCCAAATCTTTTCGATCTGTACCGAGAGCCTTCACGCTAGCGAATCTATAATCGCTACTGTGGTGGATAATCACTATTGTGGTGGTACTATTTGCGTACTGTGGTGGTAGTTTCTGCGTACTGTGGTGGATAATCATTACTTGTGGTGGGTTACTATGCTTGAGGTGGTGGCAGTTTTGGCGTACTGTGGTGGATAATCACTACTTGTGGTGGGTTACTATGCTTGCGGTGGTGGCAGTTTTGGCGTACTGTGGTGGATTTTGTGGTTTTTTCTTGCTTGATCTATAGAGTTTTGCTATGATTTCGTATTCACCACATAAAGCATTATAACCCACCACAAGTAGTGATTATCCACCACAGTACGCAAAAACTACCACCACAGTACGCAAATAGTACCACCACAGTAGTGATTATCCACCACAGTACTCCAAAACTGCCACCACCGCAAGCATAGTAACCTACCACAAGTAGTGATTATCCGCCACAGTACGCAGAACCACCACAGTACGCAAATAGTACCACCACAGTAGTGATTTTCCACCACAGTAGTGATTATAGATTCGCTAGCGTGGCCTTGTTCGGGAGAATATAGCACAGATTCTAAATTGACTATATGTCACATTATTTAAACAGCATTATATATTACCTTTCTTATTTTTTCAAGTTCTTTCCTGTCCCACTCTAACTGCTTCTTTTGAGCAGTAGCAGCTAATGCACCACCGCAACCCCACACCTTCAAAATAGAAGCGCAATCAAAATATGTAAGAAAGTTTACTAAAAAATTACAATCCATTCTCTATAGGAAACTTTGGGTCCAAACTTATAGTGAAGTTTCTAAAGTTTAGAGTAAATTTTCGAGTCGTAATAAAGATAGTAATAATAACAAGGAGTTTTATAAAATTTCGGTGGCATACACACTTTTTTTATAAGAATACCTTATTTTTTGCCGAGCCTCGATTATTCTTAAGCTTATTCGATTTTGAGCCTGAAAATATTCTTAGATTATTCTTCTTAACCATCAATGTTGTAAATTGGCCCCAAGATCAAGAGAAATAAGTCAAATCTTTGTCATTTGTTATTTTGTATTCAAAACTGCATTTCAAAACAAATACAGTAGCCTGACAATCACACTTATTGTACAGTGTAAAAAATGCAGAGAAATAGAAATGATCCTCGTCAAGCTTGAGCCTCAGATTATTCTTAAATAATTCTTAAATTTCAGCAATTTTGAGCCTGAATATTCTTATAGACTGTATTTTATAAAAAAGTGTGCATTCCCGTCCATGCACTGCATCGTTGGGGATTCAACATTGAGGGCTTCTTAACTGCTCGAAAGCCACAGCAGTTAGATTCCTGACAATTTACACTCTTTTTTTATAAGAACAATTTTATAAGAACACGAGTCTGGAATTTGCCCAGATATTAAGAACAAATTAAGAACAAACTGAGGCTGGCCTTTCAAAAGCCCTAAGAATATCAGGTAAATATGTAAGTAAGACAGTCAGGCTGAAGGTAAAAAGCAAGCAGACAAAGAAATAGACACCCAAAGATCACAAATTCACCCATAATTACAGGTTTTATTCCTTTTTGCAAGTTTAAAATAAATGAGGTGCTGTAAAGCAGATTAATTATTATAATTGAAAAAATAAAAAATTGATAACAAAACGGAGTACGGTGGTGGCAGTTTTGGCGTACTGTGGTGGATTTTGTGGTTTTTTCTTGCTTGATCTATAGAGTTTTGCTATGATTTCGTATTCACCATATAAAGCATTATAACCCACCACAAGTAGTGATTATCCACCACAGTACGCAAAAACTACCACCACAGTACGCAAATAGTACCACCACAGTAGTGATTATCCACCACAGTACTCCAAATATGTAAGTAAGACAGTCAGGCTGAAGGTAAAAAGCAAGCAGACAAAGAAATAGACAAGAATGCTGCATTTTCGTACAAACCTAGTGCCACCATAGACATTCATTGAAAAATATAGCTGTCTTAGTAACCAAGGAATTAGAACAGATTAAGAACATTTCAGGCTCAAAAACGGCAAAAATTTAAGAACAGCCAGCCTCGATCAAAATTTCCTGGTTCTTATAAAAAAAGAGTGTATCTAACTTGTAAGACAAAATGTGTACATAAAAATATACATTCTTTACCTCGATTTTCAAAATATCTTTAGTTTTTGAGCCTTTGTAAATAAATTCAGCAGTAGAAAGATCAGTGTTTATTTTCAATTTCGGTGGGAAACTTTGTCCCACAAGCAGACCAGTTGGTGCACTACGAGCAACCTCTTTCAAGTAAACAATCTTTTGAGATTCTAAGAAAAATAGATAGAAAATATAAGAAGAGAGAAATTGAGAATGCATCCCCTACCCCATACCGTGTTAAAAACATGTTGAAAATGCGTTACCGGGCAAGGGCTTCACGATGGTAGACTTTATTTGAGATAGCAGAAAAAAATTGACCCAAATGTCAGTCTGATGCTTCTTATAAAAGTTAATCTCATAAAGAAAACACTTCACTTTTAATCCATGAAAATAGACGAAAATTAATTCCTAAGATTGATTTCTTTTCCATAACTACATAGTAGCTTTTCAAGTCGTACGGCCAAATGCTCTGTTTTTCGACTACTATGTTTGCATGATTGTTGTGTCAATTATTCTGGCCATGATTGTAGGAGGGGCCCTGGAAACCATAAAACCGCTCAAAATTTGCGCAAAACCCGTAAAACCGTGGGATATTTTGTAAAAAACCGTATGACACGATGTTAAGTCTCCGTTTTCGCAAAAACTCCACAGAATCTATTAGAACTCTAGAGTCAACTTTTACTGTTCACCTCACGTTTTTGAGACCTTTTCCTCCAATAACAATTTTTATTTTCATTGTCGGCTAACCTGTAGCTTTACTGAGTCAGCATTCAGTAACATAAACGCAAAATCTTAATCAAAGACCGGAAAAATCATCCAAAAATGCCATAAAACCGTTCACCGACGAGATTTTCAAGACCGAAAAACCGCGTAATTTTTCGGAAAAACCGAAAAACAGAGCCAAAATATGGGCAAAACCGTGTAATCGTAAAATCCAAACACCCCCTCTTGTAGACATTTTACGCCACTGAATAAGTGCCGAACACAGACTGGATTCGGAATATTTCATTTTCATTTCATTTTAGATTCTTTTAACAGGGTAAAGTATACAGTTATAATACTGGTTTCCAAACTGCCCTGTGACTAAACAATAAATTAAAAATGTCTAATCTTAAAGATTTACAAGCAAAAAAAAAAAAATTGATAAAGCTCTAAACAAAAGTATATAAATAAGGAGTTGTTACTTGCTGGCTTTATATGCAGCTTTGAATCGACTTAATGTTGGCGCTTTCTTGACTTCAGCGCTAAGATTGTTCCATACTCTGGCTCCTTTATAACAAAAGCAACGTTGACCAGTTGAAGTTTTTAAGAGGGGAAGCTTGAGGTCTGTATTAGTGTTACGAAGCTCTCTGACGCTATTATCTGACAATCGTTCGAACAGAGTTGTAAGGTAACTGGGCGCTTCCTTATTAATCGACCTAAACACCATCCTAGCAGTTTCCAATTCAATAAGTTCTCTGACTGTTAGCCATCCTAGTTTTTTCAGAAGTGGTGGGGAGGATGCATCGTAAGGGCTGTTAGTAGCTATCCTCGCGGCACGGTTTTGTAATTTCTGTAGTTTATTTAAAGCGGTGGTACTACAGACTCCCCACACGGAGCAACAAGATCTGAAATATGGCTCAATAAGACTTCTGTACATTGACTGAATCGTAATTAAGGGAAGATATCTCTTCCCAAAACGTAACATTCCAAGTCCATTTGATATCTTTTTAGTCATAGCGGAAACATGATGGTCCCAATTGAGAAATTGGTCATTAGGAACATCCGAAATAAAACAAAGTTTTCTATATAAGTAGAGTTGGGTGCTTCACGTTTGTAATATTTAGCTATAACAAAGAGAAGATAATTAGAATTACATACCCAAAATGCTCGAACAATTAGGCAATATTTCTAGCAACGCACAATACGGTCCTCCATATCTTTCTGACGAATCTCTACAGAACATAAATAATTGATTACAAAGCTAACTCAAGTCTTAAATGATGGGACTGTAATCAGGGACTGACACGCATTTTAAAAGTTGATTGGCTAATATGCAAGCGGAGCGAGCAAAATTGAAGGATGGGAGTCCAGCAAGAATCGCTTTACGTTTTTTTTCGTATCTTTCCGGGATCGTATCTTTCCGGGATCGTATCTTTCCGAGATCGTATCTTTCCGGGTAAGCTAGAAAAACGGATCTATTTGGATCGAGCGGATCCATTCCAGATCCGCTCCCGGCTAAACACAATGAAATCGTATACTTGTTGAACCAGAAAGGTACGCATTTTTTAGATCCGGATCTTTCTCCCTCCTGTTAACGGGGTCTTAATTTAGCAGCTTTTTATTTAGCTACAGTGATGCGGGCAAATATAGATAATCATCCCGGGTACTGATGATATCCCTCTACTGAACTTAATATCCACCACTGTACTGCACACCCTCCACTGTACTGCACATACATTATCCGGGGTGGGAATGAATCAAATAACAATAAATTATAACAACTTAAATTCAACCAAAACTTGAAAAATGCTCATTAGGCTTGGCAGTGCTCGTCAGAATAGCCCAGCTGAATACTGATGCTTCATCTCGCTCTACCGCGTGAGCTAACTGGTGCTCGAAAATTCAGATCCAGCTCCAATCTTTTGATTTTGCATTGAAATCCCCGTTCTAGCAAGTTTTCAGCCATTTTCAGAAATTGTTCAGCATTTTCAAGATGTTTTCAATTTTATCGTAATTTGTAAGTCAAACTCTGTATCTAAAAGTACTTACCTCCATGCTTCATCAACAGCAAGAACCAGCAGCGTTCCATTAGAAAATTTTATCAAAGTCACCGTTGGACTCTTGTAGTTTAGGCACTTGTGTTTAAACCTAAAATGACAAATAAATTATTATTATTTTAAACAATATCCATTAGTTGCATTGCTATTTGACCCAAAATATCCATTCTCTGCACTGCTATTTTGAAAACAATATCCATTAGGTGGACTGTTATTTTGAACACAATATCCATTAGCTGCACTTCGATTTTGCACACAATGTCCATTAGCTGCACTACTATTTCAAACACAATATACATTCGATGCACTACTATTTTGAACACAATACCAGTTAGCTGCACAACTATTTTGATCACAATATCCATTAGCTGCACTACTATTTTGAACACAATATCCATTAGGTGGACTGTTATTTTGAACACAATATCCATTAGCTGCACTTCGATTTTGCACACAATATCCATTAGCTGCACTACTATTTCAAACACAATATACATTCGATGCACTACTATTTTTAACACAATACCAGTTAGCTGCACAACTATTTTGATCATAATATCAATTAGCTGCACTACTATTTTGAAAAAAATATCCATTAGGTGGACTGTTATTTTGAACACAATATCCATTAGCTGCACTTCGATTTTGCACACAATATCCATTAGCTGCACTACTATTTCAAACACAATATAAATTCGATGCACTACTATTTTGAACAAAATACCAGTTAGCTGCACAACTATTTTGAACACAATATCCATTAGCTGCACTACTATTTTGAACATAATACCAGTTAGCTGCACAACTATTTTGAACACAATATCCATTAGCTGCACTACTATTTTGAACATAATACCAGTTAGCTGCACAACTATTTTGAACACAATATCCATTAGCAGCATTACTATTTTGAACACAATACCAGTTAGCTGCACAACTATTTTGAACACAATATCCATTAGCTGCACTACTATTTTGAACACAATACCAATTAGTTGCACTGTTATTTGAACACAATATACATTAGCCGCACTGCTACTTTCAACACAATTGTTCTTTTAATATCCATTCCTGCTATTTTCAATACAATACCTATAAACATCACTGCTATTTTGAACACAATATAAATTAGCTGCACTACTAATTTCAATACAATATCTATTAGCAGTATACCGCCATATTAAACACAATTTCTATTCCCTGCTCTTTTCAATATCCATTCACTGCTATTTTCAATAGAATACCTATAAGCATCACTGCTATTTTGAACAAAATATAAAGTAGCTGCACTACTAATTTCAATACAATATCTATTAGCAGTATACCGCTATATTAAACACAATGTCTATTCCCTGCTCTTTTCAATATCCATTCACTGCTATTTTAAATAGAATACCTATAAGAATCACTGCTATTTTGAACATAATAAACATTAGCTGCACTGCTTATTTCAATACAATATAAATTTCTGCATTGCTATTTTTAAAACAATATGCATCAGTTGTATCGCTATTTTGAAAATAATATCTATTGGGGGCATTGCTATTTTGACACAACATCACAATATTCATTAGCGGCACTGCTATTTTGAATACGATATCCACCGAAATAATACAATACACATTATCTCCTACATGAAGAGCTAGAGCGCCTGTTTCGTATCTTATTAATGATCACTTTTTAAACCTTACTCCGTACGAACTTCTACCCGAAAGCCTCAAATTCTACCTCTTAAAACTTTCCCCTCCATATTTCGTACTTTCCATTTCGATCTCTTTTGTCTTTTAAATTGAACTTTATCACTCTTATGCTTTTTATCAGTCTTTCTTTGTTGAAGTCACAGATGGGAGTTCAAATTGAAGTCGTTAAAATAAGTAGAAATCAAATTAGTCATAACGAAAACGCTTACCTGTTTAGACTCAATCCGTGTTCATTGCTATCATAAAGCAAATCCCATGAATAGTCCAAAGAATCATCGTTACCCTGAAAGTAAATAAAATCCGAATGCAGACTCTGATTCGATTTAATTCGATTTGATTTTGTTTGACTTGACTTGTTTCGTCGGTTTGACTTGACTCAACTTGATTCGATTCGTTTTTTCTGATTTGAGCTGAACTAATCTGATCTGAATTGATCTGATTTGATCTGAACTGATCTGTTCAAACTTATCTGGTCTGATCTGATTTGAGCTGAACTAATCTGACCTGATCTGATTTGATCTGACCTGATCTGATTTGATCTGATCTGATCTGATCTGATCTGTTCGAGATTACCTAATATCAAGATGATGGTATGAAATGATATGGTATGATCTTATCTGATCTGACTTGAGTTCATCTCATCTGAATTGCTTGGTTTGACTTTATGTACTTGGTTTGATCTGCTCTGATCTGATCTGATCTGATCTGAACTGATCTGTTCTCATCTGGTCTGATCTAATCTAATCTAATCTGCTCTGATGATCTGATCCGATCCGATCCGATCTGATCTGACCTAATTTGATCTAATCTGATCTGAACTGATCTGTTCTGATCTGATTTGATCTTATTCGATTTGACTCAAATTTAATTCTATTCTCACCAAACAATAACCCGCAGCAAGACAAACTGAATTTTAAGTTTTCATTGCAACAATTCTAAATGATTGACAGAAAACCCATGAACGAAGTCTATTAATGTTAGCGATAAAAAACGGATCTATTTGGATCGAGCGGATCCATTCCAGATCCGCTCCCGGCTAAACACAATGAAATCGTATACTTGTTGAACCAGAAAGGTACGCATTTTTTAGATCCGGATCTTTCTCCCTCCTGTTAACGGGGTCTTAATTTAGCAGCTTTTTATTTAGCTACAGTGATGCGGGCAAATATAGATAATCATCCCGGGTACTGATGATATCCCTCTACTGAACTTAATATCCACCACTGTACTGCACACCCTCCACTGTACTGCACATACATTATCCGGGGTGGGAATGAATCAAATAACAATAAATTATAACAACTTAAATTCAACCAAAAACTTGAAAAATGCTCATTAGGCTTGGCAGTGCTCGTCAGAATAGCCCAGCTGAATACTGATGCTTCATCTCGCTCTACCGCGTGAGCTAACTGGTGCTCGAAAAATTCAGATCCAGCTCCAATCTTTTGATTTTGCATTGAAATCCCCGTTCTAGCAAGTTTTCAGCCATTTTCAGAAATTGTTCAGCATTTTCAAGATGTTTTCAATTTTATCGTAATTTGTAAGTCAAACTCTGTATCTAAAAGTACTTACCTCCATGCTTCATCAACAGCAAGAACCAGCAGCGTTCCATTAGAAAATTTTATCAAAGTCACCGTTGGACTCTTGTAGTTTAGGCACTTGTGTTTAAACCTAAAATGACAAATAAATTATTATTATTTTAAACAATATCCATTAGTTGCATTGCTATTTGACCCAAAATATCCATTCTCTGCACTGCTATTTTGAAAACAATATCCATTAGGTGGACTGTTATTTTGAACACAATATCCATTAGCTGCACTTCGATTTTGCACACAATGTCCATTAGCTGCACTACTATTTCAAACACAATATACATTCGATGCACTACTATTTTGAACACAATACCAGTTAGCTGCACAACTATTTTGATCACAATATCCATTAGCTGCACTACTATTTTGAACACAATATCCATTAGGTGGACTGTTATTTTGAACACAATATCCATTAGCTGCACTTCGATTTTGCACACAATATCCATTAGCTGCACTACTATTTCAAACACAATATACATTCGATGCACTACTATTTTAACACAATACCAGTTAGCTGCACAACTATTTTGATCATAATATCAATTAGCTGCACTACTATTTTGAAAAAATATCCATTAGGTGGACTGTTATTTTGAACACAATATCCATTAGCTGCACTTCGATTTTGCACACAATATCCATTAGCTGCACTACTATTTCAAACACAATATAAATTCGATGCACTACTATTTTGAACAAAATACCAGTTAGCTGCACAACTATTTTGAACACAATATCCATTAGCTGCACTACTATTTTGAACATAATACCAGTTAGCTGCACAACTATTTTGAACACAATATCCATTAGCTGCACTACTATTTTGAACATAATACCAGTTAGCTGCACAACTATTTTGAACACAATATCCATTAGCAGCATTACTATTTTGAACACAATACCAGTTAGCTGCACAACTATTTTGAACACAATATCCATTAGCTGCACTACTATTTTGAACACAATACCAATTAGTTGCACTGTTATTTGAACACAATATACATTAGCCGCACTGCTACTTTCAACACAATTGTTCTTTTAATATCCATTCCTGCTATTTTCAATACAATACCTATAAACATCACTGCTATTTTGAACACAATATAAATTAGCTGCACTACTAATTTCAATACAATATCTATTAGCAGTATACCGCCATATTAAACACAATTTCTATTCCCTGCTCTTTTCAATATCCATTCACTGCTATTTTCAATAGAATACCTATAAGCATCACTGCTATTTTGAACAAAATATAAAGTAGCTGCACTACTAATTTCAATACAATATCTATTAGCAGTATACCGCTATATTAAACACAATGTCTATTCCCTGCTCTTTTCAATATCCATTCACTGCTATTTTAAATAGAATACCTATAAGAATCACTGCTATTTTGAACATAATAAACATTAGCTGCACTGCTTATTTCAATACAATATAAATTTCTGCATTGCTATTTTTAAAACAATATGCATCAGTTGTATCGCTATTTTGAAAATAATATCTATTGGGGGCATTGCTATTTTGACACAACATCACAATATTCATTAGCGGCACTGCTATTTTGAATACGATATCCACCGAAATAATACAATACACATTATCTCCTACATGAAGAGCTAGAGCGCCTGTTTCGTATCTTATTAATGATCACTTTTTAAACCTTACTCCGTACGAACTTCTACCCGAAAGCCTCAAATTCTACCTCTTAAAACTTTCCCCTCCATATTTCGTACTTTCCATTTCGATCTCTTTTGTCTTTTAAATTGAACTTTATCACTCTTATGCTTTTTATCAGTCTTTCTTTGTTGAAGTCACAGATGGGAGTTCAAATTGAAGTCGTTAAAATAAGTAGAAATCAAATTAGTCATAACGAAAACGCTTACCTGTTTAGACTCAATCCGTGTTCATTGCTATCATAAAGCAAATCCCATGAATAGTCCAAAGAATCATCGTTACCCTGAAAGTAAATAAAATCCGAATGCAGACTCTGATTCGATTTAATTCGATTTGATTTTGTTTGACTTGACTTGTTTCGTCGGTTTGACTTGACTCAACTTGATTCGATTCGTTTTTTCTGATTTGAGCTGAACTAATCTGATCTGAATTGATCTGATTTGATCTGAACTGATCTGTTCAAACTTATCTGGTCTGATCTGATTTGAGCTGAACTAATCTGACCTGATCTGATTTGATCTGACCTGATCTGATTTGATCTGATCTGATCTGATCTGATCTGTTCCGAGATTACCTAATATCAAGATGATGATATGAAATGATATGGTATGATCTTATCTGATCTGACTTGAGTTCATCTCATCTGAATTGCTTGGTTTGACTTTATGTACTTGGTTTGATCTGCTCTGATCTGATCTGATCTGATCTGAACTGATCTGTTCTCATCTGGTCTGATCTAATCTAATCTAATCTGCTCTGATGATCTGATCCGATCCGATCCGATCTGATCTGACCTAATTTGATCTAATCTGATCTGAACTGATCTGTTCTGATCTGATTTGATCTTATTCGATTTGACTCAAATTTAATTCTATTCTCACCAAACAATAACCCGCAGCAAGACAAACTGAATTTTAAGTTTTCATTGCAACAATTCTAAATGATTGACAGAAAACCCATGAACGAAGTCTATTAATGTTAGCGATAACGTTCGTCATTTTTAAATAATCTGCTTATAAGCAAACGCAAAGATAATGAATCTCCACTATCAGGCATTATTTTAGCCACGCTTGTTAAGGATATCTTAAACTTTATTAATAAAACACTACAAATATTTTTGATAAGAAACTTAGCTAAAGGTCTAGTACTAAAAAATTTCTAAATATTCGACCCTATTTTATTACTTAAAAAATCAGGGCGTTTCTTAAAATGTATTTGATTATACGAAAAATTCAATTATACCAAGCAACATGTCAATTTTTAAACAAGAAATCAACAAGAAAAATGGCAAGAGGAGTGAAAAGTCAAAATGTCCAAAACTGTGTTTCAAATGAGTCGTACTCTCACGCACATATATTTCAATATTCAACTTCGGACCATCAACTGTAACATCGTCGGTAGATTCTTTTCAGTTTCACTATTCCCAAAAAGCAACAGCAACAGCAACAACTTATCGACAACAATTAACAACACCGATTAACAACAACAACAACTCAAATTGTTTGCTACAGAGTGGGACTAACGATTAATCTGGCCGTTATTAAAGGAGACCCATAGCAGAAACACAATCTAATTAACAATACACTGGCGGACAAAATTTATGAGCCACCCTCCCTTGAGGGTGAGTTCTCCAGTTTTTGATCTGATTTCTATTTAACAAGATGAATTACATGTTTGAAATTGATTTTACTTAACAGGAAATTGCTTGAAGACTAAAAAACATCATATTGATTCTCTAGATCTTGAGAAGTTTTCTTTTGTTAGATTTTAGTATTCTGAAATCTGAATTTTGATTGGGTCAGTCGAAACCCCTGCGGTATTTCTGATATTACTCCCCTGAAAGGAATAATTCCATGAGTATCTCTAAACCAATCACAGTGCGGGGTCAAACTGGGATGATGAAACTTATCAAAATCAGAATTCGCAAAACTGTATGCATACAAGTGAGTAGCTGATGGCACGACATTTCAATTCAATTGCGAGAGTTACTGCGCGTATGGTAGGTTTAACATGGTGGTATTTTAATGTTCATTATCACTAGTAATTTTCCCGTTATCGAATGCAGCTGTTATCTGTGTTATTCATTAGGATTATTAGATTTAAAGGCTCATCTCCACTAGACGATTTTCAGTAAAATTCGCGACGGCACATGCTAGACGACGAGTAGAAGTAGTTTCTTCTTTTCGTCAGACGATTTTGTTCACCAAAAAGTTCAACCAATAGCATTATAGATTATAGCATTATAGAGTCATATATAGTTCCCAGTTGTATTCAACTTTAAGCTGCGTTTTCACGATTCTTTCTTTTTTCGCTCGTGGTACTAAGGTATCTAAGTGGAAATTGAAAGAACTTAGTCACAGGGAAATTTTACGACGATCGTTGTGAAAATCGTCTGGTGGAGATCGGTCTTACAGTTTGAAGAAAATGTCTAAGTTCACTTGTCATCTCCAGTATGGGCCACAGGAGCAGGTGTTCTTTTGGCTTGCGCATCTCTTTCTTTCTTTAGCTGAAAGCTTGTGTAGAAATACAGGAGTGAGTCCACCCAGCCATTAGAAGCTTTAAGACAAATGGATATTGCCAGGAAGACATCTTTGCTCGAGCTGCATGGGCTGAGATGCCATCTTTGAAAAACTAGATTGAATACCAAAAATGGCACTGATAGACAACAAAATGAACATACAATGCCAATACCCAAAATGAGCAGACGGCGTTCCTCCATTTTTGCATTTCTCTCTTTTCTCAACTCTTGTTCACACTTTTTATTGGATCCAGCCAGACGTCTTCGCCTCTTTGACATTTCAACTTTGATATACAAATACGTTCCAATTATCATAAGCAACGTCGAAGCAATGCCTGTTCCTACTGTGCCAACCGCCAAAATACGCATGGAGAAAATAGCGGACAGAGTGCCAATAACTGAGCCAAATACAAAAGAGCCAATCCAAACGCCAAGGACGATCTTCTTTCTTGTAGCGTTTGTGAAAAACTGCTTGTACTTGCTAGCATATCTGACGGCGTAGAACCTTTCGTATGTAATCATGTTTACATTTCCAAAACTGGCGAAGTTGTGCGCTGTTATAATACTCCATACAAAGATCTTCCCAGCAATAGAGAAGTCTGACAAATCTTGCTTTCTTATGATGCTGCTCGTAAAAGAAATAAAAAAAAGAGTGCAACTAAATGTGTGGCTGCATGCTAAACTTGTGTAATTCAATCGCACGGTATCTAGAAAGATCTTCTCCCTCTTTATTAAGCATGTAATATTACAGATAATTGCTACAGCACTAACTGCGAGTGCTGGTATACCACAGTAAGGAAAATCATGACCTGCTTCGTTGGCCATTGAAACAGGACTTCACGAACTCATCGCTCTTCACTACTCATCGCTACTTGGTGATTTCAACTTCATAGTTGATCCGTGACAAAGTAGCAGCTGATTTTTCAGATGATCACCGTGAGCATAGTGCAATATGTTAGCTTGATTTTCAAGTGATTAATTCCTCAATCCTCACTAACTACCTGTCAGACATATGTCTATGTTTTCTTTGAAGGATTCGATTGAATCCTTTTCGCTATTTGAGGCCAATTCAATAGTTAATTACAGTCAAATCTTTTCAACATTTACATGTGTGTGAATCAAAACGCAACATCTCTGACATATTTTCATTAAATATTCTCAATGTTTCTGAAGCAATGTCAAAATTTAGCGACACTTTTTCAACTTAGAGCCCGAGTCTCAAAAATCTACCAAAATTTCTTCAAACAAAAGCGGATTCGTTTTCAGCAACTAAACTAAACTTTTGAGGCAAATTTTCGTCTAGACTTCTTACATGAGTACAACAACAACCCTACAGCTGTTTGCTTAGAGTGACAGTAGGCCAGAGTTTGCGCATCCAGCATAGCCTCAAAAGCGATAACTATGACTCATGTAATAAGTCTAATTTTGTCCTAGTGTTTAACGATGTTGATTTTATAGCGATGAAAAATCCTTATATCGAAAATTGAAGGGAGTTAACCACAAAAAATCGCTACTGCCGTCGGGTGAAATCGGTGCTCCCTGAGTGAAATTTTACACGCAAAAGAACTTCTCTCCCTCGAATCCCGTATAAATGTTCCAACTCTTCATCGCTAGAAAATCAACATCGTGGAGACCAGAGGCACCAAAATTAGCCTCAAAAACTAAAACTATGGTGTTGAATCCGAATCTGAAGTCAAGATTCTCGTATGAAGAAATTTGGAAACGATGCCCTTGCCTGAAAGGCTTAGCATAGAACCAGACATCTCAAATCTTCGCTACAAACAGGCTTGATAAAACGATGGACTTGACAGAGGGGTTGGACAATAGATATAGCTAATTGTATATGATCCTCATAAATCCCCTTTCTAACCTAACCAAAACTGTTCATTAATTTTAGACAAACTGAAAAACACGAATCAGAGAGTTGGAAGCTTAAAATTATATTGCCGCTAAAAGGTTTCCAATATCATGGCACAAGAATAGACACAAAAGAGGTATGTCTGTTATTGTTACCTTTGTATCTTCACTGTCACCATTAGACGTATGCGATCTATCGATTCTCGTGTAACATATTGGTAAAACACAACATAGATACCACAGAAGACTGGGTGTAAGGATTGAGAATGAATGTTCTGAAACGCTTGTGTTTGGCATTGGTAGCATCTGAAACGTAAATGAAACAGAACGTGAACATTTGGTAAAAAAAATGTTTTTGTTGCCAGCCTTCATACAACAAAACTTCAATTTGGCGACTAAAGCTTTTCCTGTTTTACATATCAACGTATAAACATAACTACCGGGCTGCGCTGCACTTTTAATTGGTTCCAGACTCTGGTCTGATGTAGACGCATGGACAGACTCCAGAAAAGTGTTCAGCCTTCCTCCCGACAAAAATACAAGTAGCTGAATACCTCCCTCACTAAACAACGAAAAACGGGCGTTTTTTGGGCGTGGCAAAAGATTTCCTTTGTTCTAACTGACCTTCCTCCGGTCAATGACCGTGTGACAGTAACTTTTTCCTGGCTCTGCGCATAGACCAATTACAAAAGAACGCTTCGCCTGCTGCAGCCGACACCTATTTGCAGCTCTTGAAAAGCGTAGCTTTCGACAGAGTTTTCGAGAAATAAACTCAATTAAACAACTCCTCCTTGAGATTAATAAACGTGCTTACTCAAGGAAGCACGGTGTTCTTTTCTGATCTAGAAAAAACACTGAATGCATGGATAAGGTTTTCATCCATATGACGTGTCTAATATTAGTAATCATTCTCGGATCTCTCGGATCTCAGCATATAGGGGGTTAGAATAAGTAGGGGCTGGATATGGGCTAAAATTTGATAAGCAGGGGATGGGGTGAGATCTTAAAGTACAAATTAACACAAATATCATAAGTCAATCCTAGGAGACTGTGTTACGCCGATTCGGCTTGTTCGGTTTTTTTCTGTCTTGTAAACTATACACTTGGTTTCCTCGTAGTCAGCGGGATGATCTTCACAAGCATGAGACATGCGACCAAAAAATCCCCACAAAATACTTGGTTACTTCATAATGGACATAAGGATGACCTTTTTAGCATGTGACAATAGGTGACGCATGGTAACAAACAAACAAAAACCAAAGTTTACTTAGTTTCTTAATATTTAACATAAGTAAGACAAACATAAGTAACACACAGTAACAAACCATAAACAAACGTCAGTATACTTGATTCCATTATAGTCAATAGAAGACCTTATTAAAGGGTGGTACAACTATTATTAAAACTCAGAAACAAACAAAAAACAATACAGTTTACTTGGTTTCACTGTTATCAAAAGAGGAGGACCTTTTCCTCCAATTAATAACGCTTTCATATTTCATTATAATTACTCTTTGTGGCCAATCACCATCCGACAAACAGATATCCTGCAAAGCAAACCTACACATTAACTCAGCAGGCAGTTGATCCAGAATCAAGGGAATAATTTGCTTACATGGAAATGTCCTTTCTGCACTGTCCCTGTAAATCTCTCATGTAACCAGGCTTCAAGTCCACTGAAAACTTTCGGATTCAGATCCAGTGCCCATTCGCAAAATTTATTTTGACATATAACTGAATGATCTACAACCTTAAAACAAGTAAAAAACATAAATCAGTCTTTGGTGTAGAAGGAAAAGGTATTAACGGGTTTGTTCTAAACCTTTTATCTTAACGAAGTGGTATAAGGGATGACCAAAATAGAAGGCTACAAAATGATGATTCATCGACGAAGCTGTCCAAATTAGGGACTGGCTCTTATATTAAAGTTTGAAGAAGTTTTCTACATTGATCTATGTCTAGGGACGAAGACAGGTTTTTGAGGTAGCAATGGTTTCATCTTCTCTGATGAAGTATAACTCTGGCTAATTTAGGTAAATAATGGTTCTTATCTGAGCAGAAACTTTCCGGAGTTGTCGAAGCTTTAGGGCAAATATCCATATGTAAATTTAAGATAACTATTTGATTATAAAACCAATTAAAATCACAGCTACTATGTGAAAAGCAAGGGGGAAGAGTGTTTCAACCAAACAGGGCTCATGTTGAAAGTTACAACCAACCAATCAGAATGCACGAAAGACAATAGAATTTTGTCAAATCAAATTTGAAATCAAATCAAATGTTTGACGTCGTCAGGGGATGGTATTGCGGAAGCAAATTCATGGACCTTTAATATCTAGTTGGGCAGCGTTTCGGAAGAGATCCGTCTCCTATCATCGGGCAACTAAAGATCTATATAGAAGAACAGAGTCTGATAAAATTTCAAGATAGCAATAACAGGCAGAAACATTTTTTAACCTTATTCCGGGTAGGCTATCTATTCTGTATTAGTGAATTGTCTTTGTCAATATCTTACATTTTTCACGAGTTTAAGACTAAAAGCTTCAAGTATGATCAGAGATATTTCTACAGTTGACATCCGCTATCTCGACTGCCCGCTATCTCGAACATTCGCTAACTCGAACGATTTTCCATTTCCCCTCGTTTTGGTATAAGGATTTGTATAGAAAAATCATCCGCTATCTCGAACCCCGTTATCTCGAACACTCGCTGTCTCGAACCATTTTCGGTTTCCCGTGGAGGAAAAACTGCTCTTTATATCGAACTTTGCCAAATTTTCTTCTAAACTGGATAAAGAGAAAGGCTGAAAATATGTATAAGTTCGCCTAGCAGAGCGGGAATGAGAGCAGCTAAGTGATATACTGCCCATGTATACAATAGATGAAGCTGTTCTCTTTCGAGATGTGCTGCATCGCCATTATCTCAATTTCACCAATAGTAGGGATGAAAGCAGATAATCTTTGTAAAAATATAATCCTTTGTAAAAAATACCAGACTTGTTTGATGAAATTTGGAATCAGTAATCCTGCATGTTAATAGGGGTTCCTTTTCTGACTTAAAAACTATAATTTTTTATATTTATATGGGGCATCCGTTATTTCGAACATTCGCTATTTTGAACAAATTCCAGCTTCCCTTGAGAGTTCGAGATAGCGGATGTCAACTCTACTTACTTTTTTATCCCTTCTTATGTTCGAAGAATCTTCGAACATATTGGAGTGGAGTGGGGGTTGAGTGTTACTAACTCACTAACTAACCAGCGCTTGAACAATGGAAAACATGTAACAATAGGGCCATTGTCAAGAATGCCATTAGGGCCATTGTCTCGGCCATTTATGCGCAATTTGCGGTTTATTCTTCACAATCACGGCCAGCAAGCCCATTTGTCAATTTAAGGTCATGTGACAATTGTTCTCCTCGCACAAGCTTCATTGCATATGAGTCATGGTTGTTTACCATATGAAACTGGCAAATTGCCACCTTGGTTCACAACCACCCCGACCTCCACCACCACAACCACCTTACCACCATCACCACAATCACCCCTACCAACCAGCATCATGATCATCGTGGTCATCAACATCATCATCATAACCACCACACTTATCATCATAATCATTATCGTCATCATTGTGCATACCAGTAAACATCTTTCATCATTTGAACGAAATAGCTGTATTCAACCAGAGTCGTTCTTCGAACAATGGGATTACAAGTAAAACATAAATGAAATTATAGAATTATAGAATAATAGTTTACTTACACACGATTTCGCAAGTGATTTAATAATAACATCATCCTCGTCAACATTATACATCCTTTCTGGGTCAACCAAGGCTAGGGCGTATAAACATGCTTCTCTCAGTAACTTTTTAATATCTGCAAGGAAGAGACCCTATTTACTATTTACTTTTAGTAGCAAAAGTTGCTTAGTAGTTGCTTAATTTTAACTGTATATTTGTTGCTCTAAGAATAGTATAAAGGCTGGAAAAACAGCAAATTTGGAGTTATCCTATAGCTTTTTATGCAAATAACGCTAGAACACCTAACAGCAAAGAAATACCATAAATAGCATCATTCAAGAAGTACCAGATAAATGTTACCATATAGAGACTTTGTATTGAAAGTTAAAGGGAAACCCCTCAATAAAATGCTTTAGGTAATGAGTTGATATGCGAGTTTTTGACGGCAAATGAATGGAAATAACTTTTATGTTGATCAATCCTCGATTTCTTGCAATGATATAATTTATTTAAAATTCAAAATGTTGCTTACGTTTTTTTCTGTGGTACTATACGTTGCTTAGTTTTAGGCCCTCTACATCGTGGTTGCTTATAAGCGGTTGCTTACAAAAAAACTGCGTGTAAATGTCCTTATCGCAAAAAATCAATGTTATTCTAACTTAACGCTCTCGATTGTCAACAATAAAATGAAAACAAAGATTATGACATGTAAAACTGCCATAAACAGCGTAAACATTTTCAGAAACATTTTAAGTATACATAAGTCAAGTTTTAAGTCAAACAAATTAAAACATTATAACCGGTGCAAAGACGAGCAACAAAGTTGTTGACGGAACTAAAAATAAATCATACACTTGCCTTCAATCTCCCAACACTAAGCTATAGAAGAAGACGTGGAGATATGATCACAACGTTTAAAATACTACACGGTATGATTGATACTGGTAGCATAAGATTTTTTTAATCAAGTACTACAATTACAAGAGGACACAATCTGAAGCTTTTCAAATTTGCTTCATCTTCGAACCTGAGGAAGAATTATTTCTCAAACAGACTAATAAACGAATGGAACAACTTGCCAGCAACCGTAATCAATTTGATTAATAAACGCTTAAGGGTTTTATAAGCCATATTTATCCCTCGTTTTTTCAATGATGACATATTATTATGTGACATATTAATATATTATTTATTATATTATTATTATGACATTTATACCAATCATACCTTCAATGGTAGTTTGTGCATCCTGTCCAACAATCAGTTCAAAATAAAATCGAATTTGAGAGTCTTTCACCTTGTACGCTGCAAAGGAATGAGAAAAGTAAAGAATGTTTCTAGTATAATGTAGTGATACGTACGTCAAAATTACTTGGCATTTATGAAAACAGAAAATGAATCAAATATAGCAAAGCTTTACAAAGCTCTAGCCGTAACCTCTAATAGATATACATTTCTTTTTCTTGTAATACAACACTGTGAAGCATTTCATGTGACATTTCATTTCAAATGCAATATTTGTCTACATTATGAAAAAAAACTCGGAGCAAATTAATAATGATGTTTCAATGGTAACCAAGCTTCAACGCAAAAAGTACTTGTAATACCGTATTGCCTCTAATAAACGAAACAGCGCGGCGTTTAATACAAAATCAAGCTTTTGAATGTGGCGTTTAATAGACAGCGGCATTTATAAGAGGGCGGCGTTTATTACAAAGGTTCGGCTTGAAATGCAGCGTTTAATAAAGGGCGGCCTTTATCTGAGGGCGGCGTTTATCTGAGGGCGGCGTTTATCTGAGGGCGGCATTTATTACAAAGGTTTGGCTTGAAATGCAGCGTTTAATAAAGGGCGGCCTTTATCTGAGGGCGGCGTTTATCTGAGGGCGGCATTTATTACAAAGGTTCGGCTTGAAATGCAGCGTTTAATAAAGGGCGGCCTTTATCTGAGGGCGGCGTTTATCTGAGGGCGACATTTATAAGAGGGAATACGCTATGCATGCAAGGATGCAACAAATGTTGCAACACCCAGCTAAACAAAGTGAAATTATGTTCAATGGTCCAACAGTTTTGAACATTTTCAAATTTCCTGCAACATTGTGCAAAAAATGTTACAGACTGCAACATGGGTTGCAGAATGAGACAGCATAAGGTAGGCAACAAATGTTGCATCCAAATGTTGCATTGTTTGGCCGGGGCTTAAGCAATGGCTGCAGGATTGATATATATTACAATAATACTGGTGTACCACAGTACTTTGTTAAATAGTTTTCGAGTTGTACAAAACTTCTATATTGCGATAAACAGCAGAAAATAGTGCATGCCCAAAAATGTTTCCGCTGTTTATAACGATTTTGATATTTGTTGAAGTTGCTTTTTTTGTAGCATAATAAAACATAGGGGCCCTATGGGCATGTTCGAAGAACGACTCTGGTTGAATATAGCTATTTCGGTCAAATGATGAAAGATGTTCATCGGTATGCACAACGATGACGATAATGATTATGATGATAATGGTGGTGGTTATGATGATGATGTTGATGAACACGATGATCATGATGCTGGTTGGTAGGGGTGATTGTGGTTGTATGGTGGGTATGGTGGTGGTGATAGAGGTGGTTGTGGTGCTGAAGGGGTGGTTGTGGTGGTTGTGATAGGGGTGATCGTGGTGATGGTTGTAGGGGTAGTTGTGGTGGTGGTGATAAGGGTGGTCGAGGTGATGGTTGTAGGGGTGGTTCCGATGGTGGTGATAGGGGTGGTCGAGGTGATGGTTGTAGGGCTGGTTGTGGTGGTGGTAGCGTTCCTTTAGATGTTGCACACCATCAATGGTGGTGATAGTAATCATGATGATGATGATGATGATGATTATCATTATTATTATTATTGTGACGATTTTCATCGTGAGGATAATATTAATGATGATTTGTTTTGAAAACTGTTTTGAAATTGCCGCTCTTTGGCAAAACTCTTTGTTAAATGTTGAGAATGCCTGAAATGTCATTTACCAAAGCAAGGTGGCAATTTTCCAGTTCCATTTAGTAAACAAGGATGAGTCAGTTGTCACATGACCCCAGATTGACAAAAGTGCTTGCAGGCGAATTGTGAACAAGTAACGCAAATTAGCATAAATGGCGAGACAATGGCCCTAATGGCATTCTTGACAATGGCCCTATTGTTACACGTTTTCCATTGTTCAAGCGTTGGTTAGTTGGTGAGTGAGTGAGTGAGTGAGTGAGTGAGTGACATCCACCCCACACCAATGTGTTCGAAGTTCTTCGAACACAAAAACCATGAAAATTTACCTTGCTCCAGGACATCATGTGCACTCTTTATAAAACTTGTCATGTTGTGCTGTTTCACAAATTTATGATGATTGTGATTGCCTTGATCCTGATTTGATTGGAAAATATGTCCAAATAATCTATGACCAAGACTTTCTGTTGGACCTTCAAAATGTCTCTGAAAAACAAATGCTTAGATAAGACTTAGAGACTAAGTCCATTGATGTACATTAGGCTACTAGAATAGCATAACTTGCCATGTTAAAAGATGTCTTGAGCAGTGAAAACCATGTATTTTATGATAACTTTTTTAACAAAGTTATTTGTGCAAGGGCAAAGGGCTTGCCCTAGAATCCTCTATGGTTTGAAGTCTGCACTTGTTTTCATGGAATAAGGAGAAAAATGGCAAAGCGTGGGTAGTTTCATTGAATATAACAAGCCAAACAGAGGCAGCTTACCTCAAAATTTTCTCTCTTGATAAACATATCATTTTGTGATAATTTCTGAATAAGGAAAGAATGGTTAAATTATTTCAGCATATGAAATGAAACATTATGATAAGCAAATCAACATACTGTTTTCAATGTAATGTAGGTTCGGGTGATTGGCAGCATTATGACAGCCAGGTACACTTCATAGATATTGAGATACTCTGCCTATTGGGGGATGATCTCCTGACTGAGTCTTTATCTTTCTTGCAAGCAGGTCCCAAGCTCTGGGTATGATATAGAACATGCCCTTATATGCTTATTATGATCAGAGAAAAAGATGAAAAAATAATTAAAAAAACAGTGAGGAACCAACTAACTTCTAAGAAATAATGGTAATATAAAAGAAGAACACTGGGGTAAATTTTAAAGCAAAAAACTAGGTAGTTAATAAGAACAAAAATTGATGTTTTCTGAATTTCTTGAGAATAAGGGTAGTGAAAGTCTTAAATAAGACAGACAACCCCAGGTTTTTTTGGATGCTGAATTAATATCTGGAGAGAAAATTCCACCAAAACAGGGGTCATTTTTGCTGCAGGCTCAGTTTGTCGATTTCAATCCTTTGATCGGTGGATATTCACCCTTTCTGTCCGTGATTTCAATCCCTTGATTGGGGGATTATAACCCAATACATGAAGGATCTTGGAATCCAGGTAAAGGTATCTTGCTATATGATGATGTGGACATATGGCTTTTGCCCTAGGCTGATATTGGAACAAATCCAGGGTACTCGTCAAGCAACCTCAGAAGAATGGACAGTTGAGTTGACTGTAAGTTTATGGAAAGAAGTCTGACAAGATTTGGATAAACTAAGGTGTTTGCAATCACAGTGACCCCAGGTGGTTTCTAGTCAACTCACCCCACTGTCAACTTGCCCCATTGACAACTCGCCCCACTCTAGGTCAACTCCCCCAAATTTCAAAGTTAACTTGACCCACCTTTAAAGTCAACTTGCCCCATCTCAAAAGTTAACTTGTCCCTACTGAACTATAAATATTTAAAGTGAGGGGCACTGCCTCCAAACCCCCTTTTATCAATTTTGTTGTTTTCTATCATTATTTAATGGTGGGGCTAGTTGACTTGACAGATGGGGCGAGTTGTACAAAAATGTGGGGCGAAATCGACATGACTTGAAAGAGGTCTGACTTGACCATGTTAAGGCAGGCAAGTTGGTATTGGGGCAAATTAACCTGTTACCTTCAAGGAGACTTTGTTTTGGTGGTTTGTCATGATTTTGACAAATCTAAGAAAAAAAATAGTAGTATTCTTACATCAAAGAGATTTTCCAGTTGATTTTGATACGGTGAGCTGAATTTTGGCTCTCTCTTGTTACGGTGTACGCCCTCAGGGCCTGAGGAAGAGCTAGAATTCCCCATTATTATATTGTGTTTGTTGCTAAATGTAAATGCTAGGCCAAGATCCAATTCATTAAATTCATTCACCAGTTCAGCACCCCTCCTCCTGGTCCTATTTTACACATCCAGTGGTTTCCTCTATTATGATCAAAGGTGATTTCCATCTTTTTGTCGACAAAATGATCAACCCCGTTTGTATTGTCCTCTGTTCTTGTTTTGATCCTGCCACATTGCAACTGGTTCTCTACCTGTCTACTTTCCAAAAGTACTTCCCACTCTTACAGCCTTGGGCATGCGCAGTCAGGGAAATTTTCTCTTGGTTTGGAACAAAATGGCCGCTGAAGTAGGTCATGACCACGTGAAAATTACAACAAGAAGAGCGTCTACAAAACCTACACCTTTGGAAATACCAAGGTTAGTAAGTATTGGTCCTGCAGATTTCAAAAGAGACTATCTAGAAAGCTGCAAACCCGTGATTTTGTCTTGCTATGCCAGATCATGGCAAGCTTCTAAATGGACTTTGCAAGACTTGAAAAACAGAGTAGGCCAGAATTTGATTAATGTTAGAAGAAAAACAAATTTAGAAGAATACAAAGTTGGTCAGAAATATGATATAGAAAAGATGAAATTTGAAGATTATGTTGACAATATCATGAAAGATAATAAAAAATCCAAAGGATCGTATATGGCAGTTCAGAATATTAAACAAGCTTTTCCACAACTTCAGGACGAACTACCGATCCCTGAATTAGTTGGTAAAATGCATGCAGGGCCATTTCTTTGGATTGCCAAGGAAGGTCATTATGAATTCTGTCATTTTGATCCTGATGACAACATTCTCATTATATTAAATGGCAGAAAGAAAGTAAAACTGTTTGGGTGTGATTTGAAGCCTATGTATCCTAATGAACTTGGCTCTAAAGGAAGAACAATACAGTCTCAAGTATATTGTGATGACCCAGATCTCGAGAGATTTCCAGAATTTGAAAAAAAATCATGCTATGAGGTGAGTTTTAATAACAGATGTTGGGCATTGCTTTTGTACCAGGTGTCAAAGAGAGTTACCAGAAAATAGTTGGAACGGCTTTCAGCAGTGGAAGTTTGATCACAGGTTTGGCAGAGTATTTCTGACCATGTTGAAAGATGGTTTGGCAATGATTGTTGGGAAGTATTTTCAGTACCTGGCTTCAAGGACCAAAAGTAAAGCAAAGTAAAGATGCAGTGTTTAAGTCTACTTCTAGCCTAGGGCTACTCAGTTGACAGATGCATAAAGCAGGGTGCAGCCACACATGACCCTCATAACTACTGACCAGGTACCCATTAATACACCTGGTAGCCTGGTAGAGAGAGGCACATTTGAGTTAATAACTTGTCCAAGGTTGTTATCTCTGCAACACAAGTGGAAAGGGTTTGACTCTCGAACCCACATTATTTTCATTGTGAGTCCTGCACGCTAACCACTGCTCCACAGAGACCACAGTGTTGATAACAACCTGATGGTTGGAGGATGTGGTGTTGGGATGAGTAATCAGTAGGCCTGCCTGGTTCTGTGTTTCAGATCCTAATGTTAGAAAGAGTATTTGATCTCCAATGATTGGAAGAGATTTTACGACCTAGTATTTGGACCCAGTATCCTTCCGAGTCTCAAACCCAGGAGCTGTGGTGCTTAGATGAGTTGAACAAGAGTAATTTCTTGTGATGTATTGGAGATGCTCCAGTGCGTAACATCTAGAATATTTTGCACCTACTCAATATTGGTAAGAGATGTTACCACTTATTGTCATAAAGTTTTTGTAGAAACTACTGTTTGAGAATTTATGAGACCTTTGTCTGGAAGAGCATTTCCTATCTTGCTGGAATTGTTTTAATCTCCTGGTGTTGGCAAAAGCTTTTGGAACATTGTATTTGAACTATTTTATGCATCCAATCTTTTTGCCTCTAACCTTGGCAAAGTCTTACTGGGATGTTTCTGCGTCTAGTGTTTGGAGAAAGCCTTCAGAACCTTTCTAGCAAGCAAGCAATCTCATTTGTTAATGCAGGTCAGAGGTTCTGGCAGGTAAATAGCTGATGCGGACCTGCAGCTTGTGCCTCCAGACTGATATTCAAGAGAAATATCCTGGGTACTCATTTACTGACCTTGAAAGAATGGACAGCTGAGCTGAGTCTAGGATTCAGTTGCGATCTATATGAGTTGCAGTTCAATTTAATAGGGCACTTTCTTGCAGATACTGTTGCATCGTGGTCCAACCAGCTAGCTCGTGATACCATGACCTGGCACACCTGCATAGATCGCTTTACAAGAAGCAGAAACAGAAGTTAAAATGTTGAGGGGGAGACTGGAGACAACATGGTTAGCCAGCAGGAAAGAATAGCTGGAGTAAGGAATAGCGATGGAATTGGAGGCAGCCAAATTTTGTGCAACTGATAGGAACCCATGGGAGATGGTGACAGCAAAGCCACATTGGGCATAAGTGCCTGGGAAATTATGATGGTGATGACGAGCTGTTGTCTTTTCCAATCAAAGATCATTTTACTTGTGATGATTGCTGCGACCTCATAGAAACCAGGCATTAGATTGGTGCAGAGTACCAGCTTGACTGAGAGCCCAAGATGTTCCTCTGTTGGAGGTGGCCTTTGTTAGCTGTGACCACTATGATTCGAGGCTGTGCCCTCACTAGCAGTTAGCCTGTTAAGCACAGTCGGTATATCTTAAAGGAAGCAGGAATCTCCTGGTCACATGAGTTATGTCTCTCTACAACCATGATCAAGACAAGGACCCCTTTTCTATGTGAGAATGACAATTGTGGCTGAATAAAGCAGTAGAAATACAAAGATGGAATGATGCAGTTGTAAAGCAGGTTTTACAAAGTGATGTAACCAAACAAAACCCCAGTGATGCCGGAATGTGCAAAAGTTAAAGTGACTTTAAAACACTTTGTTTTGCATAGATACTCCGAAGAATGAATAATCCATTTACATTGACAAAGTTTTGTGGAAGCTCGTAGTGGATTTGTTGATATTGGGGTAGTTGAGAAGCTATTTCTGGGATCATTAAAGCTTGGATATTTTCGTGTATGCAAAGGTCGGTTATTAGAAAGCTTAACCTGGAGAAGATGAGGTGATGTCATGGTGTCATTAGCACCGGTCACTAGCATCGGGCTAGCATCTCAAAAATTGACAACCTATGCAGAGCACAACCCTGGTGGCTGTGATGCTACAATGGCCGGGGAACCCCGACATCACCGAGGCCATGGCATCACGAGCTAGCTCAATACAGTATTGGTATGCCATAGTATCTTCAACAGAGCGTGCTATTATTATTAAACTCGTCATTCCTTGTGGCAAGTCGAAGCAGTCATAGATTCGGTTCGAGTTTTACATTCGTTGACAGTCTATCCCTCTGGGTGCAGTTAGGCATACGAGGTGTTTCTTTTGTCTAGTTTTTAGGCAGCCGACTTTTGTTCTTTTCTCTCGAAAGGACCATCTAGGCCGGATGCTGCTGGTTTTTCTTGGATTTCTTAGGACATGGCATTTCTTAGCAGCTGGCCGCTGGGATGAATCATTTTCTATCAGTTCAATTTTCTTAATTGAGTTGTGTTAAAATGTAATTTTTTTATTCTCAGTGCATACTTGAAGCAGGAGATCTGCTTTACTTTCCTGCATTTTGGTGGCATCAAGTAACATCACTGGAAACAACAATATCTGTTAACATGTTCTTTGGAGACAGTGGAGAAAACACATATTTAACAAAAATCATGAACTCTAATCAATTACCAGCCTTTCAACATTGGCTGTTGAATATCATCGAACAAAACAGAACCACAGCACAATTTCAAAAGGTTCTAGAAAACCTGCCGAAATCAGTTGAAGGATTTCTGTTGAAGCAATGGCACGAGATACCGTCTAAGGAGCAGTTAGATGTTTTTCTCAAACTTATTATGGAATATTTAGGGATCGAGAGAATACCTGAATGCAAAGAGATTAAAAATCCACCTCCATTGAAAATCAGAGGTTTACTTTGGAGGTCATAGAGAAAACAATGCCAGATAGTTAGTTTCAATAACATAGTATTAATTTTTGAGTAGTACACAATTTCAAAATTGTGATAAACAGCGAAAACATTTTCGGGCTTACTTAAAAGCACTTTTTCGTCGGACACTCCTCATAGTATAAACGTCAGAAACAGACCGAAACTAGAAATTAATTGAAGAGTCAAAATGAAGCATGTTAGTGAGTATGCCCAACAGTGTTTCCGCTGTTTATCATATTTTCACATAAAATTCATTGATGTCCATAATTATGTAAGTTAAACAGCCAACTGATATCAAGAAACAGGGCAAGAGGCCAGATTAAAGGGATGTGCAACCTAGTTTAGTTAATGACCAGTACTTGTGTAAAAAATTCTACGTGCTGTTTACGCGACACCGGTGTGAAATGCAAGCGGCTCAAAATCGTATCGTTTCGGTCTTTGTGTGAAAATGGTTTGGAAAAACGTTTGAAAATGCTGGTGGATGAAAACGGAGCACTAATTTGCTTGCCTTGGTGAAACGGTTGGTTAAACGAAGATTGCCCAAAAACGGGGTGATTTGCTTAAGAGGCCCTTGTGAGAAACTTGGGCCTTAACTTGATTAACAAGCTTTTTTAGCATTTCGGTGCCCTGTCTTCTATCTTGCTTGTATCACGTTGCCAGTTCAATTTCTTAACTTCGAGGGTTGATGATGAAAATACAAGGCGAACAATTGCAATCTGGCAAACATGCATAACAATTATCAAAAACGGTGTGCTTTTGCACCGATTTTGCATAATGGTGACATGATGTATTTAGTACCAGTTGCTAGGATGTCAGAAGTAGATAAACAAACGAGAACTCGATCCTGGCTATGACGCAACCATAGCTGAGACTCGAACCCCGATCACCCTGAGCTACTGACATCACGATCTGGCAGGATAATACCGTCAGACCAAGGCACCTTCCGATGTAAAGCAAAGCACCATGCGAGACGATGTGACTTTGTCAGCCTATCTTTATGTTACGCATGCGCTGTTAAGTTATGTTGTGGAATACGCGAGGACTGAGATGCAGAGATGTATCCCTCAAGTAATAAATGAAGTCTCTATCTTTGTTGTTGTCTCTTTAAAGCTTTTACAGACGAAAGCACCATTCGATGTAAAACAGCGCGATTTTAAGCCGTTTTAATTTCGGGCTGGTATCGTGTAAGGGTTCTTTATCTTAAATCTTTTTCCTTTGTCTCCTTTATATGATGAACAGCCTGTTTCCGAAACGCGGATTTGCTGTTATCATAAGTCTTGCTTCTAATACAGTCTTCAATGTAGAGTAATTTGTGATTTCTTAAAATATAAATGAATACACGATTTCTGTTACAAGTGAGCCAATTAGACCAAAAAAGGATTACGTATATAGAATTAAATACAGTTCTACCAAAAACCTGGTTCTTTCAGATCGTAGAGGTCGAGCGACTACCGCAAAATTGTTTTCAACATATCGCGAATCAATGTAGAAACCGTTAAATTTGAATCCATTATTGTTTTAATGATTCTGTTATCACGACTCTTTGATCGTTTGAAAATGATCTTACGGCAAAAGCCACCGTAGGACGACCGTACAATGATTGTGTAATTAGAACGATTAGGACCATTAGGACAACTTACGATTGAGCGATAGCCGTGAAATCATTATAATCTTACTGAAACCAGGCTGAACTCGTGAAATCATTAGACGTCTTACTTTTACAGCAATGAACTAAGGTATTATTCAGTCCATCCCTGTTTTCACGATTCTGCTAACACGACGTCTCGACCATTTGACAATTATGGTTAAGGCAATGTTTTATGTTTCGCTACTAATGAACTAACGACGGTATGGGTTTGGTGTATAACGGGGAGATCTATAAGGATAACGCGATAATTATGACATCACTACGATCTTACGGAACCCAAGCTTAACTTGTGAAATGATTTAGGTTTTATTCCAGTGAACCTAATTGATTCTGCATCAAAACCGGGAAGCTTTTGAACTGACGATTTTCAAACAAACCATTTTGGAACAAAACTAGGAGTGCTTATTACGGGGCTGTTAACGATATCCGTTTTGAAAGCATGAAGACCGAATTTTCTTTCAATGCTAATTAGAAGTGGGCAGCGAATTGTATACCAAATTCTAAATATTGCCAAAGCTGCTTTCGGGTATTAGGAAATGTTGTTTGAAAACTCTGATCGTCCAAATATTCCCTAGAAAATACGAAGTCAAAACAATGGTCTCAGTTTAGGATCATATCTAGTGTATCATATCTTATATACCGTGAAAAAATCTTATGCTCATGGACTGCCAACTATCTATAAGGCCCTAGTTTAAAGATCTTACACTGAATGCAAAATGTCTTTTCTAGGCAAATGTTTGACCGTTTGGTCACATCGCAAAACATTACTGGTGAAACATTTTTATGTTTCTCATTGGCAGAAACTACCGTTTAAGATTTTTAAAAACATTGCCAAGAGAATATCATGCAATGTTTTGTAACATGGCCAAACGAATATACATTTCTTTTAAGCAAATTGAAATGTTTGACCAACAATGTTTGCCAGTTTTTCATGGCTTAATCCTTGGTATCTACGATATAATTACTTGATTAGATGTCTATGCCGACTATCACAATCGTCCAGTTCCTATAAATATCAACTGATCTTCTATAAATTATTCTATTGCAAAAATAAATAATTATCTATGTTGGGCTCCTGCTACTCTAAGAACATAGCTTACAGTAAATCCAAACGCAAGAACACCTAAAATTATACAGACATTGGCAATGGTGGAACCTAAAAAGCTGTTTTCATGTTGAATGTCACTAGTTATACCATTCACATTTTCTCCTTTATTTGAAAGGCTGGTTTGTCTTTCACGCTTCTCTGAATTCCTTGCATCTATCAACTTCTGAATCTCCTGAATAAGAGAAATAAAAACAACTTGATTTGCCATGCATTGGCGTTAAAGTCACTGCTTTGAGTCATATATCTTGTTTCATCATCATCAACAGAATAGTCAGCTAAAAGCAGCGCTGGCCCTGTGCAAAAATTTTCTAATTATGTCAGTGACAGACAGTCCGCAAATATATGTAATATTGCTTCACTAACTTATTTGGGACTTCCTCCCCATTTTTTCCAAGGACCATCCCTATAATTAGACTCAAATCCCATAAAGATAGCAAAATTATTAGGATTGCCACCTTGACAACCCTATACCTGAATAGCAACCCTAATAACTTTTTAAAAAGTCTATCTGAGCGGCAAATTGCGATAAATTCAATCTACTTTCAGAGGTGGGTTGCTACTTCAGTTTGAGTAGAAAAGTGTCGTTTTTGGGAAATAAATACCTCATGATAGCAGTCAAAGTAAGAATCCAAGGAAAGCATCATCAATGGGTGAATGTTCATGTGGTGAATAAGCACATATTGATAAGTTGATATGAGGAAGTAGTTTGAAATGAGCATCTCTCTTTGGGTTTTAGAGAATGACAATCTTTGGAGGGTGGCTTTGATAAAGTTATTTACTCAACGGGTATAGAATTGGATGGATGCTCATTAGAGGAAGCAGGTGAAGGAGAAATGGTGTACTTAGTGCCAGCCACTAGGATATCAGTAATAGGTTAACAAATTGAGACCTCGACCCTGGTTGTGAGGCTACCATAGCCTGGGCTCAAAGTCTGATCTCACTGAGCTTCTGACACTATGAGACAGCTTTTTAAAGAGAATTTGATGTACCTCAGCTATGTCAGGAAAAAGTTCACAGAATATTTTGTTTTTGATGTTAAAATCCATTGACCTCATTGCATATTGTCTTTTCTGAAAAGGAAAACAGGGTGTCATTAAAATATGATGGGAGAATGTTAAAAATTTTGCAGGGAATGTTTTTGACACATACCAAAATGTGAATGACATATTGTGTCTTTTCATAGACTATGGTATCCGATGACTTCGTATATTAACAATTTAGAGATCTGAAAACCAATTTTCGGCAAAAATAGCAGAAAAATTTCCAGCGTTCTTTAAATTTGTCTGATACTCCTCAGAGTATGAATGTCAAAAGCAGACTGAAACAATAAACTAAAGCAGAAATCATACCCAGATGCGGCTTGAAATTCACCAATCAGAAAGAAAAAATGAATATTGGCGTTGGGTTTTAAACACCATTCAGCTTTTGATGGACAGAACAACAAAAATTAATTCTGAAGCTTTGTTCAACTCAAAAACTATTTCATTATTAAGTTTGTTAGTTCAGTCATTTGAGAGTCTTTGTATGGTTCCTTATAAGAAAATGTAGATATGTTGTCTTGGTGACTTATACCTTTGGCTGCTTTACACAAAATAAAATAAAGATCAAATAGTTTCTTTACAGTTACCTGGTAATCACTTGTTTCAATGCTTCCAAGAGTTGGAGACTTCTCCAGCTGAAAAAATATATCAAATGAAAGTGAGATCAAATAAAATTTATCACATGAAACTAAACATCAGTATGACTACTAATCCAAAACTCACAAGCACAAAAAACCATTTTTTTAAAATACCATACATTGAAAATTTCAAAGTATAGAGCTACACAAAACATACCATGAAACTTAGAAGGCCAGTTAATATTGTTGAAACAGACCATGCTGGATTCCATGTATCAGGATGGAAATCACTGATTGACAAGCATAACCTAGAACATGAACAAAAATGATTAGAGGTTGAAAGGGAACTTAGTAACTTTGTGCAGTTTCAATTTGTAATGCGGTTAAGTTTCCCAGATCTAAGATTGCAATAAATTGCACTGATTTCACTAATACATTACAAGCAATTTTTAATATCCGATTATAAATGAGGATATATGTATGATACAATATATTTTCAAATTTCTCCAAGACGTTGCTGTAAAAGTTTAAAAAACCTATGTTTAACAGTTGACCCTTAGAAGGGCTGGGCAGTACCCCTGCTGCCGTTCCCATTCCACACACCACTGATTGTTTGAGTGGAGAGAAATTTCAAGGAATAAGAACATGTTAAGTGAATTTTCACCTTGTATTTGTTTTGAATCTTCCACTGGGAGTAATCATGATTATTTTTGGTGGCTTGAATGGAAAATCTCTTGGAAACACTAGTTTACCATGGTAATAACCACCTACAAAAACAATTATAAACAACATTTACCCAAATATAAATAGAAAAATCTTTGGCTTGTTTACAACTTGATGTTGAAAAAGAATCAAAACATTTTTGGTCATACTAAGATCTAAGACAGGCTTTCATGTGATTGCACTCGCACGCATTGGCACACACCAGTAGCCTTCTAGGTGTCAAGATATCACACACCCTGATTTGTTAAATGACTTGATAATTTGCTTGTAATTAAGGTCAAGTGTCTTGATAATTTGCAACACATTTGTGAACGCATATTTCCTCCAACACATAGCATATTTCCTCCAAGCAGTATCTAATCTAAACCTCAAAGAAACAACAGGGGAACCTTAATCACACGACATCTGTATATCTGTGACTGAAACATTGAACTGGACTGAAAGCGCAAAAATTTGAAAGCAGTCGCAAACATTCAAAGAAACAACAGGGGAAATAAAATGGAAAGATTCAAATGAAGACTTGTGCCCATTGTGTGCAAACGAAAATATAACAATTTCTTTGCATTTTCACCTCCCTCCTACACGACACTGGTAAATCTGTGACTGAAGATGCAAACATTTGAATTTCCATTCAAAGGCCCATCACACGGATTCGTTTTCAAAGCGTTGCCTTTTCATGTCAATGAAAACGTATGGAAAGTTTTGCGTCTACAAGTCTACAAGCGTTTCTGGCTCGTTTTCACTGGCCACATTGAGAAGATGATGTCAGGTTTCCTCATCTTTGAACTTTGAAATTCTTGTTACTGCATCCTTTTCAAATGTTTCAATGTCTTCACGTTTTCAAAAAGTTGCGTTTTCAAAAGATTCTACCCTGGAAACCATTTTCAAATGTTTGCCTTTTCAGTCACAGATATACAGATGTCATGTTGACGGGAGGTGAAAACGCAAAGAAATCATCGTCTTTTCATTTGAAAACATAGCTCTCTGTGTAGACGGGGCCTCTGGAAATGTTTTCAAGTGGATAGCGAAAACATTCTTAAAATGCTTGTGTAGAGGCAAAACATTTGATGCGTTTTCACTGACTTGAAAACACAACTTTTTGAAAACCTATCCATATAGATGGGGCATCATAACATCATCTTCTATCAACAAATACTGACCAATGTCTGTTGGGAGGCAGACACTACAAGGCTAAAGGATATTATATTTCCCCATTTTGGATCTCCAGATCATGCCTTAAAGACACCATTGAAAAGATGTACATGTACCATTTTCATTTTCAAAGCACAAAAAGCAAATAGTTCATGAACAGGTGCCTATTATAAGTCTTTATGGCTTTACTCATTTGCGTGCAGTTTAGGGATTTCGAGAAGCCTTTTCAATAGTTTGTGGTTTGCTGCTTCAGAATAAGTCGCATCTTGCATCTTTTGGTTGTTTTTACATTGGTTTATGGCTTAATCCACGTAGCCGTATGTTGTAACCAAGACAAACCTGCAGCTACTAATTTTTGTACTTCTGTACTAATTTTAGAAGGAATGGGCTGAAAGACTCGCAACTGTCAGCAACTAGAAAATGTAATGCAAACAGTGACTAAGTGTGGCATCTAAACAACAGTTGCAAAAGTGAGCAATTGATGACAACACCATAAGTAACTATTTGCATTGAGGGTATGGTTATTTGATTCAGGCTGGGTAACAAAATCTATCAAAGACTGTTGCAGATATTTTTACGGCTTTGCAGCTTCTGGTACCTCTGTAACACAAGATAAACAATAAAACAATAGAAAAGAACAATGGAAATGCGCTTCTGCATGCACGAGATGTTGTTGAAAACTGTCATATCTGCAGAGCAGAGTGGGAATAACAAGCCTGTACCTGTTAGAACAACAACCCTCAAGATGATAAAAAAGTAGCTCCCGAGTTATAGATAAGCATAAGTAGCTCATTGGTATAAATACAATCACAAGGTAAAAAATTGCAAATTATTTGTTGCATGAATACCTAGAGCTGTTCATAACAAACATACCTTCATAAGGTGACTTTTCTGGCCCAGTTATTACATAGTGCCTGAAATTAAATTAAATTTGAAAACCAATAAATAAAACTGGCTCAGAATAAAAACAGCAAGATAAAAGTTCAGGAAAATCATGATGTTTTATTGGGTCAGGGTCAGGTTAAGTCTGAAAGATGGCCGCCTTCGCCTTTGCAAATTTAGGCCACTTTTTTAAAAGAAAGGAAACTAAAACTTGACACATCGAAAAAAAGAAGATACGGCAATGGTTCTCACCATTCTAATATATTCGACGGCAAAGGCTCCGCAGTAATGTATGGTACAGGATCCTTTTTGATTCGTAGATAGTCTTGTCTAAGACGCGAAGCTGCTGATGTTGACACTGACTTTTTGCTCATAATTTCTCATATAAAATTCGTTCCTTAACGCTCAGAAATTGTTTTAAATGCTTATTCTTACAAGAGTTCAGTCTTTTATCTATTGACAGAGTTTATAATACAGCCATTCTTAATGCAACTTGGTTTTTAACAGTTTTATTTGCGATTATGTCATTCCAAATTTCAGGGACTGGTCGTCTCCTGCCACCATTACCATCATAACACCTTTCGGTTTCGGATTTGCATTGCACGGATCATTTGACATTTGACACTAGTACTTTGTGTTACACGTAAACAGAACTTTGGAACAGGGCGGGGAAGGAGAGATGATAGAGAAGTACGGGGGTAAAGGGATAATAAAGAAAAAAGTGCCGGGGGTGGAACATTTCCGTATGCACCCAAGACCTATAATACTTTCAAAAGGAATTCCCCAAATTTTCAAAAATACCTTCAGAGATACCCTAAAATATAGTTTTGAAGCATTAGAAAACAAATTTATCATGTCAACAAAAAAACACCCAACATTTATCTTGTACCGCAATACACGTATTTTTTTTTTAAGAAACTAAAAGATTGGCCCAGTATATTCAAAGTTTCTTAAAATTATCGGATTTTGAGTAATGAAAGTTTCTTACGAGTTTCTTATTTATCTGTATTGATGATATTGTGATTTTATCTGAATAATGTTCTAAACCTATATATCGATTGTATTTGGATGCTTGTGTCCTTCCATCTTTTCTGCGTGTCACAAATATACGTTATTGGATACAAAACATTGAAAATAAACTTGAGTGTCACAGAAATATGTTTAAAAGTTTCTTAGTCAAAGATTTTCCATTACTGGAGTGTTTAAAATTTTTTGCCATTCGAGATTCTTTCTGGGCTTCTTATCAAGAGTTTCTCATAAAAAAAAATACGTGTATTTACTTTCCATCGTTCGAAAGGTACCCCCAAAATGATTCTACAGGATTCTACATACACGTTTTTTTATTATAAGGAACCTTTGGTCTGAGTTGAGGCTGGAGTTCCTTAATTTTTCAACAAAATGAGGCTGAAGGTTCCTTAAACTGTTCCTTGTCGTTGGATATGTATAAATGCTAATTTTTACAGCAAATTCATAGAAACTATTCTTCATTTCTAACTTTAAGTATAAATGGAGCGTTTTGGGGAAGAACGATGGGAAATATAGTGTACTTGTGTTCCTTTTTGGTACAAACCGTCTTGTTCTTTAAACAAGAGTTTCTTAGTTTTTCATCCAAGCCTCGGCAGTTCCTTAAAGTTCCTTAATTTTTTTGGAATTTTCAGCCTCGAGTTCCTTATAAAGGTGTTCCTTATAAAAAAAACGTGTAGAGTAGGACTTGCGTACAAAAATAACCCCCACATACCCTCATGAAGTCAACAAACTGCAGAAACAATTAGCATAGCATATACATATTTTATATCTGATTTCATTTTAGATACATTCTGAATTAAATTTACAACAATTTTTCAAAAATCTAAGAAAAATAACTAAGTTACACTTTGATTCAACTTCTACATACTGTAGTGTCTAATTCATAAAACATCAATTTTAAGAGATTTTACTTATTTTAAGAGACTTTAGAAGGCAAAATGTGATATACTAGGCAAACCTCACGAACTTCCACCAGTTGCTTCGAATATCATAAAGAACAGAGAAAGGTACATTTTGAGGGATCATGAATTGCTATCAGTAGGATAGATTTATCCTTATAAGTAGGGACGCCGGAGAGGGGGGCGGGGGAGAAAAAGTGCCCTTCAAGGATAGCTAAAAATATTGTGGAAGAACATGATTAATATTCGTTGAAACATTTTTGATAGCATTTTAAGCCAATCTAAAGGGCGTGGCCACAAAAATTTTCCCGGGGGAGTACCCCTGGACCCCCAAGTTTTTCGGCCCGCTTCGCTCGCCTTCGGTCTCGATTGCCCTTACGTTCCCAGTCACCCCCTTGCCCTACCATCGCTCCAGCGTCCCTGCTTATAAGTAGCGAAGTGATCGTGATTGAACTTTAGCTGCTACACTGTGTGGTTAGAAAGCCAACGACAATTCCACTGAGCTAAAGTGAAGAGACCAATGAAATTGTCGAGTAACTCACCGATTCATACAACGCAAGGCTCACCTCCCATTTGGCTTTGTGTTTTTGACATATGTTAAGAGTAACCATGACAGAGCGCAAGAACTTGATGCAAATTTACGCGAAGGCTTTGCATATCACAGAAATATCAACCTGCTATTTTAGCCCCGAACCCAACGATCAAACAATGTTGGCCCAGCACTTTAAATTTGCTTTACATGTTTGACTTTATGGCCACGTCCAAAAACATTGCTTGACAAGAAAAAGAAACACAATTTATAGCGTGTTTCAACTTGATGCAAACAAAAATGTTGGACGAGCAATGTTTTTGGAGCGGTCAGACATTTGGCTTGACAAGCAAATCTCAAATGCTGGACCAACAATATTCGATCTTTTGGCCAGGGCCCGGCCAGGGCAGCAGTAGGGTAGTGGTGGGACGGACAAGGTTTCTTATCAAACGATTAGTGTAAATGATAATAACATTTAAAAGAAAAATAACGACATTAGAATAGAACTATCTATGAAAATTACCCTATTCTCTATTCATGTTTAACTTTACTCTTTTTACTTAATTTAACGAAGCCATTTTTTATTTTCACGTCCAGATCTTTCAAAACTGCCTTAATAAACCATCTGCATGTTATTATAGACACCCTGTGGTTAGAAAAAGAGAAATAACGGCTTTGAATACCATATTCATGTTGGTAAGTTAACAAATTTAAACTTTACCAGGTTCATAACCGTTCGTTTCTAACTGTTCAATTCAACATATTGAATTTATTTGACTAAAATCTTGGACAAAATGTATTGGACGTACTATATATGTTTTCTTGCTTGCTACCAATATTTCTTTGAGGGTGAAGGGGGAACTATGAATTAATTAAAATAAAAAATGGCTAAAATAAGCCGTATTTCTTAAAAAAGAGACATTGTTCTAAAATATTTTGTCCAAGATTGTAGATGAAAATTCAATGTGGATTAACCGGTTTGTGTGAAATGCAGCATTCTTGTCTATTTCTTTGTTTGCTTGATTTTTACATTCAACCCGACTGTTTTACTTAAATATTTAGCTGCTATTCTTAGGGCTTTTGAAAAGACCCAGCCTCGGCTTGTTCTTATTTTGTTCTTAAAATCTGGGCAAAATCCAGGTTCGTGTTCTTATAAAGTTGTTCTTATAAAAAAAGAGTGTACGAGCACAACTGGTGTGATAAAAGTTCCTTGCAGAGTTCCTTAACTTAAAAAACGAAATTTCGAAAATATGGTGAGTTAGCGTTTAATGTGAAGTATCATGTTTTGATTATCTTGTCCCTACCGAACATGAAGGTCTCTCTTTTCAAACCTCCTAAAACACCCTTCCCGTGCAAACTTTCTGGCCACGTATCAATTTTGAGCATTAGGATGTTTCCAAGTTTCTATCTTTGAAAAAAAAAACGTTCAAGTAAAATTTCATTTCATAGGCAATTTAAGAGCATCTAACAAGCAACAAGCTAAATCCTTCTGCCAATTCTAAGATATGACATCTTTAACGACAAATTTCTTTCATCAGGTCCCACTCTCTAATAAGACCAAAAATTCAGTTTAAGGGCACCCGGCGGCCAACAGTATTCAGTCATTGGTTGATTAAAATGCAAAGCAAATAGACTTACCATAATGCTAAGATACCAGATGATATTGCCATGACAACAACAGAACACCAAAATACTCGCTTCCAGTACCAATTTGGCTGCTCAATCGCAGGAGGGCAAACGGCTGGTGTTCGTCTCTAAAAGAGATAATCCCCTTTAAATAAATTAAGTTACATTGTTTCCCAGACTACTTTGTATAAGCACCTTAATAAAAAACAGTAGGGCCTTGACTGAAAGTTAATATTGGAAGTTCTTCTTCTTCAAGTGCCTTGCTGTATAACTTGGGGGACCATGTATGTATTATATCCACTCCTTTCTATCTCGGCAACTGTCAGTCATATACTGTACTTTCTCGAAAAAACGCCCTTCCTCGAGTAAGCGCCCCCTTTAGATTCGACTGCCCATTAGATTGGTCCCAGGCACTCCTTTGATGGTGTTTGTGCAAACGCCTCATGGGAGGCGCATAAGACACCTTTTGCTAATTCCTGCAAAATTAAGTTTTCATCACAACCTAGTAGTTTATTCATAAATTTTCAAATAATTTCTCCATTTTAAGACGGACTTTGAAATGAGCAGTGCCTTTGCTGCAAATTAGTTTATAACAAAACATAGATAGAACCTAATCAGATTCAGACTTATCGAGTTGAAACCTAATTTAGTATATCATAACTTTATTTGGCCTTGCAAGCTTAATCGTCAGATAAACGCAAACAGGTTCTTTAGGCCAAGAAAGGTTGCATTCTAAATTTGTCAAGCCAAACGATTGAATTTTATTGATTTCGAAAATTTCGATTCAATATATCTGGTATAATTGAATATGTCATGGATGGCGAACCCTAGGATAGACTTTTCCACAGGTGGTTAAATAAATGAGATTTGAACTAGGAGATTCGAAGGTGCTGTGGCGTCGTGGTGTAATCCAGCTGACTCGTGGTGTCAGAAGCTCAGTGTGGTCAGGGTTCGAGCCCAGCCACGGTAGCGTCACGACCAGGGTCGAGGTCTCGATTAGTTAACCTACTACAGAGATCCTAGCGACTGGCGCTAAAAAACACTATTTCACCTTCACCAACTAGGACTACACGGCCAGAGCAAACGACGTTTTCACTGAGCTATAGAGCTCAAAGAAATCTCCTAGCAACTCTCCAAGTCATACACCCTACAGCCCAAGACTCTCCCACCATTTGGAGATTTTAATGTGCTCTACAAAGCTCATCGGAAACGTCGTTTGATCTCTGTTCATGCAGTCCAGGTTTGAATCCCATCTAATCTGGTTTGATGTGTCATTATGTCGGGATTGATATTAGTTTGAGGTTCCAGGTAAAATAAATAAAACTAAAAATAATCTCTTGAACAATGTATCTAACTTCACATTTCAGATTATGAGGCTGAAAAGTAGATAGAAAAAAATGGTCTACCGGGCATCTTTCAAAATGCAGACTTGAAACAGGTAAGTAAATGTATAAAATGTCATCTTAGCTAACTACAACGGCTTTATCACTGAGTTGAGTTTGGCTGAGTTCTTTAATTGTTGAACAAAAAAGTGTTAGTTCCTTATATTGTTCTTGTCGCGAAATATGGTTAAATACTGATTTAAAAAAACAAACTCTTAATTTTGCTTCGTTTTACTTTGCAAAGTTTGAATATTAGCTGAGTTTTTGGGAGTACGGTGGGAAATATGTTCTTTTATATATCAGTTGAACATAAACCGTCTTGTTCTTCAGAAAATTATTCTTAGTTTCTCATCCGAGCTTCGATGGTTGCTTTCAATCCCTTACTGTTTGAGAAATTTAAACCTATTGTTCCTCAAAAGGTGTTCCTTATAAAGAATCTTACATGGTGTTCCTTATAAAAGAACGCGTATATCGCGTTTAACGTGTATATCGTGCACAACTTACTGTTTCTAAGTCCGTTATCGACACTGCTGTTGAAGTCAGAATTCCCTTTTCACCGTGTAGCTCGAATTTTACTTCTACCTACAACGTGATAATAAAAGGATGAAATAATGTTTAACATATATTTGAAATAGAAGTCGATCATATAATCAAGGCTTTTTAAGAAAAATTTAGAACTGCACACTATCCTTATAACCCAATAGGTGTACAAAATAGAATTTACGAAGGTTAACGTAAATATAACTCAATGCACTCAAATAGGGGGTATGGGGCATGCACTCCAAGAAAATTTTTGAATTTTTCGGGTCTAGAATCGCTCTGGTGGTCATTTCGTGATTAGAATATGCTAAATTCAACTATGAGACAAGGCCAGTTTGCCGACTAAAGCAAAAATATACCGTTGATTAATTGATACAGGGCAACAAGTACTTGAAAATAATGTGAATTATGTTTTATGCCAATTTCTGCACTGCACTATGTATCTTTTAGAACTGCACAAAATTTTTAGAACTGCACATATTTGCGTAGAACTGCACGTTAAAAAACACCCTGCCTATAATGCCTCATTTATTCGATATCGATATGACAAACACAGTACACGGCTGTCTAGCATTTACATTGAATGGCTGAGGAAAGATGAGTACGGAATGAAGTAACTTTTTGATTAAAATATGAATACGTTACAAAATAATGGTGTTGGCAAATAGGACAGGAAATGAAGAACGAGTTCGGCAATAAATGGCAATCAATTAGGTATGAAAAGAAGATGCTGGTTTATGTTGTATGAAAATTAATACTTCAGACCAGGGTATGAAGATTTTCATGAACATGGTATGAAATGAAGATGCTAATGAAAACAGTATGAAATGAAGAGGCTGACCGATAAGGTATAAAATGAAAATGGTTATAAATAAAGTATGAAATACAGATGTTAATGAATGCAGTAACAAATCAAGATACTGGCAAATGAGGTATGAAGTGAAGATGCTAATGAAAACGAATGAAGATACTGACGTATAAGGCATGAAATGAAAACGATTATGAACAAAGTATGCAACGAAGATATCGACGAATGCAGTACCAAATGATGTTGAAGTCCACGGAATGAAAACGGTAATAGCTAAATATGATATGAATTTTATATGTTTATGAATATGGTATGAAATGAAGATGCTGTCGAATACGGCATAGAATTAATATACTAAAGAATGCAGTGCGTAAAAAAAGAACCAACCTCGTCCCCAGGCCCCAAATCGAATTTCCTCGAATCTCAATCGTCAAATCGATTTTGGCCCTGGTACCGGCCACAAAATCTGCCAAAATACTGGCAATTTTGGCCTAGGCAAAAAACAAGATGTAGACTCCGAAAGCAGATGTTCTTAGAAAGGAAATGCAAAGAATTTCATTGATAACTGTAAGGCAAGATACAATATCTCATATAGCATCATTTTTTGGTTTTTATACATGTTTTTTCATATGGTAATCGGCCTGTTTTGGTGTGAAATTTTGAAGAAACTGTGATGTCACTTAAAATATCTATTGTTTGAACAGCCAATCAATTGCGAATAGACAAGGTCGATACCAGGGTCGAATATGGACAGCGGAGTCTCACGGAGAGGCCTATTCACCCTGGGGACGAGGTTGGGTAATTAACATGGCATGAAATGAAAGATGTTGATGAATGTGTACGAACTGAAGATGCTCAAGAACATGGCATGGAGAGAAAAAATGCAAATGGGAATAAAAGAAAGGTGCTAATGACATACGGTATGCAATAAAAAGCTTGATGAGCAGGGAGCAAAATGAACGAAATGGAAAACCTTATAAGAAGACGTGAAGTTGATATTTTAGTGAATATGAATTTGGAGTGAGAAAAGTTGGAAAGAATTAAGGAAAAGATCAAACTAGAAGCTAATCGAAATCACCCTGAAACTGCACTGATGTGCTTCAGGATAAAGTGCGTGTATAGTGATGGGGCACGAATTACTGTTTCACAAAGCACATGTTAATCAACATCTGGAATATTAATGTCTGTAGCTTTTTTTATAGAGTGTCTGACTGGAAAACCTACAGCAAGATTTAGCAATTTTCGTTATTCTGACTGATTCAAAAGAAACTCCTTACTGGTTCACTATCCCAATTGATTCTGATTATCCCAAAGTTGATTTCGGTGACCACACTTGATATTCGAAAGCATGAAGCTACCACATTCCTGAAACAGTAAAATTCTATTCAGTAACAATGTTCACATTCATGCCCTTAAATGATATATTATAGTATATGCTACGCTTTAGACATGACTTCACAAGGATGACAAATTCTAGGATCCAAAATAGATTTTGTACCACAACTTATCTTCCTGCAAAACCACGACAAAGGGGTATTCTTTTGGTTTTATGAAAAGGGTGCTAGACGTTTTCACAAAATAAACAAACAAAATTTTGTAAATTTTCGGCCTATTTTAACGACCTCGAATTAAACTGCTCCAGTTAGCAATTGCATTGGCCCTACTTCAGCAAGGCTACAACAAGCATTTGGATGGTCACTGTAGTGTTTTTATTCTGTATAAATATTTGTGTTATTATGATTATTGTTATCATTATTATTGTTATTATTATTATTTTCATCATTACTATTATTATTACCAAGGAGACATTGTAAACAATACGTTCTTTTATAAGTAGCTAGCTAAGTCATATCTGTAGCTTTGTGGAAGTTTGCGGTGAAAACTACATTCATTAACTTTATTATTCACTACGTGTCCGCATTTGCATCTACCACAGGAAACTCAGTTTAGAATGGTATAATATGCAGTGTGCAAATTGACTCACTGATTTCATATTTAAAATTGACTAACACTATACGCTATACACTCAAATTATGAAAATAAATTCCACCCATATCTATATTTACAGTAAACTTACTTAATGAACCATCTACAGAGGTTATTGGGTGGCGGTAAGGAGCACGTATGGGTCAATCCACTTGATGTAAATTCATAGAATGGATAACCTAAAATTAATACAACTTTATATTTACGGAGGCAAATATTTGGCATGGGAGGAGAAAGCTGTGGCCAAATTAGGAGACACGTTGCTCGCGACACTGTACTTGGCGTGTCTACAAGGGTAGCTAAAGAAGCTAGTGAAAGGCGAGCAACATTCCTCCGAGTCGCGGAGACAAGAAATGTTTCTGTTGTCTCCCAGGAACATTTGCGTGTCTCTCGCTACGAACTTTGTTGCGCGCTACAAAGTTTCCGAGGTCGATGAAATTAGAGACATCGAGGGGATATGTCACATATGACAACATGTCTTCTAGTTTAGCCAGGCCTTAAGTATACCAAAATTACAATTTTTGAGAAAATGCGACTGAAGCCATCAAGGTATGTCTCGAACCTGCGATCTTGGAACCTCTGGCCTTTTAAGAAAAGGTGGTCTGGTTGTTGGTGCGTTCGATCTCCAAGGCTATACGTTCGAGACATGTCTAGTGTGCGATACTCTCGCAAAATCTCTTAGAGTAAATATTTAATTTTGACGCGAATTTTCGTGTTGAAAATACACTCAAACAGTAGTGCGCTTTTCGAACCAACATAACATTTTGTTGTATTGAAAGACAGCCTTATTTTTCATCAACACAGCTTGAGAAATAATTTGCAATAGGAAGCAATATTGCCAAATATGTTATCTTTAAAACCGCTCGCGAATTTTCTCGCCGAATCTAAGTGAAGTAATATGATTTTCCACCCGCATATGAGCTAAAACAGCGCATCAAAAAAATCAGAATGTAGCTTTGTTGGTCAAAAAGGACGTACCCATAACATTAAAGGAGAACAAAATTACAACTAATGATAAACAGCGACACCACGATCTAGCCTGGTTAGGCCACCACGCCACAGAAAAGGAAGTACCACGTATCAAAACGACCAAAAGGCAAAGAGAATACACTTTTTCATACGCAACTGGTTAATAAGCAACTAGGGCTGAGATTTTGTTCATCTTTTTGGTTGAGATTGCTTTATTCATACAGCACATCATTGCAAAACTTGTCAATAACGTTGAAGCAAGAACAGCAAGCAAGCATTAAAAGCAAGAAAAGAAAAAGTCAAAAATTTTTTAGTGGGTTCCAGTCATTCTGTGAAAAACCAGATATTATAAGCAACTTTGAGGGCTGGAGCAAAAGTCCAGTTGCCTATTAAAAAAGAGTATGGCAATAGCAAGAATATGTACCGCATTTATAGCAGTAAAAAGAAATTTATACTGTACGAAAACGAAAGGATATATGGGTCATAGAGAATACGTATTTTTTAGAAACTTTGATTTTCTTGCATTCTGTATAAAAACTTTAATACAGTAGTATAAGCTCCTTAAACTAAGGGGTGAGGAGGCAGCAACGTACGGAGCTGGTTATTAGTAAGATAATCGACTAAACTTGATGCAGGTGACGTATTTGTCAAAAAGTAACAGAAGTTAATTATGATAATAAACAGAACTCACTTTAGAGTCCAATCACAGACGCCATAGGGAAGCAAGGAGGAAGAACAAGAATGTGTTAATGAGCTTGATGTCACTTCATACAATGGGTAGCCTGAAAATGGAAAAAAACACATGAAGGAGAAAAGAAGAAGGCTTAAAGGAAACAGAAGCATAAACATATAGCAGCAAGAGATATTCTTTGCAAGAGCTGGACACTGAACTGCTGAATCCACAATAATTCGCTTAAAGGGTGTTAAAGAGTGGAAGCTTGACAGTTTGCTGATGAAGATTATAAGATCGAAACGTTCATTATAATATGCAGTCCATATTTTTTATTTTCTTTGTTAAAGTGTATCTTTGGGTTTAACCTATTCGATGTATGATGCTTTGTAGGACTGACAATGTTGTATTTTGTCTTCAAAGACGTCAAAAGGAAGCCTCTGAACATAAGAAGTTGGTCAACGCATGTGGTATATGCTACTTCAAGGAAATACAAGGGAGCTTCACTAGAGAACTAGAAAAGGAATTATCGGCGTCGTGCTCATCGAGCTCCATGGCTTTGAACATGTTTTATCCTAATCGCCATTATAATATTTCCAATCAGTGAGAGACATCCATTCAATGGACGACTATACATAAGGATTAGTGCATGTAAAATGACTATGTAGGTTGCACAGTCAGGACAGAGTTACGGTCACCCGGTCATGTAAACCAGAGGAAGGTGAATCAGAACAAGAGATAAATCTTACGCCACACCAAAAGTTTAGAAGCTTTTCAACTAGGCATTGTTTATTTGCCTGGGACGAAGGTTAAATAGTCTTGGTAGGTTGAACGCATGATGAATGTGACTGACTATAGTGGCAACGTTGGAAGAATTAAAGTGCGAAACATGTTCTTATCGGATTATACGCGGGAATAAAGACGCTTCGAACAGAGTTAGGCTTGGAGTGCTCGAAAGTTCAATTTGTTGAAGAAATAAACTAGTGGCTTGCATAAAAAAGAAGTAATGTTGAAAGCACACTCAATCAACTGCAAAGGGTTCAGACGAACAGGAAGGATTATAGAGTATTAAAAAATTACTTGAGCAATAGCAAAAGATGAAACAACTTCACCGTCAAAATGAATCAATAGGCAGAAATGTACATTTAATTTGAAATAATCCATATTGGTGCAGATTTTTTGCCGATATGAAGAGATGATATGCTTGATGCAGTAAGCAAGGCTTGCTGATATAAGGCGAATTAAGATTATCAAGCTTCAGAAGTAGGGTATTATGCTTTTACGACAGGGAATAAAATATCAAAATGGAGAACAGAGCCTTGACAGCCACTTCGAGTGGGATAACCCACAACGTCAGCAAAACACTTGCCTTTTTAGGGTCTTATTGAACAAGACAAGCAGACAGCTTACTGCTGTAATATCCGCCATTATCAACCAAAGTGGCACATAAAAGGTTTTCCAATGCCAGGAACGTGGAATTGAGGCTTGATGAAGGTATTGTGGCGTGGTCGTCTAATACAGCTAGCTCATGGCGTCTGGAGCCCAGTACGGTCGGGGTTCGAGCCACGATGATTTCACAGCCAGGGTCGAGGTATCGTTATTGCGCTAAATGCATTCAGCTTCACCTTTACATTCAGAAAAAATACTTTAAGTCGTTTATGAATAATACGGTATTGCAGAAATAATGTATTTCGCTAAGACCTTACCCGAACTTGTTGCATTCATGCAGTTTACTTCTGAAAAGTGGACATCACCACTTATAAAGAAAACCTGCACAAACAATAAAAGGAAGCATGAATTGAAACATTTCTTGTAACTTGTTATGTCACACTGATAGCACGAACAATATCATCAGAGTGTTTTTAATAAGGAGCTACTCTAGTTTCGATTCCCAGTTTTCATGCAATGACCAGACGGAACACGAGCTACACGTTTTTTTTATAAGAAACCGGTTTATAAGAAACCTAGAACTCGACACCCCAAAAGTTAAGAAACTTTTAGAACTAGGAGGAAGAAGTTAAGAAACTTCAGAAATTTTTGTGTCAGTTTTCCAACATACTGATTTCACATTTGTGGACGTAGTAATAAATTCTCAAGCATTTCCGTTCGATTTCTCGCACCAGCATGGCTAATTCTTTGTAATACAATAATATTAATAATTGTCTTGCTATATTCACGTTTTTTATTGTTTTTACTGCAATTTATTTCCATTAAATCAAGAAACTGTTAAGAAACTTTTAGAACTAAAATTGGGCCAAAAATTAAGAAACTTTTAGAACTAGGCCCCGAGCCAGGTTTCTTATAAAAAAAAACGTGTACTACCACTGAAAATGATTTTTTTTTCCAAAAGTATACCACAGTTGGTGGGATTCAAACCTGGATTGGATGACCAGAAAGCTGCCGATATTTCTACTGAGAATTGTCGAGAAATTCTCTAAGTCATACTGCAAAGTTGCTCCTCCGATCTGGTTTTGTTTTTAGGCTATGTTTAGCCTTCTTCGATACCACACATATTTAGTAACGTCTCTGGGTCTGGCAATAACAAGGTCCAGGTCCCTGGCCTAAAAAGACTCGCAAAAATTGAATTTCTCCCGTTTACTTCCTCCGAACCGTCTAAGACTCATAGATCCCGTTAACCCAAGGTCCCTGCTGCAATTCAACGGCCTAACATATATTTGTAAAGATTTGTCTTATATGGCGAACATTAGGAAAGAGGGTTTACGAGGGAGCTCGAAAGAGAGCTGGATGAAGCACACAGCTTATTTTTATGAACCTTCCTATAGAAGCTGTCAAAATAGATATCAAAATTGTTCGCTCTGGTTATACAGTAAAACCCCGTACATAAGAACTTAAATTTTTAACAAAGCCTCTTTAGGTTCTAACACAATAAGTATACACCATAATCTGAGCATAATCATTATCAGTGTGTATGTCCTAAAATAGGCGAAATTAAAACGGAATCAAGGAAAAACAGAACAAAATACATCTTACATGTTTCTTCTTTTGTGTGAGCCAGATCAATTTGTCTAAACTTGAAGAGCATCTCTGCCACTTCTCAGAAAATGGAATGTCAGATAAAAACTGAAATAGAAAGTAATCTGAATCATCTGCTGGTATTTTTACTAGTTTCTGGCAAATAAAACTGAAGGGAACCTGCAGCTTTCGCCTCTGACCTAATACTCTAGAATGAATACCCTAGGTAGTCCTTAATCAACCTTGGAAGAATGGCCATCGGAGCTATCTGTAGGCTTTTCGTTTAAATCCTTCTGGGATTCGTGGCCATATCGAAGTCCTAAGTTACATGGGCAAGGCATTCAATTTATGAAACAACCGGAGTATATTGCGGGTTTTACGATTGTTATGGATTTTACGACTTACGGATTTTACGATTTTTTATCCCGATTTGAATCCTTACCTAATAACAACTTGCCGTAGAAGCGCAACCCAGTATCCCGGTCCTTACCAGAGCTAATAGAATAAATTAACTTAAGAAAATGATAAATTATATTCTGATCGGATCAAGATTATTTCCTACGAGTAATCGGGGCACAAGACCTTAAAACCGTGAACTAAACGCTGAACGACTTGAAAAATCGGCCACATCACCTATGCACTTCTAGTTTCCAGCTCTGTTCTATCTATAATTGCGGTTTTCGTTGCAAAAATCCGGTTGATTACCAAACCGGTGACAAATGTGTCCGCCCCGTCAGAGTCTGTCTGCTCATCCTTGCATTATGTGGAATCATTTGCGTCGACAAGTAGTTTTCAAATTACATGATGAAGTGAAACTTATATTTTGTTTACAGCACTAACGTGTATCGTCAAACCTTGAGAGAGAGGAGAGAGTAATGGGGACTACAGTACATGGTCTACAGTACATGGTCAGCATATGGCATGATAACGAGAGGTTGTCCCAAGTGAAAGGCAGTATTATCAGGTAATTTTTTTCATTCTTGTCTGTTTTGTAAGCAATGATACGGCGAGCAGACTCTTCACGAGAATGATATGCTAGGAATTAAACGTGTTAAAGGAACTTATTCATTGACAAACCTCGTATTAACTTATTGAAGAATCTGGTAGACTGACAGAGGTGCCTTAAAGTAACTGCATACATCAGATGTTCCGGCCAAGATACTGGCTTCCCAGACTGCTGGCTTCCCAGAATTCAGGGAGTACTTCCCAGAATTCAGGGTGCAGAAGATGGGCTGATGGCAAGACTTATTACAATATTTAAGACAAATACCATAACTATTAGTTGCTCAATTAGGGGCATTTGAATGAGTGGGAACGGGAAGGGGTTGTAATTTCAGCCTAAGAAACTCTGGACAAACCGTCGTTATCGAATTCTACGAATGTTGAACTATCAGTAACAATGTCAATTATGTAGTTGTTTCCTGGAGCTCTTAATGAAATAAAATTTTAGTGTTTCAATTTTACCAAAGCAGAAATAGAGAGAGCCTCTGCACAAAACTTGGGGGTGTTAGTAAGAGCGGGGGTTTGAAAAATTCTCAAACAATTAATAAGGGGGAGTGACTGCAATTAGGCACAAAGAGTTGTTATCACTTTTTAATGGAGTTAACGGACACTCAGGGCTACAACTCATAAACAAACGCTAAAGTTAGCTTTCTGAGGGCAATAGTGACAGATTTCAGTCTTTTAGTTTCCATCTTTACAGCTGAAATTACTCGAAAGTTTCACATAGTGGATACGTTTGTAGATACTTTGCATTAGATCTGGCAGACAGGCCCAACAGACTAGCCATCCAATCATATCATTGAACCAATGGCAATCTGTCTGATATGAGGCAGAAGATCAAGTCTCAAAGTTTTACCATTTTAGTTTGCGGGTCAATTTACTTATATACAACTTCTAACAATGGGCTCAATTTTGAGTGATTATACCTGCACGCCACTTCCAATTATAGTGATTTCTGATGAATTTTCAGCCAATTGTTTTTCTAACCATTTCCATTGCACATCTCCAAGTAGATCACATGGGTAAGCTGGCTCATAATTACTTCTAACATCAAGCAGAATTATCTGTAAAAAGCATAATAATTACCATACACACAGACAACTGTTGCAAAGTCCTCAATTTACACATGTAAAAGAAGGATGTAGTAAAGTCGGGTTGGGAACTTGAACAGATTTTGGTTAAGGACTTATCCGTGTTTTACATCGATTTTTATACAAATTTGATTAACAGAAGGATTGTTCATGTTGATGATTTTAAAATCCCACAAATTATGAGAAATGAATGGAGTTCCCCCTTCCCTAAAAAAATGGGGGAATGTATTGTAAGGTAATGTTCGACTCGACTGTGGGTAACTCTGATCTATGACCAGGTGCACATGCACAGCAGATGCTCCCCAATCCCCAAATAGCAAGGGAAGAAAGAGGACTGCTTAGAGTGAAAGAGTTTCGTCCAAGCTGTGGTTTCACATGCAACTTTTTGCTTGAAATGGCAGCGCGACATGCCTGAAAGCTACCACTGCAATGAAAATGCAACCAAAGTTCTACGATAATCAACTTGCCTTATAAGAAGAATGGGTCCTAGGAAATTTCCAGAAAAAGGTGTGAAAATAATACAATGTGTTGCGTCAACAATGCAAAAAACCCCAGCTACACGCTGCAACTTTATTGGTGACAAGCAAAAAAAAGGTTGCAAAAGGCTCAACCAAATCCATGCTCTGCAACCATTTTGCCGCCTCCTCTGAAAAAATCAACAATTACCATGGCAGTCTAACAATGCATTAACCAAAGGCTCCTTCAAGTGTACAGTTAGAAGTTCACCAGAATGTTCAATACCTTTGCCCACCGACAATTTTTATAGTTTTTCCAGCCGTGACGACAATTTTAAAACATGTTCTGTCTTCTGTGCTATTTCAAGCAAAATATTGCACGCGTAGCTGTGGCTTAACTCTCCAGCTGCATTTTGCACCGAATATAGTATTCATATCACAGCACAGTCCAATCTTGCTGCACTTTCTTGATTAGCTGGTTTCAACAAGGTGTAATAAGAGGCTATTCTTAGCATCTTGAACTTTTATATAAAGAAAAGACTCTACAAACCTTCACTTTTCTTCTGCCATTCCCTAACAAATAAGACACATATGTTCCCTCTCTAGTTCTTCTAGTACTATTTAGTGGCTCATCCAAGAAATCCAAAAACATATCTTGTGATCTAAGTCTATATTTGAAATGCTGTATAAAGAATGTGGAAGAGCCATGATTATAATTAATGTACACTATTGGATTTGAGATAGTAAATTGGCTTTTAAAGTGCAGTATTTAATTGGGGTCTGAAAACTTAAGGACCCCCTTTACCATTCCTGAATGCAATGTTCTGACATTTCTGGTATATATTTGAATACAGAAATCACACTAAAAATGCTCATGGGGCATAGAGGAGAGTGTTCTTATCAAACTCAACTCACATCAAGTTTAAAAAGTTGTGCAATGTCACATGAATTTTTCTGAAAAAAATCACACCTTCAGAGAGAAGGGGGTACTATAATGACTGAAACATCAGCAAAACTTTATTAGTAGAACAGAAGTAGTTTCCTTCTAGCATTTAGCAATATTTTTCAATGTCAGAAGAGCATCAGGAAAGACTATCCAAAGTCTTCTTTCTTTCTATTCTTCTCACCATGATTAACGGCCGTTCAGGTATACTTTCCTCTAGATAAAGAAAAGAAAGTTTGTCTATCTTTAATACCTTATTGCCATTATCTGCTCCATAATCATGATCATCCCAAACGCCAATAACTGGAACACCAGAGTCTAATAGCTTCTGCAAATATAAGAAAAGATTGGAGGATCAGCATATAATCACAGTGTTTCCGGCAAAATTCACATTCCAATCACCATCCTCCGCTTAGATAGATAGCTGCATTAGACATATCAAGTATTTATCACAGGGGAACTTTCAGGAGAGATATGTCTTTTGTTATTTTGTGTTGTTTCCAGAAATGGTTAATAGTTTATATAGTTGTTAATAGTTTATACATTTCATTTGTACTGCCAGCTGGTGTGGCAAATTATGAGGTCTCATTCACTCAGCAGTTATTTTTGGAAAATCTGACCTCATTACTTGCACTGAGAGTGGTCATTGCCAAAGGGTTGTTGATATCCTTACTGGTTCTTTAACATCCCAATTAATTTTGAGACCGACCCTTAATTTTACGTGATCATGTGTGTCTTAGAGAGCAAGGATTTTACACCTTGTAATTTATGCTCCCTAGCGTGGAACTGACCTGCCAGACCTAATGCAGAAATAACACAAGTGCTGACAACTACATACTCAAAATGAATATTAAATGATTATCGCATTGGATCATACCTGATATTCTGCATTTTGTTTTTGCATTTGATAACGGTGTTGCATTTCTTGCAAGCTTGCCACAATCCAAACAAATGGCAGTAATCTTGTATCTGCATATACAGCTGTAAAAACAATTAATAAACTCAGTCAATATAACGTCAGTCACTTTAATTGGCATTCACTTATTGCTAAGTGATTTTCAAGTTCCTATAAGTTTTTTTTTTCTATAAGTTTGGTAAAGTTTTGAAAATGTAATCCCTGTTGTTATAAAGTAAAGTAAAGTTATCTACTAGCCTAGGGCTATTCAGTCGGCTTTACACTTTACCCCTGGTCTGGATGCATTAGCATATAACAGGGTGCAGTCACACACGGCGCTCATAACTACCGACCAGGTATCCATTTAAATACCAGGGTGGAGAGAGGCACATTTGTGTTAACAACTTGCCCTAGGTTGTTATCTCTGCAATCAAAAGTGGAAAGACCGGGGCTCAAACCCACAACATTTTCGTTGTGAGTCCAGCACGCTAACTGCTGCTCCACAGAGACCACTGTGCCACAGTTATAGTTGGCTATAGGTCGTCTCCATTGTTTGGGAAGTTTTATCCTCCATGGTTAATCTGTTTGGAAGACAAACACAAGGCAATGTAAATTTAAATTATGCCTCTGCATTACAATGTACGTTCATGTACAGATAGAGATTAAATACTGTAGACAGAGATTGGCAATCTGAGTGACTGACATCATTTGGACATGGTGAAGACCTGGTGTCTTTGTTGGTCATTGTAGCCCAGGCTCATCCAGAACAGGAGGCTGGGGTTAGAGCCCTCCCATTTCACATCATCCCAGTATATCTTAAACTGGATTTGCAATCAGTGCATTTTTTGAACAGGTGACTTTTTGCAATCGACTTTGAGTCTAAACATGCTCTTTCAAACACATTCCCTGCTTGGTCTGAGTGTGCAATGGCAGAAAAAATAGACACTCTTTCTACTTTTTTGGATCAATCAATATCTATCACTTGTTTGAGCCAATTAGAACAAAGGAGTTTTATTGATAAACCCGAGACAATTCACAAAGTTGATAGCAAAGTCCCACACATGACAAAAAACCTCCGAATGGACATCCACATTCATGCTGCAGTCTTGCATCCATGCTCAAGGCTCGTATCAGCTGTAAAGATTCCTCAAGCTCCCCACCAAAGCCCAAGTTTGTTGCTTGATAAGTGTTAAGTATTGAGCCATACTGAGGAGTATGGCAACTGCACGCACAAGATAAATTCAAAGGTTCAATGAATGCACACCCAAAAAGTGCTTTGCACGCTTAGCTTGCAATTGTCTGAAAGTCGATAAAAAGCATTAAAGAACCCTACCCAATTATTAGGCTATTTCAAGGTGAAGCATTGAAAAATAAGATATTATTATCAAAGTTATGCTTAAAACACCACTTAATTTCGTATTTTGCGAAAAGGTTGATTTTAGCGCTATATTTAAATTTAATGAGTAGGCCTAATGCTGTTGTTTAAGTGTAGTTATAGCTGCCAAATGTATTTAAATTTAAAGACACGCACGCCTGACAACAAATTTTCTGCAAAGTGCACGCGTGCACGCCTGAAATTTTGCTTCTGCACGCACGAGATCTCGTCGGGAACTGCCACACTCCCCAGTATGGGTATTGAGTTAAATAATTACCATCACCAAGCCAAATCCATAAATCTGGCTTTTGTGCGACAACATGTTTCCATAAAGGCTGCTGATGTGTCTGTTTACTAAAAAGAGAAGAAAAGTTATCTAATATGACAGAAAAAAACAAGGCTACATTCAATTCATTTAACTAGCAAAAAAGCCAAATTAATTTTCTTCAATCAATTCTTGAAATTGCATTGAATTGGTATAAAAACACATAATGAACAATGAATATTACATACTTGCAACTCCCGAATGCGATTACAGATACATCTTTCTCAGATTCAAAATCGGATAAATTTCCATTCCTAAAATAACTTTTGCTTGTTGCATCACCAACATATTGAAATGGCCTACCCAGTCTAATTAATTGTAAAACTAAAGTAATTGAATATAAAATAAGCATTTTATTCTAAGAGCGAAGTATACAACCTAACTATTTTCGAATAAGAAATCAGTGTTCCTCCATGGCATGAACAAGTTGCAGAAATTTGACTCTGTAGAAAATTTTTAACATTTCAAAACATTTCTTTCTCGGTCATATGACCAAATGATCAACTTTCCTCGTCTTGTCAGAAAACCTCGGCACCAAGACAAGGCTATCCTACAGGGAGACCAAAAAAGTGACTAAGTGACAAAGTGAAAAAATAAAGGTAAAACAATAATGCTTGCATGAGAAATGATTATTTTATTTTAGCCTGGTTTCCTTCCATATAGCTAAAAGTGGCTGTGCGAGTGCTGAAACATGCCTGTAACTATAGGGGGGGGGGGGGGGGGTGCTTACGGTAGCTCTATCGGTGATATGGTGTTTTAGCGCCAGTCGCTAGGATCTCAGTAGTAGGTTAACTAATCGAGACCTCGACCCTGGCTGTGACGCTACCGTGGCTGGGCTCGAACCCTGACCACACTGAGCTTCTGACACCACAAGTCAGCTGGATTACACCACGACGCCACAGCACCTTCGAATTCTATCGTGGCAGGCAGTAGCGTAGCCAAAGGGGGGCAAGGGGGTCGCCCCCAATAGTTGAAAAGTTGGTGTTTTAGAAAAGTCCATTTCTGCAATAAAATCAGTGGGGGGTAAGAGAAATTCTTACAACCGTTGAGCAATATATATTTTTCAATGTCGAAGAAGAGAAGAGATATCATCCAACCCGATCCAACCTGCCCTGCTCGGTTCCAGGAAAGTGTTCTACTACTATTTTTATGCGGCAATTAACGCCACGTGTTTACTATTGTTCAACCCACACTCCCCTCCTGTTGCAATAGGTCTCGATGTGTGAAGGTTTCTAAAGGTACGGCCCTTTCTTGTGTTTCTACGCTCCCGTCGGACAAATTTAAAGTTTATTCAAAAGACCTCTATTTTTGCTGTGGTGAAAAGTCAAATTGTCAATCTCCTTTCTCTCGTTGTCGTGAAATAGAACGAAAAGGCAAAAACACGAGGAAATTAGTAGAGTAAACGAAAGATCACACAACACATTACATGTTTCTAGTAGATAAACGTAGAATGAGAATTTTCACTGCTTCGGTATTTTTGGCTGGAATGTTCTACATTAACAAGAAAGCGTTTCCAACAAACAGGTGAGATGAGATGTCTTCGGATATCCAGTAGGAACACCCGGCAAGCAAAAAATTATGCATTCTATGCCATCCTGGAGGTAAAAAATAAAAATTTTTCCGGGGGAGCATACCCCGGACCCCCCTAGTTTTGTGTCTCTCCCATTAATTAGTTAATAACTTTTATTTCCATGTTTTCATACTTAAAAAACGCTTTGCAACAATTTTTGTAGTTACAACGTAGATATTTGTTAGCTTTCATGAATTTCAAAGGTCTTAATAGAACAATTTATCCCTGGCATAGTAGTAGACTCTGCACGAAGATTGTAGGTCTGTTGTCATAAAATTGTTGTGCAAAGCAAGAATTGTCCAGATTATTTTCTCCTTGTGAAAGCCCATGAAATCTCTTTTATGAAGGGCCGTTTTACGACTTGTAGAAGGGCATGGTCCCAAAAACTTTTCCGGGGGCAAGTCCCCGGACCCCCATCCTTTTTATTCTTTTGCCCCCCCCACAATGCCAAGACCCTGGCTACGCCACTGGTGGCAGGACAGTTGCTCTACCACGGTAGTGTCGACATAAAAAGTTGAATTTTGTTCAACTTTCCCCTCACTTTTGACGCTTGCTTCTGCCATTGGAAGATTTTAATGGAAGCGTGCCGCATCCGCCACGTGTCTCTGGCACTTGCCTTTTTCGCGTTGAGCACATGAATGTAACAAGCCAATCAAATGCGAGGAATTATGAAACCATTATTTTGCAACCACGGTAGAGCAGTGTCTCAGCACTGGCTCACCACTCATTGACCTCATTGCTTTATGGAAACGCAATCGCAACACTTTCTAAGCACTGGCACAGCCGTGTCTCAGCAGTTGCACAGCCACTCATGGCTATTTGTAAATCAGGCTTAAGTGTGCCTTCTTTTGGATTTTTGTCTTTTCCAAATTCGGAAGGCTGGTTTCCATTTGGCAAAAGTGGCGGGGCCAGTGCTGAGACACGGCTGTACCAGTGCTGAGACACTGGTTGCCATAAAGTGGTTTCATATTTATTTCCTCGCATTTGATTGGCTTGTTACAGTCATGTGCTCATGAGAACCACAGTGGTAAGTGCCACAGACCCGTCGCCGACGGCTGTGCCACATATTTCCATTAAAATCTTCTAGTGGCAGAAGCGTCATAAGGGCCGGGAAAGTTGAACCAAATTCAATTTTTCATGTTGGTACAACGGTAGAGCAACTGTCCAGCCACGGTAGATCCACCGTAAGGCAGTGTTTCGATTTAAAACTGAAAACGTCACAGCACTGTCTCAGCACTGGTGTAGCCACTTTTGGCTATATGGAAACCAGGCTCAAAGGACGAGGTCCCCAAGGGGAAAGGCGAAATCAACCACAATTTTTGGACGATTTCCGCAATCACGCACGATAGAACTTCATTCTCATGTACGCGCAACTTCAGATGCTTAGGTCATGCATCTGAGATTCAATAAATCTCGAAATTACAGGGAAAAGGGGACCAATAGGGTATATACTTTTCACAATTTCATTTGCTTCTATTCACTTTTGATTAGTTTTCAGACAACAACACATATCGTCAACTTTTAACGATGAAGGATCGTGAGACAGGAAAGAGATTTGTTAGCTATTCTCCATTCTTTTCTCTATTCTACATCCGCACTTTTTTGGCTATTTGCAATATTGAATTATATGAAGTATCTAAAAAGGACAAGGGATAACAGCTGTGAAATTTATAAAGTCTGATCTACTCGTGAAATGAACATTTGAAATTAGCAAGCCACCAGAGAAATTTTTACTTGTTCAGACACAGCTTTCAGAATCGTTAACGAGTATTAGCAGACACAGGGGCAATTCAATCTTTGAAAATCTCGTACACCCTTGCTAGAAAACCTTTTGTTTTCACAGAAATCCCTTGGAAATCCATTTGTTTTCATAAAAATCTCTTACACTTTCAAAAATGAAATTCGTACACCTTGAAAAATGAATTGCTCCTCTTGTAGACGAAACATGTTGAAATACAGTAAAATAACCGAACAGTAGAACCTTAAAAAAACAGTGTACGTGTAGTAGACTTTATAATATATAACATAACATATTGCATATATAATTTAATATTGATATAATAAAGAATGTAAAGTTTAATTTAGATATGAAATTATGTTTTAATGTAATACGTATGTTGCGAGCCTTAATCTTTCTTTTTGGAATCTTTCTTTTTGGAATCTTATCTGTCTTAATGAATTAAAGGTACCCATTAGCCATGTTTGAAGAATGAGATCAGCTAAGATCAGCCTGAGATAAGCCTAAACATTGCAGCTTGCAGTGTGGATAAATCTCCACAATTGTTCCCTGTGATTCTAGCTGTTTCAGGCTTTGTTCCTGCTTTCCCCCACAATCGTCATTGATCCCCATTTAGTTTCAATTTGCTCTCGCTTGTTTGCGGTAATTTCCTTTTTTCTGAGTTGTTCCTCCACCTTGTCACCTCTCGTTCTCATTTATTCCCACCGATTTCTACTTTGTTCCTTTTGTTCCCTCCGATTCCAAGTTATTCCCACTTTGTTTCAGCATGCCTACAATGGTTCCATTCAGTTCCGTTTATTCCCACTCATTCCACGAGTTCCCAGCTTTTCTGTTTGTTCCAGATTTTAGCGCATGCTGGCTAATTGTTTCCTAATGAGTTTGTTGTTCAAACTGATGCCAAATTTCGAAGACTCGGAACAACCTCTTCGATTGTTTTGATTGTATGCATTTGAATTGCAATTAAAATAATTAATCAACTCAATGATTGTTTAAATTGTGTGCACAGAGAATAGAAATTCCGATCTTATTGTTACAACATTCCTGATTCCTAGGTAGGTATATTTCATCCGGTTTGCCGAAAACCCCTAAATCATGTTTGAATTCTTCAAACATATAAACCAATTGATGTAGAGTAAATCAAAAAGTAAAAAGGTAAATTAATAACATATAAAAAATGTACATTTGAAAAACCATAAAGCTTTACATATAATAGAAAATTTTTATTGAAATCACAACTTATAGAAAAGGGAACGGATATATACATCAACCCAGCAACATGTTATTGTAACTTAATGCACTTCAAAACGGGGACTCCCTAATTCAAGATTCAAGATTCAAGATTCACGATCCAAGATCCAAGATCCGGAATTCAAGATTCAAGTTCAGACCCTAATTCTAGATCCAGATTTCAAGATTCCATTTCCAAACACCCTAATTCAAGATCCGGAATTCAAAATTCGAGTTCCAAACGCCCTAATTCTAGATCCAGATTTCAAGATTCAATATCCAAACACCCTAATTCAAGATCCGGAATTCAAGATTAGATTTCCGAACACCCTAATTCAAGATCCGGAATTCAAGATTAGTTTTTCAAACACCCTAATTCAAGATCCAGATTTCAAGATTCGATTTCCAAACACCCTAATTCAAGATCCCGAATTCAAGATTCGATTTCCGAGCACCCTAATTCAAGATCTGGAATTCAAGATTCGATTTCCGAGCACCCTAATTCAAGATCTGGAATTCAAAATTCGTTTTTCAAACAACCTAATTCGAGATGTTGTGCGATCTGAAATTCAAGATTTCAAGATGCAATTTTTCAGTATCAATACTAACATAACATTCAAACTTTAAGACTACATAACTAGCTAATATTAGGTAACAAAGCTAAATGCGGTAATTTAACAGAACATAAAAATGACGGACATTTGGCTACATATGAAGATTATTCTTTAAATGCTTGTTAGGCTTTTCACATTGCTTTAACAGAACTTCTGTGTCATGATATGAATTTGTAACGCTTTTACATTTAGAGGGGAATAAAAATAGGGGTGTTTCGACAGTAAATTAAGAGCCAAGTCAGCAAAACTAAATTTACCCCAACCAGCCACACCCACTTTGTCAGAAAACTCACGCAGGGCACCCTTCTTTCTTTGGAGACACCTCGAACGCGAATACTGTTGGGGAGTCTACAAAACGAAAACCGAAGAACGAAGAACAACAAAACGAAGACCGAAGACCAAAGACAATAACCAAATCGAATACAATGAAATACGCTTATACGAAACATGATCAACGATCAAGACAACAAGCAAAACAAATTGAATAAACCGCAGGGATGACTAAAGTCAATGTCTTCGTTTTAAAAAAATGGCGTTTTAAAAAAAAAAAAACACGCAATGGTTAAAATCTGTAAAACGAAGACATCTCTATAAAATAAAAAAACTAGCACAAAGATTGCTTTACTTTTTGTTTTATAGAGATGTCTTCGTTTTACAGATTTTGGCCATTTTTCTTTAAAACGAAGACATTGACTTAACTCATCCCCATGAGCTTGGTTAGTTGTGATATTTGGTTTATAGGGTGCTCTGGACGTTATTAATGCAAGTATTCATGATCTAGACCAAAGATTGCGTGTTTTTTTGATTTTATAGAGATGTCTTCGTTTTACAGATTTTGGCCATTTTTCGTTGATCATAAGCGTATTTCATTGTATTCGATTTGGTTATTGTCTTTGGTCTTCGGTCTTCGTTTTGTTGTTCTTCGTTCTTCGGTTTTCGTTTTGTAGACTCCCAATACTGTTGCTCACATGTCGTTTATCCCATACTAGAATGCTTTGGTTAGCTTTCAGTCCTTTTTTGGAAGCTGCGCAACTATTACATTTGCACCCTTTCTTCACTTGTGTTTTTCCAATGCCTTCGTTTGCCTTCTTGCGTCATCTAGTTTCTGTGCGCGGGACAAAAGGCAACTTGTGCGCCCTATTAGTCTAGCTCATGTGATGCTGGCTCCTCGTTATCTAGTTAATTAGGCGCCTCTAGCTATTATCATATTCATTTTCATTTCCAATTTTGTAAAAATGCTTTATTTCACTTCTTTGTCAACTCGTCTAAACGCTTCATTTAGGTATTTAAGACACAACACTCGGCACTTAGACACAACACTCGACTTGGACAGCACATTCTCATAGACATTTCTCCGCTTTTTATAGAGTGATTGTGAGGTCAAGAGAAGTTTTTTATCATTTCCTTTTTAATTGGCGACAAAATAGCTAAATTTTACAAGTCGGTTAATAAAAATAATGAAATTGTGACGCAGAAAGCAGAAGAAATTTTCCAAGACCCGAGTCATTTAAAGACGAAAATTGTTAAACGAGACGGGGTCCATGTTGCCTTTCGGGCTGAGAAGAAGGAATTCAACTTCAACTTGGAAATCTTAGAAAACCATCTAAGAGTTGTCATATGCGCTGGTTGTCGTACAAAATTTCCTGGAAACCCTTTTCCAGCTCCTGGTAATTTGCTTGTATCTCATTTTTATCCCCCTCTAAATTTTTTAAAACCGTTACAAATTCGTATCATGACACAGAAGTTCTGTTAAATCAACGGGAAAATACTAACAAGCGTTTAAAGAATAACCTTCATATGTAGCCAAATGTCCGTCATTTTTATGTTCTGTTAAATTACTGCATTTAGCTTTGTTACCTAATATTAGCTAGTTATGTAGTCTTAAAGTTTGAATGTTATGTTAGTATTGATACTGAAAAATTGCATCTTGAAATCTTGAATTTCAGATCGCACAACATCTCGAATTAGGGTGTTTAGAAATCGAATCTTGAAATCTGGATCTAGAATTACATAGGGTGTTGGAAATCGAATCTTAAAATCTGGATCTAGAATTAGGGTGTTTGGAAGTCGAATCTTGAAATCTGGATCTAGAATTAGGGTGTTTGGAACTCGGATCTTGAAATCTGGATCTAGAATTAGGGTGTTTGGAACTCGAATCTTGAATTCTGGATCTTGAATTAGGGTGTTTGGAAATGGAATCTTGAATTCCGGATCTTGAATTAGGGTGTTTGGAAATGGAATCTTGAAATCTGGATCTAGAATTAGGGTCTGAACTTGAATCTTGAAATCCGGATCTTGGATCTTGGATCGTGAATCTTGAATCTTGAATCTTGAATTAGGGAGTCCCCTTCAAAACGTTAATTTTTTGCTAGAAGATCACATGCAATAAGTCTGACAGTTAAGTTTAGTCTCAGAAACATCTTTGAAGGCCTTTGAACATAAGCTTTTTTCGATTTCACTTCTAGAGTACAAACGTCTAAACAGACTGAAACGGTTTTGTGGTGTTTTTACACTGTCAGCTAATGTGAGATGGGAACATTTTTTATAAGAAACTCTTTATTAGAAACAAAGTCTCTCGACTGGCCAAAAATTTAAGAAACTTGGTTACTGGAAATTAGGAAACTTTTCGCCTCAGAAAGCGAAAAATTTTCTTTCATTTCCCGTGTTTCGTATGCAATAGAGCATTTCTTTGACACGCAGACAAACAAGAAACCCACATGCATTCAAATACGATCGATAAATGGGTTTATAACATCATTCATATAGAAAAACTATGTTGCCAATATGGATATTCAAGAAACTCTTAAGAAACTTTCAGCACTCAAAATCTGAAAATTTCAAGAAACTTCTGATACTATGGCTCAACTTTTTAGTTTCTTATAAAAAATAAGTGTATTCAGACAATGACCAGTAGAATTAGCTGAAGAAAAGTCCAAGTGAGAAAGCGGACTCTTCCTGTCTACAAGAGCCGACTTTAGGTAGACTTTTTCCAAGTCTATTTCTTACTATCCTTCTCCAAAGATCCACCATTCCCTGAGAACATAGGAGACTCCGATCTCTCTCGCACTCTCCTTTGTTAACACGGAATGGTAGACCTTTGGAGAAGGATATTAAGAAGTAGACTTGGAGCAAGTCTAACTTTTAGGCCATTAGTTACAAGGTTTAGTTATGTCCAAAGATTTTTCTGCTTTTCATGACATAGCTGAGGGTTGTAAAAGGGAGGGGGAGTCAGGATTACGAATCACGGGGATAACAATGTTTGCCATTCACGTTTCACAGAAAAAAGATACGGCGTTTCACGTTTCCCGATTAGAAAATATGGTCAATCACATTTCATGAAGACCCCTTGCCACCCTCTTTCACGTTTCCCGATGAAAAAATATGGTCAATCACGTTTCTCATAATACCCTTTACCACCCTGATAGCTTGGTCTTTGAAAAGAGACGTGTGTGTAGAGTATGCAAGATGTTTTCAACCATCCGTACGATCTCCAATACAGAGAACGTGCGGTTATAAAAGAATAACCTTTCGAATATAAATCGTAGCTACATATAACCATATAGTAATTTTATTTAATAAAAAAAAAACGGAAAACACCAGTCCTCATTCAGATTTTTTACACGCAGCACCCTTCCAACGGAGAATTCACACTGAAAAATGAAATATATATATAAATAGTAGCCACGAGGAGTAAAAATCAGAAAATCATACAAATCTGAAAAGCCAGTACTACAGCGACGATACAGCAGTCATAGGCTCAAATTGTCCCTCGTAATAGCTGACGATCATACATCTGCTTAAGTACATCTTTCTATAAGCTATAAGGTTTTAGGCAACCTCTATGAGACAACCTCTCTATAGGCAACTGACCACTCAAGGAGCTACTCAAAGCTTCCCAAGATCTTCAACCCTAAGTTATCTCAACTGCTTGATTGAGATGCAACTAAGAAGACAAGTAAAAGTACCAAATTTTAATAAATCAGAGCCAATCGTTTGTAATTTGTCAAGTGATATTTTGCCTAGCAACCGATAAAGTGTATCAGCAACGCATTTAGCGACGCTGCCAAAAATCGATGAATATTTTGGCCAAAATTTTCAAACACGTAAACGATGTGGCCAATAATTGTTGAGTCTGTTGACGGCGATGGTGGCCAACATGTTGGCACTTTTCGCGCCTGGCTTAAAACGCTACCTAAAAGATCATAAAAATTTCCTAAAGAAAATCTGCGTCTTATATTAACAAACCAACATCAAGATAACATAAGAGAACATAAGTTCTCTTATGTTATCTTGTTAATATATATACAAGAAAATCAAATACCTGATCCATAATCTTTTGTGCTGCGCAGCTCGCTTCTTCGTTGATAACGTTTCCTTACTGTAGATCCAATGGTCGATGGACTCAAAACATGCGACAGAAATGATGCAAAGTAGATGAAACTCAACAGCATCTGAAAAGAAAAGTGTACATCTTGATTTCTACATGCTTATCAGGCCTAAGATACCTCCATCGTTAATTTTTTCATTCTCTCAGTTAATTTCAAACAAGGATTTTTAAAACAAGATGCATTAGTTTTTAGAATTTTACTACATTTTAAGAATGAATTCTAAATAGTTATCGTTTACATCTATGGTTACTTAGTGACGTCGAAAATGTAAGCAAGCAAGTCATTTCATCGCTTTATGAAAATGTATTTCGCTGGAGAGACTTGCTTCCTTGAGTGTAATATCCATCCTAAAAGAAAGACACGGGCCTAGATCTGGCCTTTTGATATTCACCAGAGGAATATATTTGGGCTTTGTTTGTTGCTTGTTGATTAATTTTTTGAGTTTAAGTAACTATTTTTGCTATATGAAAGTGCTGCTACATACAAGTCTTTTTTAATGAAAGTTTTGTTGTAAGTTTTATGATTTTTTCCTTTTGATTTTCACTGTGGAGCTGGGAGTCAGTAGCCTACAAGATGCAACAATTTTCATCTTCTGCATCGAAACTCCCTGAATCAAAAATAAACAACAAGTGTTTCTTCATCTAGTTCATTTAGCTTCACTAGCATTAAGTTTTTCCGTCTCTGCATATTTCCCAATATGAACGAGGATTTAGCACAGGTCTCAGACAGACCTGTACCTCTCCAGTCACCAAACTAATATAAACAAAGTGTATACATCTAAATCTTACATTTCTCGCAGCAGAATACGCAAGTACATATAATACGTATCAATTTCGAATTCGCAATTCCTCGGTTTCCATTCCCTGATCCCCATTCTCTGTTCCCCATTCCCCATTCCCCGTTCCCCTTTCCCTGTTCCCCATTCCCCGTTCACTATTTTCGACATAGCCGAGCTGCAAATCTTCCTTAAAATTGATTTGGTACTTTCCGATGATCATTAAACTCTTTGCTCGTTTACAAGTGAAGATATTGTCTTTATGATTGATCTCTACCGGTATTTACATGATAACATGATTGCAAATGTTTCCTGTGCTTTTGATAAAATACTACATCCATGAAAATACCAGGTCAATGACCTGTTACGGTTTATGAATTGCCATGTGTTTTCCCCATACATTTCGCGGCAATAATTGGGATTTTCCAATAACAATACACGTGATTAGAATGAAAGAGGATTGTGAAATGTACAAAAGCATTGTCTGGAAATTGACTATTTAATGGAACAATAGATGTGAAGTGGTATTTTGCGACAGTACAGTTTCAGTCCAGCCAGTTGCTGATTCTATCTGGGAGGAATCTTGGAGGAATAACCATAGGTTTAGGCAAGTATCCTGCAAACTACAGTAATTGATGTAACTACACATGGCTGCTTCTACCAAAAGAATTGCCCACTCGTTGGCATCAATTTGCAGACGAAGTCTGAGGATCTGAGAGAAAAATACAACACATGGGCGAGCAATTTTGACGAAGACATGGTCGTCTACAAATACGAAGCTCCAGAGACCTGTGTGAAAACACTACAAAGTGTAGCAGACAAATATGGAGTAACAGAAGAATCGAAGATAGTTGACATTGGAGCTGGAACTGGGATAATTGGGGCGTTGCTCAAACGAGAAGGATACAAGAATATCGATGCAGTTGATGTATCACCTGAAATGCTGAACAAAGCAAAAAGCAAAAATTGCTATACCAAATTAATTGAAAGCTCAGTCGGAGAAAACAACCTTGCTGTTCCAAGTAACGAATACAAAGTTTTGGTGTGCATGGCTTGCCTCACCCTTGGCCACATAAAGCCAGACGGAATGGATGAAATGGTTGACATCGTCCAGTCAGGGGGGTTGCTCATCTTTTCTGTTCGCCACGATGCAGATGATAAATTCGGATTCAAGCAAAAGATTGAAGAACTCAAGAGTGGTGATAAAATTGACATTATAAGCAAGGACAAAATTGATTACTACGCTGCTGCAGGCGATAACGACCCAGCTCGTTATTGCTATTTGTATGTTTGCTTGAAGAAGTAAAATGAAATTAAGTTAGCATTTCATAAATTCTAGTTCAAATCTATCAATCTTTGTTCTATAAAATTCTATGTTCTATGTCACAATAGTTGATGTTGAATATGTACGCCTTTGGGCCTTCAAATTTATAAAGCGTAAGCCACACCCGGTTCAAAAACGTCATTCTTCGTAATATTTTCAGGTAGGTTTTCATCTGCGGGTCATCGCAGTGCATTCTGTCTATCTTGGAGAAACACAATCTCCCAACTAGCAAGAAGAATAAGAAAAGAAAATATGGGTAAGAATGCAAGCATGCACACCCATACCGTAGGTGCAAGAGGTGGGAGGAAGGTTATGATCCCAGTATTGAAGATGCATTTGGTTATTTGAGGAGCGAATCCAGCAAGATACCGCCAAAATGGCATTTGCATTTTACTCATTTACGCCCCCTTATCGGGAGTTCTAGCCCCTCTTTTGGAGGATGTCTGGCGCTGGCAATAACCATGAAATTGTACGCGAAAGACAAAAAAGAAACAAGGATGATAAAGAGGGAGGGGAGAAAGTTTGCTAAACTTCACCGAATCAAATTTCTTGGAACAACAGTTTTTGACCCACGAAGTGGGTTTATATTGACAGTTTCGGGCAAAAATCCTGTCTTCTGTGTTCTGCGTCCTGTGGTCATGGTCAAATCCAGTTTAACAATGAAGGGTTGCAAGTTTGGACCTTGGTTATGTTGGGTCCTGAAGATGCTGAGAACAATTTTGGAGAGACAAACTTGTTCAATACCAAGTATAAATGTTCAAAGTTACTTGGGCAAACATTCAGACAACTTGTCTTTCCTTATGAGGATGCTTGTTGCCCAGGGGGGCACTCAAGACCTTTGCATACGGGGACGTCAGTCCGATATTTTTGGGTACGTTTTCTCCCTAAAGCTGATATTTTTGGGTTAGCAATTTTAGAAAGGCCAAAATGATATTTTCGGGTTAAAGATCAGAAAATATCGGGTTAAAGATCAAGAAGGAAGAACAGAGTAATTTTTACGATATTTTTGGGTCTTAATAGAAAAATTTTTGAATGATATTTTTGGTTCAAAGAAATTTTTTAAATATTCTTTAGGGTTTTGCAAATTTTTTGGACTGACGTCTCCGTATGCAAAATTCTTGAGTGCCCCCCCCCTGGGGCTTGTTGCCTTGTCAGTCTAAGAAAATCGCCTTCTCTCCTTGCTACGTTCCAAGGGTCAACAACAGGGCTGCCACTCTCGACGCTCAGTTTTTCCCTACCGCGCATGCGTTTTCTACCTACGGCCCACCTACACATTTCCCCCCAAATTCTACCTACAAATCCCTACATTTTGACAAATCTACCCACATTTCACCTATTTTTTACCACGTGGGTATCATGTGACCTAAAGGGTGACAAAAATTTTGCGTCATTTGATTCATCACAGATCCACAATAAGGTGCGATTCCCAAGAGGCAAAGTCGCAGTTGTTCGAAACAGAGGCCTCAATGATTGATAATGTAAGGTCTTTGAAGTCTTTGAAGTCTTTTTGAAGGTTCAACACAGCAAAAACATCAGAATTAAACCACCACAAGTAATGATTATCCACCACAGTACGCCAAAACTGCCACCACCGCAAGCATAGTAAACCACCACAAGTAGTGATTATCCACCATAGTACGCCAAAACTGCCACCACCGCAAGCATAGTAAACCACCACAAGTAGTGATTATCCACCACAGTACGCCAAAACTGCCACCACAGTATGCAAATAGTACCACCACAGTAGTGATTATCCACCACAGTAGTGATTATAGATTCGCTAGCGTGAACCTACAAACCTCCAAATGCCTACTGTAGGTAGAAATCCCTACGAGTGGCAGCCTTGGTCAACAAGTACTATCGTGTTCACGGAGGGGGAGGGGTTACTTGACTTGGGCTCAAATCAAACTTCGTGTTCTTTGTTTCCCGATTCCCCGTGCTCTCAATAAGACGCTTCTAGTCCTACACAGGCAAATGAAAACCGCAGCGCCGTTGTGCCAATATACGAGACAACGAAAAAAAACTTGCCCTGTGGCTTGTTCATTCGACGAAGGTTTGGGCTCACAATTCCTTATGGTATGAGAGATCAAAGGTCGTTTCTTAATCTATTGTTGTCAGCTAAATGTATACGTATAAAAGATGCAGAACCTAATTTGATGCAGTCGTCACAGTTCACACAGTTCCACCTCCACTTCTGCTGTTGTTTTAGCCAAGCAAGAGAGTTAAAAGCCATGGATGTTACAAAGCACGGCTTTTTCCATCAAAAGGATAACCCGCTATTTGGGATAAACTTGCAGTCGAAATCTGAGGATCTGAGAGAAAAATACAACACATGGGCGAGCAATTTTGACGAAGACATGGTCGTCTACAAATACGAAGCTCCAGAGACCTGTGTGAAAACACTGCGAAGTGTAGCAGACAAATATGGAGTAACAAAAGAATCGAAGATTGTTGACATTGGGGCTGGCACAGGGATAATTGGGGCGTTGCTCAAACGAGAAGGATACAAGAATATCGATGCAGTTGATGTATCACCTGAAATGCTGAACAAAGCCAAAAGCAAAAATTGCTATACCAAATTCATCAACAGTCCAGTCGGAGAAAACAACCTAGCTGTTCCAAGTAACGAATACAAAGTTTTGGTGTGCATGGCCTGTCTTTCGTTTGGTCACATTAAGCCTGAGGGAATAAATGAAATGGTTGACATCGTCCAGTCAGGGGGGTTGCTCATCTTTACCGTTCGCTACGATGCAGATGATAAATTTGGATTCAAGAGCAAGGTGGAAGAGCTAGAGACTGGTAATAAAATTGACATTATAAGCAAGGACAAAATTGATTATTACGCAGCTGCAGGCGATAATGACCCAGCTCGTTTTTGCTATTTGTATGTTTGCTTGAAGAAGTAAAATATATGTTGGCATATATCATGGATTTATTCTGGTTCAAATGTTTGACTCTTTTTTGCGGTTCGAAAACTTTAGCGCAAAAATTTGATAGAATTATGTTGTGTTCTACTGTTGGTTTCCACTTAAACGAATGTTGTCAATTCGATCGAATTCGACCTGCTTCGACCCGCTGTCGATCGACGCTGTCCGTTTCCACTGAATTCGGTTGTATTCGACCTGCTTCGACCCGCTGTCGATCGACGCTGCCCGTTTCCACTGAATTCGGTCGAATTCGGTCGAATTCGACCTGAACAGGAAGTGAACTTTATATCAAAAACTCAAAAAACTGTTTAATTTCTCATTGGTTGCTATTAATTTCTCAAACAATTGTCTGCTATCTGATTGGCTCAAAGGTCGTCGATTGAATTCGAATTCGATCGAACTCGATCGACTCAGGTCGATGGTAGGCTACTGTAATGAAAGAATCGGTATTACTGTATCGATTTAAAGCATTTTTATGAGAAACTAAAATTGGCCAAGTGCTAAACGTTTTCTACACTTTTCATATTCAATCGATGGTATTTAAATGCGACTTTCCAATTTGTCTGCGTGTCACAAAATTCTTCAATGCAGAAATCGAGGGGGTTGCGTTGTTAGATATTTTGTTGCTGTTGTTGTTGTTGTAATAAATTTCGCTTGAGTTCAAATATGTATGAATGTCTCTTTCCGAAAGATGACGTCAACTCAGTGGGAGGGGTTAAAGCAACGTTCACGCAGGTTGACAGAGGAGGAGGGGTGTCAAAAATCTTGAAAAAATGGTTGACGTCATTTGTGAACAATCCTATAGTGAAGTTTGATCGCGTTCAAACTTGTCGAACATACCATGGGCTGTAGAAAACGTGTAAGGTCAAGTCTACACTTGACCTAAGGAAAGTTTTGAGGCTGTGCGCAGGCTAAAAACGTGGAGCTCCGAATGAAAAGTTGTTTCCCTATTAATCTTATGTATTTTGTTATCTACATGTATATCTGTCTCCTTATTCTGCTACGAAGGCACCATTGTAATCTCTGGTGTGTGGCTGATTGACGTGAGAACTCAAACTGCAGCCCGAGACTTCAGTTCAGTCAATCAGTGAGCCACTCCACGCTCCATGTTTCGTACAGCGCATGATATTTTATTTACGCATAGATGGATTTTTGTGCAGTTTCGCAATTAATTAAACACTTGTCAGAATGCTGCAGAAACACAAACTAACCAGCCCTTCACGAATAAGAGCCCTTTAGTATATAAAACGTTACCTGAAATGACATGACTAAACCAGAATACCAGTCGTTCGCAGTAATATTTGCTGCACCTTTCATGAAAACAAAAATATAAAAAATTAGCAGATCTATCCATATTTGTACATTGATCCTATATTTCCGCACAGGAAGTCCATTCTAAAGTGTAGTGAAATCATTTCCACTACGTGTGAAATTCATTTTTTTCGAGAAATCACAAGGAAACCAGGGAGAGAAAAGTGCTAACTGTCCAGATGAATAGATAAGAATAGACTTATATATATTCCTATATCTATAGATCTATTCTTTCCTTATTTATTGATCTTGCCGTTAGCACCTTTCTCTCCCTGGTTTCCAGGTGCTCTCTCCAATAATATCAATTTCTCTCAAACGATTTTACTACACTTTAGAATGGGTTTCCAGTTGAAGCAACTGAAATAAGCATGCGCAGTTCGAGCAAGCAGTAGCAAGCCGTTCATATTTGTGCAAGAGACGCAATAGGATTCTGGCCAAACAAAAGGGAGGACGAGGAAGAAACATATCTTGCTTTGGGATGAATTCTCTTAAAACATTGTAATGTAGACTACGAAGCTTCTGCCAGTCTCCGAATTTCTGTTCTTGTTATGCCACCGTTTTCAAACGAGAAGCAATGCTACTGCTTCTTTTCTATATGTACTGCTTCACTTTCTTGCTTCTCAGATCCTACAAAGTTGACTCTACAAAGACCATGTTTATTCAGCATGCGTGAAGCAAGCGTGAAGCATTTAGAAGAATGCGAAGCAAGATATAAAAGAAAATTAATATACTTGCTTCACCTTCTGCTTCAAGCCTCAATCTTTCTTTACTTACTTCAAGCGCGTTTACACTCTGCTGCGTGGTCGTGGTCTAATCAAGTCACAGGTTTTTGAGTGCCAATAACACACACTCAAAAGAATCACAGCCAGGGCCTAGGTCTCCTGTCCTCATTTAGACTACTTCCGAGGTCCTAGTGGCGGCGCCGCTGGCAAGGAGCGTTGATTTGCGTTAGAACTAATGTGTTGGTTGGTACTGTATACGATGATGATCGTCAGCTGTGATGGTCCCCCCTACACGTACGGATGGTAATCGGCAATTTTGTGCGACAGTGATTCGTAAAGAGTCTATAGCATAAAAGGCCAGAGATTGCTTGTTGGAAGCCTGCACTTCTGGGGGACTGGGAATATATGACTTAAGCTAAAGCTAAACTAGGAGACATCTCGCGCGTGACATGGTATTCGGCGTGTCTCCCAGGGTGGGTTAGCATGCAAGTAAAAGCGAGAAACATGCCCCCCCCCCCCGAGTCACTGAGACAAGAAATGTTTCTGTTGTCTCCCAGAAACATTTCCGTGTCTCTCGCTTCAAATTTTGTCGCGTGATACAAATTTTCGGGGGTGGCTAAACTGGGAGACATCGAAGGGATATGTTACGGGACACAATGTCGAGCGCGACATGTCTCCTGGTTTAGCCAGGCCTTTATGGATTGGCTGGTATGTGCCGCCGAGATTTACAGACCCAACGACTTACAATGTAAACACAGACCGGGCACAGACACTAAATTATTGGTAACAACAAGCGGAATATGAGAGTAATCTTATTACTCTCGACAAAATCTCCTTTATAATATTGCTTGAAACTGCACTGCAAACATCTTCGACGCAATATTTAAACTTTTTGGACTCAAATAAAGTCAATTTATTTTATTTCAATTTCCAACCACGCTATACGAGGATTTTGTTTAAATCATACCCATGTTAAGAGAATTTTGGGGTTTAAATTTACCCATATGGGCGGCTCATACCTCTATACCCTAACTATATTAAGTACCCCCGGGCAGGCTGCACTGGACGCAATGATTTCTCACAATCGCTATCAAAATTACTTCTCCAATATTCCTGAGTTTTGTCACCCACCGTTAGCCACCCAAAAATCTGAATGAGAATTTTTATATTATACTTAAATGCGATGATGAAAATTAAGGAAACATACCACAAAGAGTGCCTGTAGATATCGATAGATTCAGCATTTTGATGAACAAAACAGCAGACCATCTGTCTATATGTTTGTCTTTTTTATTTGCAAAATCCAGAAAACATTCTGGCTATCAAAAAAAAAGAAGAGCACCATGAAGCAAATCTAACTAATGTAACTGGATCCAACTTAATCTTATCTTTTCTAATCATATCAAATCTGATCGAATCCAATCTAATCTAATTTAACCTTATCTAATCTAGCTTAATCTGATCTGATCTGAACTGATCTAACCCAAACTCGTTGAATCAAATCTTATCTACTCTGAATCTGATTTGATCAAATCTGCTTCAATCGAGACTGGATCGGATTAGATTCAATCGAATCTAAGAAATCCGATCTGATCTAATCTAATCTAATTTGATCAAATCAAATCATACTACCCTAACTTAAGCTTCTTTAATCTAATCTAATCAATAAGATATTTTTTAATTTCAGCAAGTCTAACCTTAGCTTACCAAAGATAATCTGATCTGGTCATCCTATTCAAATCTAATCTAGATTAATCTAATCTGATATACTCTGTTCTAATCTGACCCAGTCTCATCTAATCAATTCTTATTAAATCTAATTGGATCTCATCTCATATAATCTGACCAATCAAATATCTTTTAATCTATTCCTAAGCTAATCCTGTCCAATCTAGATTAGCGAGATTAAGATAGATCTAGATTTCTAGTCTAGAATCTGAAAAGAATCTTGTCAATCATTACTGTTGGACAGATTGGACAGTTAGATTGCCTGTTTGATGGAGGAAGAGTGACTGATCTTCTCCGAAACATGGCTGGAATTTGTCTGATTAGGTTTCAGAAACAACCTTAATAAGCTTGAATATATTTGCTCTTAACTAATACAGCCCAATCTACATTACTCTATGTTACATAATCAAAATATAACAGTCAAATAAGTTACCTTGATTTTGTATATCAACAAATAAAGTCCAGCAAACAGAATCATTATTGAAAAGTAGCCATTGATAAGAAATCGAGTGCTTGCAGTTTTGTGTAGATATTGCTTTGTGAGTTTAACTGGAAAATGAACATGAAAATAAATTAAAAACTATTCATAATTAATATCGAGATCATGTTGAACTCACCAAAGCTTGTCATTTTTTCGTTTGACACAAAAACAAATATAAGAAGCTCTCTAGATACTCATGTCTGACTATGAGAGGTAATGAAACCTTATACACCTTTTTGATGAGTGAAATGCCCTTCAATCAAAACATAGAATGACAAAAAATATAAAGAAAAGTAGATTCAAGTAAGGTAGATGAGAAGAAAAACGACGCTAATGACTTCATTCAGTCTCTAACTTCTGAGAGGGTTTCGAAATTCAATGAAAATCAATTTAATTTTTGGCATACAATTTCACAGACGAATACTTTTTCGACCACAAATTTCGCAAAGGATTTTTTCTTTCAAATTTCACATTTGTGAATTTCGCAAATTTTGGCACGAATTTGCACAAATTCCTGCGAATCCAAACTTGTGAATTCGTACCAAAACAAGGTTAAGATATTTCTGGCCTGTACTATAATTGTTACAATTTTTGAACATCACAAAGACTCTAAGACAAGACAAAAAGGTATTATGCCTATTTCTGGACACACTAAATAGAAAATAAACTTCATAATGCATACATCACAAAGTTAAATAGAGGTATTGACCAGTCCACAGTAAGTAAAAAGTAGCTGCAGTGTACACTGATACATACTTGTGGCAGACAATACCAAAACCAAATTTGCAAACTGAAATGCACAAGCCAAAGCAACACCCTGCAGAAAGTATATGGAAATAATTAATCAGAATTGTAATGATATTTATCGAAGATGAATGCAAAAGTAGTAAATCAGACTTACTAGTTTGTAGGTAATATTATGATCTTCAATCTTAGCATCATAGTAATCAACAGCAGTGAGTGCAATGATGCACAGAACCTGCAAAAATGTTATCAGTAAAATATTCTATAGACCTATTTTCTACTTTTAAAGGTGTATGAAAAATACAGCAATGATAAAAGTGAAGGCCAGTGGGCTACCTGCCATAAGGCTGTAATTGGAAATAAATTTTCTGTGATTCTTGGCGGCAACTTCTGTTTCCTAAAATGTAATAATAAGCAAAAGAGTAACAAATTAAAGGATATTATTTCTAAGTGAATGCTTTGAGAGGTACCAAATAGAAACGAAATGGGGTAAAGACATAACATGTTTGCTTACTACTACATTTCCTTGCTTTTCTATCCATTTTCAGTCTTAAGCTAGGATTATGTTGACATTGCAAATATTCAGGGCTAGGTGCTGACAGCTAATAAGCAAATTTTGAAACTAATTCATTATGACTGACCTGTCAACATAAGCACTCTGGCAACAATTCCTTTTTGAGTGTAACTAGTTGTTGCATAGTTTCAGAAAGTTTGGCATGTTCTACTTCTGCAATTAGTTGACAGGTCCGGTTAATCTCACACCTTTCAATCCGACCTATGCAATACCAGAGAAAGTACATTTCTCATTGTGCGATGATGGGAGACAGATCTCTCACAAAATGTTGCCCTAATAAATATCAAATGCTTGTCATCCTGTGTTCTTAAAGCATAGCACTAAGTTCTCCTGTTGTGTTAATACAGCTAATTTTTGGTGGCCCCTTGGTACCCGTATAAACAGGGCTCACACAAGTAAGCAGTTACTACTAGTTAGCTTTAGTTCTATCGTATTGTAGGTTGGCATAAGCCAGGCTTTGGAACTTAGGGATGTTGTGTGTACACTACTCTGTTAAGGTTAGGGTAGGTGGTGTGAACAATTAAAGATGCAGCAAAATGCTAACAGCAATCTAGAGTGATAGCAACTCTTTCAGAGCACATGAGGTTGATAAAGTATGGCTAAGAGATCTTGGGCGTGCAAGAGCCCCCTTTCTATTGTTTTACCCTATTGTTAGCCTATTGTTCTATTGAAAACTCGGGTCTGCAAGTTCCCAGTTTTCCAGTGTGGATGATTAAGCCTCTCCTAAAAACAAATCATTCAATATATGGATAGTCCTAAAGGTCAGAAAATAGTATGAAATCATAACATTAAATTTTGAATTTGATATGAGACTTTACCTTTTAGGACTAACAGTTCTCTCTTTCTCGGCAAATTTGGCATGATGCCGAAGTTGTTTGGCAGATTTCTCCAAAAGCAGGGCAAGCTGCAGGACACGGTCTGTTTCGATGTCGTTTTCGAGATCAATAACAGAAAAATATGACGTATGTGACCGTTCAACCTCTACTGGATCTGTGTTATTGCTTGAAATGCTTTCCAAATAACTGTTGCCTTCGATCAAGGGCTCTCTTTCCATTTCAAAGTTTTAGGACTGCCAGGATTGCCATACACCTACCTCTCAAATATCCGATCCGATGTGATTTCTCGAATTCTTAACATTGTTTGTTTTTAAATGAATTGAATTGCTAACCTCGTTCGTACATTTCGAGCAACCTCGTTTATCGTTACCTTCTTTGCATTAGAACCCAGACTTTTTTCACCTTTGCCCTTGTTAATTTCGCTTTCCGCTTGGAAAGCATGGTCTCGCAAAGTCAAGAAGGCAACCTGACAAGAAACTGTTTGTTATATAATGCGAGTTGAGCAAAAGCATTTCGACACTGGCCGATATGTGCAACTAAATGTATATTAATAGCTAATTATTGTTTTCTACTTAAATATTTTCTTATTTAATTCAAAAATCGCGCCTGCCTAGGCCCTTTTAGATACAAAGTGCAGAACAGAAAAGTCAGTCTCGCAGAAAAATGGGAGTTCCAAAATTTTATCGTTGGACCAGTGAGCGATATCCATGTCTTAGCCAAGTTGTCAAAGAGCATCAGGTAAAAATTTAAAACCCTTTTTGAAATTTGTGATTTCTTCAGCAACTTTGCTTTTGTTTTGATGTTTTCTTAATTCCTCATTTGGACACATGACGGAGGACTTAAGACATCTTGCTTATAACGCATTGGGTGGTGGAATTTGTGCATGTATGTGTGCAACATTGTAAATGGATTATACGATTGCCTTTGTATGAGAGGTGTGGGCTATCCCGGCCATGTGAGCCAGTCTGCAGAGCATGGCAGAACTCGACAAGATCTTGTGCGTGCATGGAAAAATTTCTGGCATACATGGCGAGAACACAAATACATGATTCACGTGGATATTTTATACATTGATAAAGACATGCAAAGCAAAAATTTAGGGGTGCACTTTCTGCCTTTGGCAAATTTCCTCGTGCGTGCAGTTGCCACGCTCTCTGCAGACTTGCATGAGATCTCACTGCCATGCCCTGCTAGTTGAGTTCTCCCCTTGATGCCTGGTGGGATGAGAATTTACCATATGAACTAACAAACTCCAGTGAGCCAAGTAGCTATGGACTCTTTGATGACCTTTCACCCAGCCTTGAATTTGACCAACTTCCTTTTGGCCCAACCTGCTAAGACCAACCTATCATGGTCGTTTCGCCCAACCTGAAATGACCCATAACTTCTTTCTTGTAGTTTGTCAATTATTTCATTTATAACATTAGGGGCTCTGCCCTGAACCCCTGGTTATTACACTGATGACAAAATGTCCAGGATTGGGCGAAAAGACAAGGTTGGGCAAAAAGGTGAAACTTGGGGGAAGGTAAGGGCATTAAGTATGTCGGAAAATTTTTCCGCTGTTTACAAATCAATGCTCCTTGGCAGTATTGAAGTTCTGTACAACTCAAAAATCTCTTTCTGTGCAGATTTCAGTGTCTTGTACCTTTAATTAAAAAATAGAAGCTCACCGAGTCATATCCCTTAGAGAGGTTTGTTGGCCAGCTGTGGGTCAAATAATCACTGTTTATTTCAATAATAAAATGTATCAAACAAATTGTTCTTTTTTGTAGATTCCTGAATTTGACAATTTATATTTGGATATGAATGGAATCATCCATGTTTGCTCTCATCCTAATGATGATGATCCTCATTTTCGAATCTCTGAAGCTGACATCTTCAAAAATATATTTCATTATATTGAGGTAATTAAATCATTTCATTTTGTTTTTAAATGATATGAATTTGCATGTGTCTAATAATGTCTGTCTTCATTTGCATTCAGAATATTATTCTTGGCATAAGTGCTTTACAATGGATATTTTGTACAAAGGCCCCCAAACAACTCCTTAGTTATCCCAAAATGGAAATGGACCATGCACAGCTTAATGCCTTAATTCATTACCATCATCATCATAATCATCAAAATCTTTGCCATTATCATCATTGTTATCGTTATTGTCATCATCATCATCATCATTATCATCATCTTTGTCATCATCATCATCATCATCATCATCATCATCATCATCCCCATCGTAATCATTATCATCATCATCATCAGCATCACACATTGTGATTAATTTCACTGAGTCAGGCATGCAGAACTTTCCAGTTAGCCCTGTCCAGTAACAGATTTATGCCTTGCTTTGTCCACCTTAATAATACCATGAATTTTCATGCACCTTTTGTTTTGCTCAAAAATATACTAAAATAGAAGGAACATAAAAGAGGCTTATTTCACTTGTGTGAATAAGCTAAACTTCTAATTTCATTTTAAAGTGAATTAATATGCAGATAGAAGAAAAAACTTTCTAAAACACTGTTTAGCAGAAGAAAAGAGTTTGTAATATGGTCTTTATGCTCAAATCATTTGTGACTCAATTGTCTTTACATACTTGTTTTCAAGGAATGCACTGCAATTTGGGGTGCAATAATCGAGGGAGTGGAAGTAAGAAGGATACAGCTTGTTTGCTTAAATTGAAGTTTGATGTTTGTTATTCTTTCAGGTCTTGTTCAGAACCATAAAGCCAAAGCAACACTTTTTCATGGCTGTAGATGGAGTTGCCCCAAGAGCCAAAATGAACCAGCAGAGAGGAAGAAGATTTAGGTACATTGTTTGACTTATTTATTGTAAATGCCATCCCTTTATTTTTATGTGCGAAGGATGAGCACATCATGTGGGGATGCGATGTCGTGGATACAGGGAAATACCTACCTACCTAAGACGCTCTTTTTTTGCCAAAATGTAACAATAGATTGACCGAAATATAGGTAAGTAAACTTTGAAGTCGCCGTAAGTTTCATCATTACATTAGTGGTATCATCAACAAAAATCAAGTACTTGACAATGAACACCAATTAGCAGCATTTGCTACTGTGGTGCACTGGTCTAAACCATCCCCTTTTTGAACTGGAGGTCTGAAGGTCAATCCCCGTTTCACGGTACTCTCAATATTTTTTATGCTCGTTTAGTTTTGATTTTCATCTTTTCATACTCGAATTTTTTATTGCAACAACTCTATCCGTTTATGCCCTTCAACAAAGTTTTTCATTTTTTGATCTTCAATTTCAATAGTTTCATTTACTCTTTTATGCTTTCGCCATCCATAGGTGCGATGCATAAAAGCAAATGAGTACCACGAAAAGAATACATATGGATTATATTAGCATTTATTTACTGGAGATCTGTCCCTCAATTTTGGATCCAAAATTTTTCAAGTTGATATAATTATGACTATCGTATAATATTTCAAATACATTGATTATGATTGAGCGAAAATCACGGCTAGGCTTTAATTTACATGAATTGTGCATGAAAGTCGACATAAACATGTTTTTGAATGGCAATCAACTGTTAAAGTAGCCATTAGTGGTGATTACTCATTGGCAATTAGGTCGGGAGATGGTAGATTGTTTGTTTATGCAAGCCAGCTCGGGTCTCGACAATCTTCAGTTTAGATGTCGAAAAACTTGGCAAGAGTTTCTATTACACCACAAGCACTCTCCTTTCTCTCCTCTTTATTGAAAATAATGCAAAATCGTAAAACTATGTATGCAAATTTGGGAATCGAGAAAATTAAGAGCAATCGGTGAATGTCTGCAAATCTCAAAAATTTGATGCAATATTCAAAGGCAAACAATTCTTTTGAAAACTTGAACACATAAATATCTAGGATTTTTTAGTATTTCTAGAAATACTGTTTTTCAAGTTTGTGCTTGTTTAGATGTAAATAGGTGAAGTGCCGTTTGTGATAATCATGGTCATCATCATCATCATCATCATGGTCATGATCATTTTGATAATCATGGTCATCATCATTATTGTCGTGCTCATGATCATTTTGATAATCATGATCATAATCAGTTTTGCTGCAGCTTTTGTACTGCTGGGCATTGATTAATTTGTCAAATCATTGTTTTATTGTTGCAAATTCTTGCAAACACTCTTTGGTAAGCATTTTACCGCTATCCTTCGCACATTGCGACAGCATTGCTATGTTTTGTTATAGATCATTAAGATCACAAGCACACATCTCCACACATATTCCCACATTTACAGAGGCATGCAACAAGTAACACATGCAAAACTAAAGAATTTTGCAGAATTTCTTCCATCGTAAAGCTAGAAAGCTAGGAATCTTTGTCCAATTGTAAATGATGACAACAGCGACTGTCTGAAGACTATGTTAACTCCACAGATTATGCCTGCTGGGCTGTCTATTTTAATATTACAAAGACTTTTCAATTTGTGAAGACTTTTCCTTACTGCGTAGTTCATACAGAGTATTTGTAGCTCAGCAAACTGAATTCAATTGCCATCATTAATTACGCCATATTAGAACACTTCAAATAAGATGAGATTGAATTAAATGAAAGCTGATATTACACTTGGAGCAGTGCATCAAAGGCAAATTTAAGTACAGTATATGAGTCACCTTGAAATGAAATTCTTACTCTATTCACACTTGGGCAAATCTCAGGACAGTAATTTAGTTTGCTATATTTTTGGTCTATGGCAGACACAGGATATATTCCTTTGGGTAGTACTTAAATGTCACTTGAGTTGTGAGGAAAATTCCTCTGGGTAGTTCTTAAATGTACAGTACATACACTAGAGTTCTGAGGAGTTTCAAACTTCTGCTATTGGAGCTGGTAGACTTGGCAAGAATCCTTACTTTCGACTTTTATTTGTTTCAACGTAGCAACATCTGACATCAGTGTTTCAACAGTTGGCCTCAGTTATAAAGCTCTTAATAACATTCTTTGGGAATTTTTGTGTGAACTCTACTAAGGCCAGTGTTTTCAGAATTCATTCTTTTGATAATTTTCTCTGTGAATGCTATCATTTTCAGAATGTGCTTTCTGATCATAGGAGTTTTTCTCTGCGAAGCCTTCAATTTTTAGAACATTTCAGAGACTTTAGGTTAGCAAAAAGAATACATCTTGGTTGGGTAGTTTTTGACAAGTCTTAGGGCCCCCTTGTTCACGTTCAACAACTTGTCTACTACATTACTATAAATGTTTTTATAGGACTGCAAAAGAAGCTGAAGACAATATCCGAGAGCTCTTCAAAAGGACAGACTTTGCCAAAAGAGGAGAGATTTGATTCAAATTGCATCACTCCAGGTAAACTTCTTTTTTCTACATGGTGACTTGTTATTCCTTTGATAAATATAAATCTTCGTAAATCAAACATCAGTGCATTTGATAAGTAATGTGAATTTGAAGCGTGTTTTGATATACACCACTGAACTTAAGTCTCAAATGACATCAATGCATACTTCTTTTTAGGCACAGAATTCATGACCAGATTAAATTACCATCTCAGATACTTTGTTAATAAGAAAATCACTTCAGATCCCTTGTGGCAAAAATGCAATGTGTACTTGTCAGGACATGATGTGAGTATGATTATATGATATGACATCATATCATGTTACTCTTATTTTACAATACAGCAATCTTATCGTGAATGCACTACTACTGGATTCCTCACGAGTATATATAGGAAACTAAACTTAAGCAGCCTCTATATATGTTGTGATTCCTTTAGTCCAAAATAGAGGAAAGTTCATCAATGCTCTAGTTCATGAGACACTTATGATTTGCTCTTAAACTCAGATTGATTTGGAATTAGACAAAATGAGATCAATTTAAATTGAAAACGGCTATCATGAGGACATTATTTCGGATTGTTTTCGCAAGAAGATTGCAAGTTTTTTGACTGATTAAAAGTATGGTCCCCAAAAGTGCTCTGTTTTCGTAAAAATGCCTTGGATAGGAAACCTCTCATATCAATTCAAAAATAAAGTAAAAATGGCCATTTCCAAGTGCTTTGCTGCTGCCAACTATAGGTTAGTCTTTAGCACTTCGAAAGTTCCACTGTCCATCCAAAAGAATTGCGTACCTTCAGCACAAAAAAGTTTTGTTTGTTATTGTGATTTCCATGCCATTGTTATGCCAGTAATGTAGGCTGCACTTCCCAGCAATTAGGAGATAGGATAAAACAGCATGTACTTAATAATATTCATCAGCACAATTTTTGGCAAAGAGAGCAACCAACCCGTGGGTCGAAACAGCAACCTAGTCTCAAGCCTGATTCGACCACAGGACAAAACCTTCTAATTGTGCAGAAAATTACAGCGAGGATTGTTCTAAAATCATTGGCAAAGCAAGATCTTTGTTTCACTTAAGGGTTTTGGAATCTGTCCACATCAAAACCGAAAGGCCAGTTCCGTGTAGACAGAAAGAGTTCATTTCTTCTCTTGGACTCTTCAATTAATCCTATTGGTCTTTCCAGTATGTCCCTCCAGCTGGTTTGTGTTAAAAGACAATGCCAACTCATTGTACTTTATGGTTAGCGCATTTTGAGCCGCATCTGGGTATAAATCCCAACTCTTTCAAGTGTTTATACTCTGAGGAGTGTCAGAGGAATAAAGCTTTTAGGTATTTCATAAAATATTTCTGCTTTTTCTTACAGTTTTAATATTTTTATTGATTCAATCATTCACTCTTGTTCAGGTACCCGGTGAAGGAGAGCATAAAATAATGGATTTTATCAGATATCAGAAATCAAAAGAAGATTATGATTCAAATATGAGACATTGCCTTTATGGCTTAGATGCAGATCTGGTATGTATATTTATGATATTTTGCATATACTGCAACCTCATCCCCAGGGTGAATAGGACTCTATGTGAAACTCCGCTGTCCATATTCGACCCTGGTATCCGCCTTGTCTATCCGCAATTTGATTGGCTGTTCAAACAATAGAAATTCTGAGTGATGTCACAGTTTCTTCAAAATTTCACACTAAAATAGGCCGAAAACTATGTAAAAAACATCTATAAAAACAAAAAATTACGCTACATGGGATATTGTATCTTGCCTTACAGTTATCAATGAAATTCTTTGCATTTCCTTTCTAAGAATATCTGCTTTCTAAGAACTTCTACATCTTGTTTTTATGCCTAGGCCAAAATTGCCAGTATTTTGGCAGATTTTGTGGCTGTACCAGGACCAAAATCGATTTGACGGTGGAGATTCTAGGAAATTCGATTTGGGGCCTGGGGACAAGGTTGTGTATACTGTAGATAGAAGTTGAGTGTTTTTCATGGGGGAAAGCACGAATCAGGTCACGAGGATGACAGGGTGGTGAAAGAGTCCTTAAAATTAATGGCAGCATAATGAAAATGTAATGGTATGTGGCAGAGTCAATTAAGGAATATTTTTGAGCTGTATGAAACTTTCAGATTGCAAGAATGTGTAAAAACTTTTTTCTGCTGACTCTGCTCAGAGTATGAACATTAGAAACAGAACGAAACAAATTGACCAGGGCTGAATTTATACCCAGATGTGAATGCACGAAATGCACCAATCAGAAAAGTGAAACTTGATTGGTATTGTGTTTTGTGTTTTACCAGTCAGCTAGCAGGATACAGTTAGATGACCAACATTCAGTCAGTCAGTCAGTCAGTCAGTCAGTCAGTCAGTCAGTTAGTTATTAGTCAGACAGACAGCCTTTCAGGAAGTCAATCGGTCAGTCAGCCAGACAGCCAGTCAGTCGGTCAGCCAGTCAGTCAGTCAGCCAGTCAGTCTGTTAGTCAGCCAGTCAGACAGTCAGTCAGTCAGCCAGTCAGTCTGTTAGTCAGCCAGTCAGTCAGTCAGTCAGTCAGTCAGTCAGTTAGTTAATTAGTCAGACAGACAGTCTTTCAGGAAGTCAATCGGTCAGTCAGCCAGACAGCCAGTCAGTCGGTCAGCCAGTCAGTCAGTCAGCCAGTCAGTCTGTTAGTCAGCCAGTCAGACAGTCAGTCAGTCAGCCAGTCAGTCTGTTAGTCAGCCAGTCAGACAGTCAGTCAGTCAGCCAGTCAGTCAGTCAGTCAGTTAGTTAATTAGTCAGACAGACAGTCTTTCAGGAAGTCAATCGGTCAGTCAGCCAGACAGCCAGTCAGTCCGTCAGCCAGTCAGTCAGTCAGCCAGTCAGTCTGTTAGTCAGCCAGTCAGACAGTCCGTCAGTAAGTCAGTCAATCAGCCGGCCAGTCAGCCAGCCAGCCACCCTTCCACTCAGTCGGTCAGTCAGCCAGTAAGACAGTCAGTCAGTCAGTCAGTTAGTTAGTCAGTCAGAAAGTCCGTCAGTCAGCCAGTCAGTCAGCCAATCAGTCAGTCAGTTATTCAGTCAGCCAGTCACCCAGCCAGCCAGCCAACAATGAATTGTCTACCTTTGCTTTAGATCATCCTTGGTTTATCCAGTCATGAGCCACACTTTTCATTGCTACGTGAAGAAGTTCGATTTGGAAAACAATCAAAAAGGTTAGACACATAGTAGCTATATTCAATGCATTAACTGCTCGAGTGCTCGACCAATCAAATTTGTAAGTGATGAGATTTTGTCTTTAACAAATAGCAGAAATGCGACCAAACTTACAGAATAGTGTTTCCGCATCAAATTTATTGAACATACAGTGATAAAATTACATTAAATTGCTTAATTTCGAGGTTTAACTTAAATAGCATTGCAGCATTATTTTATTATTTTTCAGAGTTACAAAACCAGAAGAAACAACCTTCCACCTTCTACATCTTTCACTTATGAGAGAATATCTGGATTTCGAGTTTGGAGAGCTCAAGGTAAAATTTAAAGGCTTTTGTTATATGTTTGTAACTGGTAATGTTTTTCATGGGCTGTTGATTGGCTCTGTGCAAAAGCAGAGTATATATATATATAATATTATTAAAGAGCCGTTGCAAGTTTACTTTAGTTGGCTCACATACAAAGATTAATAAATTTAAGCAAAGTAGTCAGTCATAGTGCAGTGCGTCATTCTATAGACAACTACACAGCAGCGGAAATCTTTTTATAGTTATATTCCCATATCTCTTGTTCTTAAAAAAATGTCTTCTTCTCTTCACTCATTCTTTACGTATTTTTTGTTTTTCTTCTTTATCGCTCACTTTTTTGCTGTTTCTAATTCGTGCCTCACTGTGGTTCATTTCATGTCAGGCAATTTTCACAGTTTATTTTCTCAGCCGTTTCTGCTTTTCTACGACGTCCCCTTTTCTATACCTGTGACTGTTTTGTCATTTACTGTTTTTATGTCACCAGCTTAGTAAGCTTGCAGTTATTCTGACCTCTCATTACTAGCTATTTATGATAAAAGGATAGATGTGAAATGGTAAAAATATCGTCTTTGAGTTTTACAAAACTGTAAGAGCCCAAGTTCAATTTCCTTATTAGTTTTTAAACTTTGCCGTAAAATCATCTTGAGGAAGAATGAAAGGACGAATTTCTTCAAACCAAGAAGCTAAAACGAATCTGAATTCGAAATTTTCTCTGAAAAACCAATCTCAAGTAGACTATTTCAGAACGACCAGGTCGAAAAGTTTCGGTGGCCGAAAAGTAGTTTTAGTTCCAGTTTGTCGTCAGACATTTTTGCCAAGCAGTTCAACCAAGGGCATTATATAATTTTGAATATCTTATTCACAGTTGTAATGAACTTCAGATTAATTTTCACGATTCCATTGTCGTTTTCGTTCTTGATACTAGAGCAAGTGGAGATTGAGAAAACATAATTTGCAGCGAAATCAGTGACGATAATTTTGAAAACGGTCTAGTGGAGATTGGCTGTGACGAAATGTTCGAAGATTTGAAAAACCTTAGATAACCCTTAGTTTAAAAGTTGTATTTGCAAAATAATGATATATTATAATTTTTCTTACCACAGGGTACTCTTCCATTTGAATATGATTTAGAAAAGATTATCGATGATTGGGTTCTACTTGGTTTTCTAGTTGGCAATGATTTCATTCCTCATTTACCTAATTTACATATCAACCACGTGAGTATATGTTCTGTTGATCTGTTGAATTTCAGGTACATTGTCGCGTGAGAATATTTGTTAGAGGGGGTCATTGGGCATGACGGTTTGCAGTTTTTGAGAGCGGTTGTTTTTCCCTTAAAACTTTTACAGTTTTTAATTTGCGATTTCGGTGCAGTTTTACGGTTTTAAAAATTTTTTTGGCATACTATTCTTTCGGGCCTACTATTCGTTTGTTATGTTTAGTGTATGTGCATCATGCACCGGTCGTTGACAAACCTCTTGTATACACTTATTCAAAATTGCAAGAAACAGCGGAAACTTCTGCTAGACATATATGACCTTTTTTCTTCTAACACTCCTCAGAGTATAAACGTCAGAAACAGACCGAAAAAATTGAAAACGCGGAATTTATACCTACAATCCTCGCCAAAAATGCTGAGAAGCTTAGAAGGTTTTCAAAACTCTCGCTTTAAGACACAAAACCCCCCTCCTCCCGACTCATTGTTGTCGAAATTGATGTTAGCCGAATATATTATAATGGGACCAGATTTTTTTAAGTAAAACATCTTTATAATATAGTGTCCCCAATATTTTTGGTGAGGATTTCAGATGCAGATCGAAAAGGACCAATCAAAAAGTAGCGCTGAGATGGCATTGTATTTGAAACACCAATCAAGTTGCTTGATACAGCTGGAAGACCAATAAAATTTATTGAAGAGTAAAAGTGAGAAAACGAGCTCTTTCTGTCCATAAAAGAATCGTTCTTTTGGTTTTGGTGTGGAAAGATGCCAAAACTGTTGTGAAAGAAAGGATTTGCTTTGAGAATTTATGCACCTTTTATAACGCCATGATCACAGCCTCCTTTCAATGCTGCTGATGACGTAATAATTGGTAACGCTGGGATGAGCTTTATGAAAATTCCTGTTCCTTTTCTATGTTACAGATAGACTAAGTCTAGGTACAGTTGACATCCGCTATCTTGACTGCCCGCTATCTCGAACATTCGCTATCTCGAACGATTTTCCATTTCCCCTCGTTTTGGTATAAGGGTTTGTATAGAAAAATCATCCGCTATCTCGAACCCCGTTATCTCGAACATTCGCTGTCTCGAACCATTTTCGATTTGCCATGGAGGAAAACCTGCTTTTGTCTCGAACTTTGCCAAATTTTCTGCTGAACTGGATAAAGAGACAGGCTGAAAATATGTATAAGTTCCCAGAATGGCAGCAGCTAAGTTATATGCTGCCCATGTATACAATAGATGAAGCTGTTCTCTTTCGAGATGTGCTGCATCGCCATTATCTCAATTTCACCAGCAGTAGGGATGAAAGCAGATGAGCCTTGACTCCTATGTAAAAAATACCAGACTTGCTTGATGAAATTTGGGATCAGTAACCCTGCACGTTAATAGGGGTTCCTTTTCTGACTTAAAAACTATAATGTTTTATATTTATATGGGGCATCCGTTATTTCGAGCATTCGCTATCTCGAACAAATTCCAGTTTCCCTTGAGAGTTCGAGATAGCGGATGTCAACTGTATTTCCTTTGCCTTTCCAGATTTCACCATGAAACGACCACTACCGCACTGCCTGGATGGTCTTTTGTAGCATTGAATTGAATTATTTTCCCTGAATGACGTCAGGTTAATGCAGTCGAGGTTTTACTTGGCCTTGCCCAAGACCGTCACAAGGCCAAGGCCAAGGGAATCGCAGATTTGGGCCAGCTGAAAAGTACTTGATAACGTAATGATTTTATGACATCATACTATTGTTTTCAAAAGTATTGCCCCCTTCCCGTTTCCGACGGCCTGTTGCCCTACAGGAAATGACTACTCAATTTTTGACGCACCCAACAAAATGACCAGCAAAATGCTCCTTATATCCAAATTCTGCTTAGGTCGAATCAACAGAATGGAGAATTTAGCTTACTTCTTCCAAAAATCATGAACAGGGTCCTTATTAAGTAGTAGAGAATAAATTATCCACAAGTGTCTCATTTTTCGCTAAACATTAATTTACTGTTTCTTATCTTCAGGATGCACTACCCTACTTATACAAAATATATATCAATACGATGCCCAAACTAGATGGTAATATTTTTCATACCTATAAGGAACAGTGTCCATTCTCGCGATTCTGGTGTATCGAACAGTGTCAAATTTCTGAATTCGTGTATAGTGAACAGTACCGATTTCCAATATTTGATGGAGGGGGCTTATAATATTTGATGGAGGGGACTTATATCGCATGAGTGTCGCATGGACCATTTACATTGTACCAGATAGCCAGTCAAAGAAAAATTTTTGTAGTTGATATCCGTTGAAAAAAAAAACAACAAAAAATTCCGATACGTTATCAGAACAAAGTGATTTTCACAACTTGTACAATAATTTAATCTTCATATCACCTGCAATGCTGTATAACAACTGTATAATGATAGATCAAATATCTTTTCAGTTTGATCGAGAAAAATTTGAAGATCTGTACACTGATATGAAGTGGCTTGAAGGTAGAACAGGAAGGTCATTGTCACCAGGAAAAAGGAAAAGAAACGGACCTGGAAAAGTGGTCAGTCAATTACAATCTTTTTTTGCTGTATGGGAGACAAAATTGTAAAATCAATTTTGGTCTTGTTACTCATTGTATGATGATCGACGGCCACTATAAGTGATATTTGCACAAGCTTAGGCCCAGATTATGGGATGAAGTAAAAATTTGGGTGCACACTAGCAGGCAACTGGGAGCAATTTGATTAGCCAATTGATTGTGAACATAAAGCGTCAAACTCGCTCTTACATTCTTCATTGAATCAATGGTTTAATAATATAAGATATAGCTCTAAGGGCGTTGATGGTAGTGTAATTTTTAGGGTGCCGGGGAGAAAATAATCAAACCGGCAAAACCATATTTCTATGAACAGAACTCAAAATTTTACTATCAACTTAATGGCCTACCAATAAAATGATGTTTTTAGTAGACAGGTTCATTTTGGTGCTTTCTTGATATGCCTGTAACGATTGGTTGGTTCTTTTGCATGGAGAGAGAGAGAGGGAGAGTAGAGGGGACTAGGCGGAAGGGCCTAGCCCCGTTAGAAATCACACTGCTGGTTGAGCGTCTTATTCCTATCTCAACGATTCACGAACTCTACGAGAACCTAGCACCCTACGTTACAGGAAACATTATTTAACACATTAACAATAGATGACTCCTAATCATGACAGTTCCTCTCAATCTGCTTCATTACTCTACGTCAATAAATCTACGCATGTCTGCAATACAACATGCGTTACACCATCCTCCCTTTTTAGTTTCACCATAAACAGAACGAGTTCCACATTAACTAAAACAAATAATAAAGTCCGACAGTCATGAAAAGCTCAGAAGCAATGGCAAAGAAGCGTTACATGAGTCCTGAGTTTTGTTGAATTTTAAATGTAGGGAAAGCAGTCCGATGCAAAAGCACATATGAATTTAAGTCAAATGCTCCATCAGAATAACGTCTTGAATGGATGGAGAAATGTTTTGAAAATATATAGACAATACAATTTTAGCTCACTTTTGCATTGATCGTTGACAATGCCCATTTTATCTGGAATTTGTCGTCGAAAAAAAACCCGCCATAACCGATCGTACGAAATTGTTAATTAATGTCTACCATGCGCATCGTTTTCCCTCCTTTCCCATTCCCTCCCCGCTGACGGGATAACATCTCCTTTTTGATTGGATTTATAGAAGTTACTTAATTTTTTTAGAAATTTTCTCAACTGCTTTCTCAATTGGATGATGACATCATGTCTCCCGTGAGCAACCCTTATTTGGCTCTAGCTGACGATGCAAATGACTCGCTCTCTACCAGTCCTCCAAGATCACTTGATCCAGAACCTCGAGAGCTTTCTGACATGTTTGGAGACATGGGTGTCAAGGACACTGATGGTGGTGAAGAATTATTTGAGATGGAATTTAGGCAACACAAGAGAGCATATTACATTGAAAAGTTCAATGTTCCTACTGCAGATGAGTAAGTTATATTTGCTTTATAGTAGTTTGTCATTACTGAAATATATGTGCTTTTAATACTACACTGTCAGTTGATCTCTTTTTGCAAGCATACATAACTACCCGAAAAAGGTGAAATATGCCTACTGTAGTTTATTAAGCTTGTCGGTTTTACCGTGATAAGTGAAAAATTTAGGATTTTTCGAAGGTAGCTCTGGGAATGATTTCCTTAGTTTCGTTGATTTCCCGTAAGCAAGGAATTTTTTCGCAGAATTCCCTTCGAAAGTCCTTATTAAAAACTGACATAATCGGCCGCCATTTTTTGTGGAAATCTCTATCCCTGCAAGCCAATATGTTGTTTATTACATTCGTCTTGTTTTGTTTTGATATACACTTCCGTTCGAAAAATTTGGAAACGGTCGCTCAAAATGGCCGCCAACAGCGGCCAAGGGCCTCATCTAAAATATTTTCATTTCAAAAGTCAGAGGTCATGCGGCCATTATCTTGCGTGGTTTCGGAGGGAAAATATTCGTCACTGCACTTGCCATCGTTTTAAGTCGAAAGGAGAAGATTATTTTGATGGTATAATAGAAAAATACACAATAACTGAGAAGCTTTGCCTTCAAAGGACTACTGTTCTGAAATTATGGGAAAGAGAAGGGTTTCGTTATTCCAAAATGGTAAGTTTTGCAGCTATTTGAAGCCCAGTTGCTTTAGCTTTTCCGTCATAGTAAAAGTTTTCCTGAAATATGTCAGTTTTCACAAAGTAAATCAGGGTCAAAGTTTTGGAAAATTTTTTCAACTAAAGAGAGCAAGATCAAAACAATTCAAACACATTTTCGAAAACTAGGATAAATGAGCAGTATTTTGTCAAAACCTTGGAGTCATCAATCATTTTACAAGGGAGCAGAACGATATTTGAAAACCCACACTCTTCTGTCATGTTACAAGTTCACTCACCTGAAAAGTGTTTCCAAAACTTTGACCCTGATCTACTTTGTGAAAGGGATATTTCAGGGAAACTTTTACTACGACGGAAAAGCTAAAACAACTGGGCTTCCAATAGCTGCAAAATTTACCATCTTGGAATAACGAAACCCTTCTCTTTCCCATAATTTCAGATCAGTAGTCATAAAGAATTTTTCCCTTTGTTTTGAATGCAAAGCTTCTCAGTTGTTGTGTATTTTTCTATTATACCATCAAAATAATGTTCTCCTTTCGACTTTAAATGATGGCGAGTGCAGTGACGAATATTATCCCGCCGAAACATAGCAAGATAATGGCCGCATGACCTCTGACTTTTGAAATGAAAATATTTCAGATTAGGCCCTTGGCCACCGTTGGCGGCCATTTTTAAGTAACCGTTTCAAAAATTTTCGAACGGAAGAGTAGAATAAAGTGCAATGTTATACACTGGCCGCTGACTGAACATTGTTTTCCGTCGTTGTTCGCCGTACAACAAGTGTAGAGAAATGACGAGTGAAAGACCCAATCCACACGTAATAATATTCGTAACAATAGGTATTATGTCAATTTATTTATATATATAAAGAAGGAAAAGGACTGTATAAAATTCAAAGATTACTTACCTTAGTATATTTCTCAGATGCAAGGTTCATGAAGCTTAAGTAAGAGTCCGTTCAGCTTGTTCGCAGAAATTTTTCAGAGAGATTCGAATTCGTTAAGTTGGCGCATAATTTACATAACAAAGCAGTTGAGTTGAAAGCTGAATTTAGGGTCCAAATTCCTCCACAACGAATGGATTCATGACCTTTAATGCTGTATTCGCAGCGTTTTTTCCTAGTTGTCAATCCGTGGAGAGTGAGATACACAAAATGATGCAAAAATGTATTAAGCGAAAGGAAAACATCCTTCATGAGACTTGAGTATTCATACTGTCTGATTGTGTATCTTATCTTCATTTGTGCTTCTCTCTCGCATACTAATCACGGGTGAAAGTAATCTTAATTTGGTTGAAAGAAAAGTCCGCGAATTGCAATCTGTCTCGTCGAATCATTAGATTCTTGCAGTGATGCAATAAAAAGGCGAAGCAGCGACGCTGCAAAATGACGAGAAAATCTGATAATGGCCGGAATGCCGGGGCAAAATATTAGTCAATAAAAATCCGAGTATTTTCATGTCGTTTTTTCGTCGTTTTCCAGCGTCACTGCTTCACTTTTTTAAATCTTACTTTGCTTGGTATAAAACCTGCACAAAATCTGATGTAACGATTAGAGTTGTTAGGTAAAAATTAAGCCTTTTTTCAGTGAAACCCACAGAAAGGAACGTTCAAAATCAAGTATCAACAACCTTCAAATTTCCAAAGAAAAGCTGAAACATCTTTGTCATAATTTATGAGTGCAAAACTTCAAAATTGCGATAAATGGCGGAAACATCGCCAAGCAAACTTAAATATACAGGGTGGCCCAAAATAGGGACCCCCTAACTAAATAATTTATTAGTGATTTATTCTTAAGTTAGAATTTCATGAAATTAATACTACATGATATTCAACTCAAGTGAGATATATCATGTAAATATCATGATGATATGGGTTAGTATCTCTGAATAAATTGACTTTAAAACTTTACAATCCAAAAACGTACTGTAACAAAATATGCAACTTTATACCCTTACGTAATCCTTACGCAACAAAACAGAAAAATCAACAACTCATTCTTTCAGTCAAATGATATTCAAAATGTCCTCAATCCTGCTCAAAACACTTCTCTAATATGACTGACCATACATTAATGGTCGTGACAATTTTACTCTGGGATAATGATTCTCCTTCACGCACGATTGCAGTACAGTACGCAATGATGGAATACAAACAGCTGGTTTTTGGACATCATGAATTTAATGTCCCATTGCGCCGAGATGGAAGCTCTTATCACCAACATATTTCTACACGATAGCGCGCTTGACTTGAATATTACCTGGTATAAATTTGATATAATTCCTCCTTGAGAGAATTTATTCAGAAATTATTTACCTATGGGGGTTCCTTTTTTTGGCCATCCTGTAGTTACGTACAATACTTTAAATATTCCCGACACTGTTTCCCCTGTTTACCCCAGTCTTTGTCATTGTTTGTCCAAAAATGTTTCCGTTTTTATTCGCTATTTTGAACTTTTGTACGACTATTAACAAACAGGCTGCTTTTCCCAAAATTTTACGCTATGGCTATAATTGTTTTGTATTGATTCTAGCACGTTCATTAGCACTGTTGCTTATGAATACCTACTTGCAATTCAATGGATTCTTCATTATTACTTCAATGGTCTTCAATCCTGGAGTTGGTAAGAGATGAACATTTATTTGCTTGTAAATACATAATATCAGGCGCTATTGATATTAAAAAAGTGTGTTTTGCGTTCGGTACAGCACAATGTAGAACAAACAAGAATAAAAATAGATTTTGTACCATTTGTCACTTGATAACGAGTTCATGCTCGAAACGTCGTTTTTATTTAATATAAGAAAATTTCAAATGGTACAAAATCTATTTGCTATTGATATTACTCGGTAAAAGCGGATAGAAATTTTCAAACCCATAATATTGTGACTTACTGAACTATTAACGGAAAGAAATGGCGATAAAGCTACACAAAAACCCTGTATGTATGCCGCGTTTCCTGATCTCTGGTGCTGAAGGGGACGCTTGGACACTTTCATGACATTTTGAATTTATTGAACTTTCGAAAAGAACAGAGTTCTACTCAAGCTGCGAGGTGGCTGATCAGCTGCCGAGTTCAAAAGTCGGGAAATGTGCATGCCTCGTCTTTCATTCATAGCCTGCAAAACTTTCGTCAAATTTTCCGATCGGCGATCACAGAGTCCCGCAACTTCGTGGCGCCATTAACGAACAGCTTTCGTTTTTTCTCGTTTTTTTCGGTGCTACTTAACGTTAAGCCCTTATATCACACAGAAAATAGAACTGAGCAGAAAATAGCAAACCGATAGCTTAAAGCGACAACGAACTATCGCCTAAGACAAAAAAAAAACAAAAAAACCAGGGAAAAATCTTATTGGCTGGTGATACCTTTGAAGATCTGATATCTCTGAGATCTGATCATGAATGTGCTGATTTAAGCTAAGGCACTTATTCAAGAAAATACAGCAATATCTTAAACCTGACATTTTTATTTTTTGTTATTAGGTACTATCCCTACCATTATGCTCCATTCGTATCAGACTTAATCAATACTGAAAACTTCGATTTGAAACTTGATAAAGGCAAACCATTTAAACCATTTGAACAGTTACTGGCTGTGTTGCCTTCTGCAAGCAAAAAACTGTTGCCAGAGGCTTTTCAGGTACGTTAGCGTTTTATTAAATCGATTCAGTATTTTCTGTCCATGCTCTATCCTACCTTATTTTTTCGCTCAGTATGCACTTAAGTCGCCTTGATGTGAAATCCCAGTGTTATATTATCGCTTGAAACATACTTTTGCGTATATTGTACCATTTTAACTGTCCTTTGAGCCACAGAATGAAGGACGATATTCTGTTGATAACCATCTATGTTATAACGGGCTTAATGCTTAATACTATGATCCATTCAAGTATATTTATAATGTTTGTTGTAATGGGACTATACCAGTTACTGTACAGCAGTACCGAATTTTCTTGATTTGAAGCTGCCGTTGAATAGAAGTCACCGTCGAATAGAAGTAGCTCTTCTCTAAGAAAATAACTTTTGTTTTCCATAATATTTTTGTAGAAGTTATTTTTCTTGCATTCTGGTTAATAAGTTAGTAGGCCTTTGTTTCTATTCGAAAAAATATGGTATATGTTGGTAGTTCACTCGCCTTGTTCACATGGGAAATTGTTATCCCACTAAGGTGAGAACTCACCGGCAAGGCAGTGAGATTTAACATAGGAGAGATAGCCAAGCTCTAATGCGGTTGAATCGTATTATCACGTATTATCATTATTATAAATCACTGTGTCGACTAGATCGCAACTCGGTTCGTTGGGCAATCCGATATGAACAGGCCCATTCAACTTAGTACTTTGGTTTACTATACGTAGCTTCTGAAGTTTCCTTGCGAGTTTGAAATAGAGTACTTTAAGTGTTTCAGATCCTTATCCAATGCCAGTGGATATGACAAGTTATGTTGTTGATGTTAATTAATTCGAGAGCTCATTTTGTTTTGTAGAGTTTAATGGTAATGGATACATCGCCAATCATCGATTACTATCCCATGTCATTTAAAACAGATTTAAATGGAAAACAACAAGAGTGGGAGGCAGTTGTTCTTATTCCTTTCATTGATGAGGTGAGGCACTTTAAGGAACGGAGATACTACACTTTTCCTTTATTTATTTCCTACGTAGCTATCACCAATACGGTACCAGCATTGATATTGAGTTATGTATTGAGCTCTGTTGCTTTTTAATGAAGTATTTGGCTTAAAGCTGAGAACCACTGCTAGCCATCATTTTTACAATGTCAGTTCCTAGACAATGTCAGCATTTCGAGATGATTTTATTAGCAATAGCTAAGGAATTTCTAAGTCAACGTGCTAGCTGTTAAATGTCCTTGTGTAATTCATAGGTTAATCTGCACTGCTTTGTAGCCGCTTGCCTGTAAACAGGAGTCTGATCTCCATGACTTTGATCAGTTACGTTTTAGTCTTCTGACTTAAAAATGATGTCTGTAAACAGGAGTCTGATCTGCATGACTTTGATCAGTTACGTTTTAGTCTTCTGACTTAAAAATGATGTCTGTAAACAGGAGTCTGATCTCCATGACTTTGATCAGTTACGTTTTGGTCTTCTGACTTAAAAATGATGTCTGAAAACAGGAGTCTGATCTCCATGACTTGGATCAGTTACATTTTGGTCTTCTGACTTAAAAATGATGTCTGAATGCCTACGGACGTCTGATGCAGCACTGAGGTCAATTTTCTATACAGTTTCAGCAACATTATAATTCTTCCTACGGATTCTTCCTGCAGCCTTCCCATGATCTAGAGTTTGAGGTAATTAAACATAGATCAGTCCAATAGCAACAGATACACAAAATGATGCAGATACATATAAATATTGAAAGATCATTTCTCTTAGTGATGTTGTAGTATTCATACTGTCTGATTGTGTATCTTGATATAAACTCCCTTTCAAGTCCAAGACCAGTTGCTGCTACAGATGTTTATCATCTCTGAGAAGTATCTCAGTGAAGTTCTCGAAAAATTCTGTAATTTAATTGATCATGTAGTAAAGATTGTTCCTTTTAGCAGTGATAAAGCTAAAGGGTTAAAGACGCGTTTTGAGTCGCTCGGGCTTTCAATCATTGACTGAAATTACGCTTTTTGGATTAATTGAAAATCAACCAAAGTAATCAAGCGAAATCCCTCTTCGATTGCTCCAAGAATACCCCATGGCTCGTTTAGGACAGTAGCTAAGTTAGTATAACCAGTACCGTCGAGAGGGGGTCCAGCGGGGTCAGAGGTCCGGGGCCCGGGCTGTGAGGGGGCCCGCAAAATTGAATATTCTCCTAATGCTTCACGCTAAGAACCCCTAAAGGCCCTGTACGATTACATAACCCCAAGGCCCGCTCTGCCTCTCGATGGCCCTGAGTATAATTACCATTTTAATGACAAATAAATCACTTAATCATATAATCAATGTAGTAGTGAATTGATCGCAAATGAATAATACATGCACTTCTCAGCAGAATGATTTCCTCTTCGGGCTCTGCTTGAAAAGTCTCTGTCCACTTGATATCCCAGTTTTGGAATGTTTATAGTTGACACCCAACTCAGCTGTCCGTCACTCTTGAGATTGGTAAGAGTACTCAGGCATTCTAGATTGTCAGTCTGGAGACACAAGTTGCAAGTCAATCTCAGTACTGCAATGCCTCTTAATACCCCGTGCTGCAGCATATCTACTTGCCTATTTCATTGCTTTCTATGAGTGTTTGCTTGCCAGAGAGCTTGCTCCACCAAAGATATAAATTAATCGTAGATTTGTCCGAATGGAACCAGATACACAAAATGATGCAGATATATATAAACATTGAAAGATCATTTCTCTTGATGATTTTGCAGTATTCATACTGTCTGATTATGTATCTTGATTTAGTATTCTGTGATTTAGACTCTTTTTCTCACCACTCAAAACAGCATGGAGATATGTTTCTTAAGTCCAGGACCGGTTGTTGCAACAGATTTTTGCTATCTTCGAGCAACATCTCCTCATTGAAATGCTCTAAAATGCTGTACATAATAAGTAACAAAGGTACCTTTTAGCAGCGAGGCAGCTAGAAGTTAAAGGCGTGTGCTTTGGCTCTTCTAAATTTCTGAGTAAAATTATGTACGGTTTTTGGATTAGTCACAAATAATCAAACACAAGTTATCGAGCTAACAAATGGACAGCAAATTTACACGAAGAATCGTATTTACCTTTGGGACATGTTTGAGTTACCTCAGCTGTGCATCCTCTAAGTTTGGTACGAGTATGATAACTCAGGCATTCTTGGTTGCCAATGTGGAGACAAAACTTGCAAGGCCACATCAGCACAACAATGCCTCTTGATACCCCATTCTGCAGCATATCTACTCGCCTACTTCATTCCTTTATCTCCCTCTAACAATTTATCAATTTTTCGTTTTATAGCAACGTCTTTTGTCTGCAATGGCAACGCATTATATGAGATTAACAGATGAAGAAAAGGAAAGAAATTCATATGGTTCTTGTCTCAAATACAGATATTCTGATGATATCAGTTATTGTTTTCCTTCTTCTTATCCTGGCGTCTTCAAAGATATCGAAAACTGCAAAGCAAGGTAAGCAGAATGAACATTTTAATCTCCTTGTAACGTACTTTAAGCCGGTTTTCCAATATTATGATTTTTTATCGCATGCGGAGGAGTGGCTACAATCATGGACAAAATATGTTGAGACAAATACTCAGTCATATTGAGTTAGGGTCTATGTCTTTGCTCCCCCCCTCCTCCCCTATTCAATAATGATCATTTTTTCACGAATGTCATAAAACACTGTTGCCTGCATGATGGATCAGTTATCTCTCATGTGATTGCAGCAAAAATTCAATGTTGAACAGGGATGGGGGGCTATACGGAATCTGAACGCAATACGGAATCTGAACGTACTTTTTAAGAATTGTCTCGACAATTTGCCCATGATTGTAGTGTCTTTGCAACAATACATGCGTCAAAAAATTTTCAATTAACACTGTCATTACCGAATGTCGTCTGTTTTTGTTAAGGTGTTTCAAAGGGAGTTAGGAATGTTTTCCTTAGTTACGGGATTCAAATAACTCAATGGGTTTGTGCTTAACGTATTCTGCTTGGTTGGCTTGCAGTGACTGGCTTCCCCTGGGTTCTTATCCCAGAGCAGATTAAAATACCTTGATTACGCTTAAGCCTATACTAACTGTTTTGGAGAACGAAACTAAGCCTATAATAACTGTTTCAGCGGGCAATACAAGAAAATATTACCCGAAGCTGTCAGTACAAAACCGAACTTGCGAGGTTTTTTTACAGAGGCCGAGGATTACTATTTTCTGTATTGCCGGAAGGAAACTGTTGTTATGTGGTTTATTACCCTATGGAAAGGGTATGGTCATGACCCTTATGATTATAAAACTCGTATCGCGCTTGAAGCCATTACAATGAAGTCATTTGGTGCTGTGTTCTAAACGTTTGACGTAATGAGCGGGCATTACCGGATAATAATGCCCTATCATTACGTCGCATTCGAACGTTTTTAGCCAATCAGATTGGATAACCGAGTTGCTGCCTTGACCATAGGGTTGCAAAAAGCCTATAATAACTGTTTCCGAGGGCAATACCAGGAAATATTAACCCTCTGTACAAAACCTCACTTATTACTGTATATGATTTATTACCATATGGACAAGGCATGGTCATAACCTTAACGATTATCCTAGTATCATGTTTGAAGCTATTACAACGAAGCCTTTTTGTGCTGCGTTCTAAATCTAAAAATTTCGAACGTTTGACGTAATGAGCAGCGTGCATTACCGGATAAAAATCCCCTATCGTTACGTCGCATTCAAACGTTTTCAGCCAGTTTTCAGCCAATCAGATTGCATAACAAAGTTGCTGCCCTGACCATAGGGCAATAACTGCAAATATTAACCCGAAGCGATCATTACAAATCCCAGCTTGGTTTAATACCCTATGGACGTGGCATGGTCATGATCCCTAATGTTTTTGAAACTCGTCTTTGAGTGGTGACGAAATGAGCTGGTATTACCGGATAATAGTACCCTATCATTGGTATTACCGGATAATAGTACCCTATCATTACGTCGCATTCGAACGGATTGGATTGGAGTTACGACCCTAACCGTAGGGTAATAAAAGTAAGTAAAACATTTAAGAATCTTAAAAGCCTAGAAACTTCTGTCATAGCCAAATTGCCACTTTGTTTTTAAATTTTTCAGTTGTGAGAAAATCGACAAAGATACATACAGAGTCGAGATAGAGGACTTGAAAAAAGGTAAAACAACAACTCGTGACTTTATTTATCATCAGTTAATTAATTGAGAACTGGCTCATATGCATATGAGACATTTTTCTGAACAGTACAACGTCAATTTTCTCAGCAATACCTAGAAAGTTTTTCAGAAAATGTGCCTTGAATTTGACCCTGCAATTCATTCTACCGTTTGTGACTTTCTACAGGACTATGCGATGGTGTGAAAGAAAATATTTACTTCCCTGGATTTCCAACATTGAAACATATCGATCATAACGTAAGTACTATGACTGTTATGAATAAGACCCCGTTTGCACGACAGTAACTGGATCGGCTCTGGTCTGATCCAAAGCCAGTGTTGGTTCGAAAACGCCTTCTGGTTCCACAGGATCTCTTGGACCCGTACCTTTTCTTTCTGGATCTGTTTAGAAGTAGAGCCAGCTCGTCTCTGGTTCTGTTTAGACCTGTCCAAATGCTTTGGATCGGATCCAAACCGGTACGGATACGAAAAATTGCTAAACAATAAGTTAATAAAGCCTACAAGAACAAAATTTTCGAAGAGAAACCGAATTTTCTGTTTTAGTCCAGATCTGGTTCTTCTCTTGTTAACGCATTTGTAAAGAGCCGGAACTGGCACTGGATCGGACCAGAATCGATCCAATTTTTCTTGTGTAAACGTTAGTTCCGAGGATTTTTTTTCCTTTCATTGTTTTTTGATATTCTGCATGTGTTTTGCTTTTTTTTCTAATTATTTAATTTCCATATTTTGCAGAGTGACCTTCGAAAAGCTGGAGTCAGAGTTTTTCAGTTCTCAAGCAAATCAAACAACATGGTCATTCACATAAAGGAAACTGAGAAACCAGTAAGTTTCTATTAATATCGATTTTATGACTTTTTTATTGATTTCAATGCGTTATTTGCTAGTTGCAAAACACGCATGCAACCGTACTTGTACAATGCGTACTGTATAACAAGATTTGTACAATAAAATACTTTTACAGTGTTCATGTAGGAAAGTTTGCTCAACCAGCAAACTCAGGGCGTATTTTTTTGGTAACCTTCGGTTTTTGGCAGATCTTCCAAAATCGGAGAACGGTAGACTCAGCAGGAAAAAGTTTCCTGTACCAAAAAAATGCAGCTCCTGAAAACGGTAGGCTGATCAGAACAACCTCGAACAAAACCATTCATCCTTAAAGTGAGAACGAGATTCCTTAGGTATATAATGATATAAATTTGGCAATGAATATATATATATAAAGTTTAACATATAGGATTACATAACTAACAGAACTAGAAGATTGAAGATTACAAAAACTACAGCAATATAGATGAAACTAGTACTAATGCAAGCTAATAACAAACAATTTTTCCAAAACACAGCCTGTGTGTGTGTTTTGTAAATGTAATCTCTGTTTCACGAAGTAGATGAAATAACGAACTATGGCAACATATCAATCACACAATCTAATGGTAGCCTTAGAGCGTATTTCTTTGGTCACATTCTGTTTTCAGCAGACGCCTTCTCTTTTCCGGAGACTTCAGACGTATTTTTTGGTACAGTCGTCTGAAAACTGCAGGTTTCGCAGGCCTCAAAAACCTTCTGTCCCTGAAACTGGAAGGTTTCGCAGACATCGAAAGGAATCTCGTTCTCACTGTAAAATGAATGGTTTAGTTCGAGTTTGTTCTGATCAGCCTACCGATTTCGGCAGCTGTGTTTTTGTGGTGCAGGAAACGTTTTCCTGCTAAGTCTACAGTTTATAGATTTCGGAAGATCTGCCAAAATCAGGTTATCAATAAAATACATCCTATGGAATCCCTTTTGTTGACTGACTACCCATTGTTACCATCCCCTCCTATCTATCAGCATAACTACGCTCTGACTATTCCATCCGTCCCTACAATTAGTTATGGCAGAATATAAGCACAGTAGCACAGTAGGTTGGCCCAAACCTAGGGAACAAAGACAGAAAACTGTCATGTCTATCTGAGCTTCATGAGAATGACCCACGCACTCATCATCCTCATGTCCGCCGTCCCTAAGCACGGTGCTGCGTGCTTTGAAATCGAGCAGTTTGTAGCGAGACACAACAGCAGCCCGGCTAGTCTCGTACAATGGGCAGCAAAACATCTCCCAGGCAAGTGGTCTAGACCTATGGTAACAAAGTTTCCCAAATGCCTGTATGCTGAAGGAAGCCCTGAATTTACAATAAACTGACTGCATGAATTCGTAAAGTAAGCTCTTTAATTTTTTTCTGCAAGGTATGTTTTGAAGGAGCCAGAAAATATAACGCAAGAAGATGTCATGAACAAAAATAAAGCAGAAGATGCTGATAGATGGATGAAAATAACCAAAACCAAGTAAGAAGAAATTTTTTCAAAAAGTTTCTTGAGAGAGACATTGATCTAGTTAATTTTCTTTATGAATATTAGAAACACAAGGATTTCATTGTTCACTTAAGTCGATTTAGCCTTTCTATGATTTTGCTTTCTTGTGATGTGGCTTCTTTTGCAGTACCTTTTTCGCAAAACGGGGCTAAGATTTTGATACCCGCATGAATTCTGTACTGCTAATAAGGTTGTAAGAAATAGAATTAAACATATGTACTTAAGCATGTAACAATGCAGCATGCACCTGCAGATTATGTCGCGTTTATATACAAAATTTAAGGTACATTAATTGAATAGAATAACAACTATGTAATTAGCGTTTTATAGTATAATTTTAGTATTTTTGTGACTTGGTTGGCTTTACTTAGCTTCTAGCTATTGATTATAGTAGCCAACTTTAAATAAATAAATTATTATTATTATTATTATTATATGTATACTTTATGTAAAACTTATATTCTAGATTCAATGTTTCTGTTTCATAGCTATTTAGAAAAGAAAGGCATTGATGTTGGCGAGGTTGACTTTTTGGTTGAAGCAAAGCAACTAAAAGGAAAGCGGTAGGCATTATTCCTGTCTATTTTAGCAATTTTTCTCACTTGTCTTTAAGTTAACGCCCAATAATTTTAAGACGAAGAAAACTAAACGCGAATAAAATAAAATCGATTTTTTTATATTTTTTGTATAGTTTGTATATTAGCTATTCTATATAGGGTGTTAATTTCTTAGAATACCGCTGGAGTGCCGCCAGATGAGATATTTGAACTTCGGGCCTTTTAACCCCTTTCATCAAGCCTTCTTTCTCAAAATACCTTCAAAGTTGAATAAGTTGGATCTCGTGGAACCAAGCGAAATCAACTGACCTATGCGTAATCTGACTTACTTGAAGAAATTACAAAGGGCGAATTGGTTCAACCTTCTTTTGAAATTTTGACTTATGCGAGTATAGCTTTTGCACGTTTGATTCTAATGCGAAAACCTGGCTCCTGTGAATGAGCTAGTCAACATGAATATTTGCGTCTTTTTGAAATGTTGTGTATTTGCCATTAATTCTTCTACTTATTTTAGCTATGTCTGTGGACAAGATGGAACTGTCACTCTTGAAAGAGAATGGGCTGTTTCACATTCATTTTATCCTTATCAATCTATTGTTCAGGTAATGAATGCTCACAGAATTTTATGTTATTGTCATATCACAGCTATTTTCTATACAGCAAGTAGGCAAGCATTTTATTTGCTAAAGTATCGCTAACGTTCGATGCTGCTGTGTAGCTGGTTAGAACGCAGCCCAGTGACTGCCCGCTCAAAAAATACACTAATTTTTTATAAGAAGCCATCTATAAGAAACTATATATGCCTTTTTCGGAAAATCAAGGAACTCTTCTATATGGTCTAAGAAGTAAAAAAAAACTAAGAAACCATTTCTTCATTAAAATGCTGCATTCTATTCTCTGATGTACATTGCGTAATGTTTATGTAATAATAATACCAAAAACCATCATAGCTACTTGTGTCAATACCGGAAAATTCTCTTATTTGGACTGCTTAGGACATGATACTTCACATTAAAACCCTTATTTCACGAAATTTTCAAAATTTCGATTAGTAAGTTAAGAAACTCTGCAAGAAACTTTTACTATATCAATTGTGCTTAAGGTTTAAAAACCCTACTATACGGCTCAGAACATAGTTTCTTATAAAAAAATGAGTGTACATCAGAGGCAAAATAGACCTACGACATAGCCCCTTCTAAACTGTACATAGCTACTCAACTGAGTTTGTTGTTTGTATTATGTTATATCGTTAAATTGGTTTTACCTCTCCTTTCATGCTTTATACCTTTAAGTAATGATCAATATAGCATCGGCTTGGTATATACAGTGACTATGAGCTTGCAATTATGAAAGCCTATTCAAGGGAAGACTCTTGTAACTGAAGAGTAGCGGATGAATGTTAATATATTAGTTTCATTCTCTCCTCTCTTATAATAGTATAATAATAATATAAGTATTAAAAGGGGCTGGAAGGGCAAGGCATTTAAAACCCTGGTTGAGTACTGCTACTACAACTAATCTACTCGAAATTCAAATTTAAAGTTTCCATTTAGACTGTCATAAAGTTTTTCAAAAGTCACTGCGTCCTTTGCATCGACGACATCTGGTATAGAGTTATTATTGTACACCAATTGAAAATTTTATTACACTGATGTTATTCAAATAGTGGGCTTTTATTCGTGGGTTTTTACTGTGGTTGCATCCGGTGTTGCATTCATTAGTACGTCAAGTTGCCTTTGGTGTTGTATCCTTATGCCTTCACGATTGCTCCCCATTGCGAATAAAACTGCAATCCATCACCAGCATGAATTGTTCCATCAAGTTGCATTCAAGTTATGTTTCGTTGTTTTCAATGTCGCATCCACTGACATACAACGTTGTATTCCATTTCCTGGAACATTTGGTATTTTCCTACACTGTGCCCTGTTGCCTTTAAATCTACTATGTTGAATTCAGTTTTCTTTAATTACACGTTTTTTATTTTATAAGTTGTTTTGGGCCAGTATTGAAACTTTCTTAGATATTTCATGTTTTCAGTACAAAACTTTCTTGTGAATTTCTTAGCAAAAATTTTGGAATGCAGTATTTCTAAGAATGCACAGTTTAGGGCACTGTATACATTGCACAAATACCACGTTTTTCGAAGAAAATAATCATTAGACTCGTTTGATAGCAAGATGAATGACTGAACAAAAGAGCGAAAATAACATGCAGAACATTAATAGTGAAAGTATGAAACAGAACTTTCTTAAGTTTCAATAATCCAGTATTAAACTTTCTTACATTTTTGAGACGTTGAGCACTACTTATAAACCACTTTCTTATAAAAAAGCGTGTACACACAATGGGATCGATTTTTCTAAATATGTATACAACTTGTGGAAGAACCGTTGTGATTAAACAGTTTCATAAATTGTTCTCATATCGAACAGAGTTTCCACCGAATGCTTCCGGGTCTGTTTCTATTTGGATAAACTTCTCTATAAATAAGGCTAGATGAAGATAATGTTAACACAATGACTCTTAATTATGTTATTTCTTCTTCTTTTTATTTCCAGAATCTCTCTGTACACACGTCCCAGTTCCAGAAAGAACTAAATACGATTGAAGAATTATACCCTACCAAATCAAAATGTTTTATGATGGCCAATCCCCATTATGGCTGCTCAGGCGAGGTATGTTTTAAGTCTCGTTATATTTTGTCGTTGTTCTTGTTGAATTGAATCTCAAACGTGTCGAATGCCGAATGCCATAATTTGCGAATGCAATGTGTTTTAATTTGTTGCTTTGCCCACTTGTTTAATCATGCTTAAATTTTTTCTCTGGGTAAAAGGGATTTTTAGTGAACCAATAAAACATGCTACTTTTAAGACCCTGGCCAAACGATCAAACATTGTTGCTCGTCCAACATTTTTTGTTTGGGTCAAGCAAAAAATGTTTTGGAACTTTTTCAAAACATCACGCCACAAATTTTGTTACTTTTGCTTATAAAGGAATGTTTAATCATTTGGCCGCCTTTCCCACTTTGCTTTTCAAACAATTCTTGTATTACTATAAAATTTCAACGACTCTTGTGCTACTGTAGAATTTCAACAACATTTCTTAGCAACGAGGCGTTCGTGCTTGCGCATCAGCAATGACTTCGCTGTTCCAAGTTGTTCGATAGTAATGTTTTGGACGTGGCCAAACGGTCAAACAGTTGTTGTAAATCAAATTCAAAATGTCTGAGCAACAATGATTGGTGGTTTGGCCAGGGCAGACACAGCATTTTTTATGGCCGTCACTTACGTTGTAATACTCGTTGGAATTTCTACTGTTTGTTTACGAGTCTCTTATGAGTCAAACTCTGACGGAAACAGCATTGGAGTTTTCATTGTTGCAAAATCGCTACTTTTAATGTGAGCAATTTCTCTAGATGGTGTTTACGCTGAGTAGGACTACATGTGATAAGGGTAGTTTATTTTATTAAATCTAAAATTGTGGGAAAGAAATTGAAAGACCTATATAGGATTTTGTAGACTAGGTAGGGAATTTTCCATAACAATTTGACTTTCAACTTTTCAACCATTTAACCTAACTTTGAATTTTATTACACATTCTGGGTAAATGGATAGCGCTGATTCCAAATCCGACATAGCGCTGATTCCAAATCCTGTGAAACTTTGACCGGAAGTTGGAGTTATCGTTGACGTCATCAAAGTACCTTTTTTGCCTTTTGACTACAACATCTCTCTACAAGTGCATCGAGAGATATTGCAGTTAAAAGGCAGGTAAGGCACTTTAATGAAATCATCGAAAAGTCAGATTTTAGGTCAGAATTTCACAGGTCCCATCTCGGATTTGGAATCAGCGCTATCCATTTACCCAGAATGTGTAATAAAATTCAAAGTTAGGTTGAAAGTCAGATTGTTATGGAAAATTCCCTGCCTAGACTGTTCGATGTTTTTGTAGATCAGCGTTTGGTCAATTACTCTTCAAAGCCAAATAAACGATAGGGGACACTTATTAATTTTTCGTAAATTTTCCATCCCGAGCTTATCAGGACCCTCTTCTATTAAATTCTCAGATTTTTTAATTTAAGCAAGATTATTTCTTACCGAGAAGAGCAAGGTCACAGCCTTGTTCTTCGTTTCTACAAGATGATATCATAATTGACGAGTTTAAAATTTCCCTCCCTCCCCTGTTTATTAAGACCTCCCGTTTTTTAAATTTTAAGATAAGTCTCAACCGCTGTTTATTAAAATAATTAAAGTAATTTCTCGTCTTATTTAGGTTCTTGACGTCGAAAATGGTAGGGTCAGGGTTGCATTGTCTGTTCCACCAGAACCTGATCTTTCCGAAGCTATCACTAACAAATCGGTAATTAAATTCGTCTGCATGCTACTCTTCATTTTTAGAGATGTCGTTTTAGCTTCCTGTAATAATATGCAATTAAATATCTGCCCGATTTTGGACCGTTAAAGTACGTATAACACGTAAATTTTAGAAGAAGCCAGCTCAGCAGGGCAAAAGCAAGACCTTAGCAACTTTGAACCCGTTTTCAAAATTTACAGAAATTTATTCAAACAATAATTCAGCGCGTTCAATTCGGTATTTTTAGTTTTGAAGCATATGATCCTCCTTCTAGTGTTCACTATGTTGATTTAGTTTCTTTGAAAACTTTCCAAATTTTGGATTTGACGGCCATAAATTGCTAAGGGTGAAATTTTACAACAGTTTTTTTTACAGTCAATACCCTGTACATTTTAAACTTCTTTGAGCTGCAAAATCAACATTGTAGGTACAAGAAGTGTATGGAATTTGCCTTTAGACTTGGATTAAGTACTGAATCTGAATGATTTTTGAAAAAAATTGAAAATGTTGGCCACGAGGCCAGTATTTGAAAACTGGTAGCTCATACATTGGTAAACCCGTTCAAGATCATGTGACCATACTCAAAACTCCTTCGAAACTAATCAAGAGCACATTTTTCAATTTTTTTGACGGGGGTAGATGATACAAATGATATAAAAATCCATTAATTTTTTGTCCAAGATTATAATTGTTACCCTTCGTATTGGTCTGTCTTTCACATATTATTTTGATTTTTCTTATATGTTTTAGTACCTTTCTGATAAATACTATGCAGCTGACAAAGTATCGCAAAAAATTGGAATTTCACCAAAATTATTGTCAAGAATAACTGGAAATCTGTTTGTAAGAAAGAGCACAAAAAATGGAGGGTGAGTGTGTACTTTATTAAGTTTTTTTCCAAGACTTCAGTCAAGGGTCAAGGTATTTAGTGCTGCTACTAATTTGGGACCCTGTCACTTATTAGCCAAGAAAAGTGGGGACTCGTGGATGGATGGCTGAGTTGGCTGACGGCTTGTACTTGATGTTTCCGACGATGGTGGATTTCGAGCGCCTACACATGTACCACGGGTGAATACAAGCCCAAGGGCTTTAATAACTAGACAACCATATACCACTATTTTTTAAACAGCAAAAAGTCTGTTGATCAGAAATTTTAATTTTCAGTTGAATCTGAATCTCTCCATAAATCCTCGTCCTTCTTTCCTCTTTCTTTGTAATGACTTAGGCCTCGTTTACACTATACCAGATAGCTTTGGGAGCATCTTGGTTTCAAATCGGATGGGGTAAATGTTGATATCCTATACGAAGCGCTCCAAAATTCGGAGTTATTTTTACTCCGTTTTGTGGGTGATATGAAAACCACTCCCCTCCGGATGTAATTGACCTTCTTTTGTGAGTATTGGAGTTTTCTGCAATTTTTTGGAATAGTGTAAACGGGTCTATCCATAGTCAATAGAAAAAAACACTTTTGACTATGGTTTTTTTTCTATTGACTATGGTCTATCCGATATGAAAATCATGACGCAACGATAGCTGTTCGGTAAAGTAAATCTTGAAAAGCTGTCCATTGGTCAGATGTTGCTGGCATTTGCCACGTTAAGTTCCATTGTCAGCAACCTTTTCTTGCAACCATCGATCTGTTTTGGAAGCTTCTTTGAGAGTGTCCATGTTTCTGGTCCATGAATATTGCATAAGGTCCATGTATGAACAATTTTTAACCTTCAATTCTAGCTTTTCCGACATTTGTGGCATAAAGTAAAAACAAGCACAATTTGTGAATCTAAAAAGCCTTATCTTGCTGTTGTCATGTAGTTAATCTTCTTGTTGCAGGGAAGGTGGTGACAAATGTAACATTGGATTGAAGTTGAAGTTTTCTGGTCGTAACCGAGAGGTAAGGTTAGTAAAATCGAATATATTTAATCGAATATTAGCTAATCTATTGTACTGTCTATAGCGTAACACTCCGATCAGAATCCGTATCACCTTCTATTAAATACCCACTCAATTGACCCCCCTGTAAAACTAAAATTAGTAATTTAACGAAGGGCTGTCTTAGAGAAGCTATATCTCATACTATCACATAACATAACACTACACTTCATATTAAACATAAACAATAGTTAATTCTATAACTAATACTAGCTATAACATTATATTCGATTTTAATTGTTTCCTTTTACACTTTGACTTAATAACATTGGTGTTGCTGTCTGCCTACTGGCTTCCTCCCTAAGATTTTGAAACAGTGTCACAATTCGTATTTTGAAATCTTTGAACAGACCTGATGACTAATTTTGTACTAAAGGTGGCGAAAGTAGAAAAGCCTTTTCGTAGATTTAAATAGTTTTGTATACAGTATACATAATTTTAATCATGCCGAATATGTTGTATGATACCTGATGACGTCATCAAAATAAATCGATTTAGGGAAAGTTCAATAACCCAAGGAGATATCAAAAACGCCAATCTTAAATGCATTTGGTAGCGTTTTTCACTAGGGGAAATGTAAAAGCTATTTTATGGATTTCTACCTTTCAGTCGGTGGCACCTTTTGTAAATCAGTTCTTTAGAAACAATATTGCACTTTGGGACACTTGCAACTTCAATATCAAGCTATGGTCACGGTCTCGAGTCCAAAGCCCTGTATAACTTTACAGAGTGCAGAATTATGCTGTTTGTTTGATAACCACTGTAAACGCTTGAAAACTCTTTGGTTCTGACCATCCTCAATCTGGATTTGTTTAATAGCGTCCTGAAACATTGCATCTAAATTTAAAGACTATGTTATGGTGTCAAACTGATATTGCCTTTGATAGGTAATTTCCTTTTGTCTTGAAAATACACAAGACTAAAGAAAAGAAACATCTTACAAAGGATGCACACAATTTTTGCGAAATTTCAACGTTTCCCGTTCTCCTCTGCAGCATCCTTCTAATTTGACTGCGTGAGAACTTCGTCTTGGTCTCACAAAGTTGTTCATTCTGCTTACCTCCTATTATTTTTGAAATATAAGGTCAGAATCCTGTTTTTGTATAGTTGACTTTATAGTAATGGGTTTTAACCCTTGTCACCTCCCTGATCAAAGTCCTCGAAAAGTAAAGTGGTGGTTCT